>JASJET010000083.1:0-600000 GCA_034092305.1 Diaprepes abbreviatus
AATTTATTCAATTTATTCAATTTATTCAATTTATTCAATTTATTCAATTTATTCAATTTATTCAATTTATTCAATTTATTCAATTTATTCAATTTATTCAATTTATTCAATTTATTCAATTTATTCAATTTATTCAATTTATTCAATTTATTCAATTATTCAATTTATTCAATTTATTCAATTTATTCAATTTATTCAATTTATCAATTTATTCAATTTATTCAATTTATTCAATTTATTCAATTTATTCAATTTATTCAATTTATTCAATTTATTCAATTTATTCAATTTATTCAATTTATTCAATTTATTCAATTTATTCAATTTATTCAATTTATTCAATTTATTCAATTTATTCAATTTATTCAATTTATTCAATTTATTCAATTTATTCAATTTATTCAATTTATTCAATTTATTCAATTTATTCAATTTATTCAATTTATTCAATTTATTCAATTTATTCAATTTATTCAATTTATTCAATTTATTCAATTTATTCAATTTATTCAATTTATTCAATTTATTCAATTTATTCAATTTATTCATTTATTCAATTTATTCAATTTATTCAATTTATTCAATTTATTCAATTTATTCAATTTATTCAATTTATTCAATTTATTCAATTTATTCAATTTATTCAATTTATTCAATTTATTCAATTTATTCAATTTATTCAATTTATTCAATTTATTCAATTTATTCAATTTATTCAATTTATTCAATTTATTCAATTTATTCAATTTATTCAATTTATTCAATTTATTCAATTTATTCAATTTATTCAATTTATTCAATTTATTCAATTTATTCAATTTATTCAATTTATTCAATTTATTCAATTTATTCAATTTATTCAATTTATTCAATTTATTCAATTTATTCAATTTATTCAATTTATTCAATTTATTCAATTTATTCAATTTATTCAATTTATTCAATTTATTCAATTTATTCAATTATTCAATTTATTCAATTTATTCAATTTATTCAATTTATTCAATTTATTCAATTTATTCAATTTATTCAATTTATTCAATTTATTCAATTTATTCAATTTATTCAATTTATTCAATTTATTCAATTTATTCAATTTATTCAATTTATTCAATTTATTCAATTTATTCAATTTATTCAATTTATTCAATTTATTCAATTTATTCAATTTATTCAATTTATTCAATTTATTCAATTTATTCAATTTATTCAATTTATTCAATTTATTCAATTTATTCAATTTATTCAATTTATTCAATTTATTCAATTTATTAAATTTATTAAATTTATTAAATTTATTAAATTTATTAAATTTATTAAATTTATTAAATTTATTAAATTTATTAAATTTATTAAATTTATTAAATTTATTAAATTTATTAAATTTATTAAATTTATTAAATTTATTAAATTTATTAAATTTATTAAATTTATTAAATTTATTAAATTTATTAAATTTATTAATTTATTAAATTTATTAAATTTATTAAATTTATTAAATTTATTAAATTTATTAAATTTATTAAATTTATTAAATTTATTAAATTTATTAAATTTATTAAATTTATTAAATTTATTAAATTTATTAAATTTATTAAATTTATTAAATTTATTAAATTTATTAAATTTATTAAATTTATTAAATTTATTAAATTTATTAAATTTATTAAATTATTAAATTTATTAAATTTATTAAATTTATTAAATTTATTAAATTTATTAAATTTATTAAATTTATTAAATTTATTAAATTTATTAAATTTATTAAATTTATCAAATTTATCAAATTTATCAAATTTATCAAATTTATTAAATTTATCAAATTTATCAAATTTATCAAATTTATCAAATTTATTAAATTTATTAAATTTATCAAATTTATTAAATTTATGCAATTTATTCAATTTATGCAATTTATTCAATTTATTCAATTTATTCAATTTATTCAATTTATTAAATTTATTCAATTTATTAAATTTATTCAATTTATTAAATTTATTAAATTTATTAAATTTATTAAATTTATTCAATTTATTCAATTTATTCAATTTATTCAATTTATTCAATTTATTCAATTTATTCAATTTATTCAATTTATTCAATTTATTATATTTATTCAATTTATTCAATTTATTCAATTTATTCAATTTATTCAATTTATTCAATTTATTCAATTTATTCAATTTATTCAATTTATTCAATTTATTCAATTTATTCAATTTATTCAATTTATTCAATTTATTCAATTTATTCAATTTATTCAATTTATTCAATTTATTCAATTTATTCAATTTATTCAATTTATTCAATTTATTCAATTTATTCAATTTATTCAATTTATTCAATTTATTCAATTTATTCAATTTATTCAATTTATTCAATTTATTCAATTTATTCAATTTATTCAATTTATTCAATTTATTCAATTTATTCAATTTATTCAATTTATTCAATTTATTCAATTTATTCAATTTATTCAATTTATTCAATTTATTCAATTTATTCAATTTATTCAATTTATTCAATTTATTCAATTTATTCAATTTATTCAATTTATTCAATTTATTCAATTTATTCAATTTATTCAATTTATTCAATTTATTCAATTTATTCAATTTATTCAATTTATTCAATTTATTCAATTTATTCAATTTATTCAATTTATTCAATTTATTCAATTTATTCAATTTATTCAATTTATTCAATTTATTCAATTTATTCAATTTATTCAATTTATTCAATTTATTCAATTTATTCAATTTATTCAATTTATTCAATTTATTCAATTTATTCAATTTATTCAATTTATTCAATTTATTCAATTTATTCAATTTATTCAATTTATTCAATTTATTCAATTTATTCAATTTATTCAATTTATTCAATTTATTCAATTTATTCAATTTATTCAATTTATTCAATTTATTCAATTTATTCAATTTATTCAATTTATTCAATTTATTCAATTTATTCAATTTATTCAATTTATTCAATTTACTCAATTTACTCAATTTACTCAATTTATTCAATTTATTCAATTTATTCAATTTATTCAATTTATTCAATTTATTCAATTTATTCAATTTATTCAATTTATTCAATTTATTCAATTTATTCAATTTATTCAATTTATTCAATTTATTCAATTTATTCAATTTATTCAATTTATTCAATTTATTGAATTTATTGAATTTATTGAATTTATTGAATTTATTTAATTTATTTAATTTATTTAATTTATTTAATTTATTTAATTTATTTAATTTATTTAATTTATTTAATTTATTTAATTTATTTAATTTATTTAATTTATTTAATTTATTTAATTTATTTAATTTATTTAATTTATTTAATCTATTTAATGTATTTAATTTATTTAATCTATTTAATGTATTTAATTTATTTAATCTATTTAATGTATTTAATTTATTTAATCTATTTAATGTATTTAATTTATTTAATCTATTTAATTTATTTAATCTATTTAATGTATTTAATTTATTTAATCTATTTAATGTATTTAATTTATTTAATCTATTTAATTTATTTAATTTATTTAATCTATTTAATCTATTTAATTTATTTAATCTATTTAATTTATTTAATGTATTTAATTTATTTAATTTATTTAATTTATTTAATGTATTTAATTTATTTAATTTATTTAATGTATTTAAATTATTTAATTTATTTAATGTATTTAATTTATTTAATTTATTTAATGTATTTAATTTATTTAATTTATTTAATGTATTTAATTTATTTAATTTATTTAATGTATTTAATTTATTTAATTTATTTAATGTATTTAATTTATTTAATGTATTTAATTTATTTAATTTATTTAATGTATTTAATTTATTTAATTTATTTAATGTATTTAATTTATTTAATTTATTTAATGTATTTAATTTATTTAATTTATTTAATGTATTTAATTTATTTAATGTATTTAATTTATTTAATTTATTTAATGTATTTAATTTATTTAATTTATTTAATTTATTTAATTTATTTAATTTATTCAATTTATTCAATTTATTCAATTTATTCAATTTATTCAATTTATTCAATTTATTCAATTTATTCAATTTATTCAATTTATTCAATTTATTCAATTTATTCAATTTATTCAATTTATTCAATTTATTCAATTTATTCAATTTATTCAATTTATTCAATTTATTCAATTTATTCAATTTATTCAATTTATTCAATTTATTCAATTTATTCAATTTATTCAATTTATTCAATTTATTCAATTTATTCAATTTATTCAATTTATTCAATTTATTCAATTTATTCAATTTATTCAATTTATTCAATTTATTCAATTTATTCAATTTATTCAATTTATTCAATTTATTCAATTTATTCAATTTATTCAATTTATTCAATTTATTCAATTTATTCAATTTATTCAATTTATTCAATTTATTCAATTTATTCAATTTATTCAATTTATTCAATTTATTCAATTTATTCAATTTATTCAATTTATTCAATTTATTCAATTTATTCAATTTATTCAATTTATTCAATTTATTCAATTTATTCAATTTATTCAATTTATTCAATTTATTCAATTTATTCAATTTATTCAATTTATTCAATTTATTCAATTTATTCAATTTATTCAATTTATTCAATTTATTCAATTTATTCAATTTATTCAATTTATTCAATTTATTCAATTTATTCAATTTATTCAATTTATTCAATTTATTCAATTTATTCAATTTATTCAATTTATTCAATTTATTCAATTTATTCAATTTATTCAATTTATTCAATTTATTCAATTTATTCAATTTATTCAATTTATTCAATTTATTCAATTTATTCAATTTATTCAATTTATTCAATTTATTCAATTTATTCAATTTATTCAATTTATTCAATTTATTCAATTTATTCAATTTATTCAATTTATTCAATTTATTCAATTTATTCAATTTATTCAATTTATTCAATTTATTCAATTTATTCAATTTATTCAATTTATTCAATTTATTCAATTTATTCAATTTATTCAATTTATTCAATTTATTCAATTTATTCAATTTATTCAATTTATTCAATTTATTCAATTTATTCAATTTATTCAATTTATTCAATTTATTCAATTTATTCAATTTATTCAATTTATTCAATTTATTCAATTTATTCAATTTATTCAATTTATTCAATTTATTCAATTTATTCAATTTATTCAATTTATTCAATTTATTCAATTTATTCAATTTATTCAATTTATTCAATTTATTCAATTTATTCAATTTATTCAATTTATTCAATTTATTCAATTTATTCAATTTATTCAATTTATTCAATTTATTCAATTTATTCAATTTATTCAATTTATTCAATTTATTCAATTTATTCAATTTATTCAATTTATTCAATTTATTCAATTTATTCAATTTATTCAATTTATTCAATTTATTCAATTTATTCAATTTATTCAATTTATTCAATTTATTCAATTTATTCAATTTATTCAATTTATTCAATTTATTCAATTTATTCAATTTATTCAATTTATTCAATTTATTCAATTTATTCAATTTATTCAATTTATTCAATTTATTCAATTTATTCAATTTATTCAATTTATTTAATTTATTGAATTTATTGAATTTATTTAATTTATTTAATTTATTGAATTTATTTAATTTATTTAATTTATTGAATTTATTTAATTTATTTAATTTATTTAATCTATTTAATCTATTTAATTTATTTAATCTATTTAATCTATTTAATTTATTTAATCTATTTAATCTATTTAATTTATTTAATCTATTTAATCTATTTAATTTATTTAATGTATTTAATTTATTTAATCTATTTAATGTATTTAATGTATTTAATTTATTTAATCTAATTAATGTATTTAATTTATTTAATCTATTTAATTTATTTAATTTATTTAATTTATTTAATCTATTTAATTTATTTAATTTATTTAATCTATTTAATCTATTTAATTTATTTAATCTATTTAATCTATTTAATTTATTTAATCTATTTAATTTATTTAATTTATTTAATGTATTTAATTTATTTAATTTATTTAATGTATTTAATTTATTTAATTTATTTAATGTATTTAATTTATTTAATTTATTTAATGTATTTAATTTATTTAATTTATTTAATGTATTTAATTTATTTAATTTATTTAATGTATTTAATTTATTTAATGTATTTAATTTATTTAATTTATTTAATGTATTTAATTTATTTAATTTATTTAATGTATTTAATTTATTTAATTTATTTAATGTATTTAATTTATTTAATTTATTTAATGTATTTAATTTATTTAATTTATTTAATTTATTTAATGTATTTAATTTATTTAATTTATTTAATGTATTTAATTTATTTAATTTATTTAATGTATTTAATTTATTTAATTTATTTAATTTATTTAATTTATTTAATTTATTTAATTTATTTAATTTATTTAATTTATTTAATTTATTTAATTTATTTAATTTATTTAATTTATTTAATTTATTTAATTTATTTAATTTATTTAATTTATTTAATTTATTTAATTTATTTAATTTATTTAATTTATTTAATTTATTTAATTTATTTAATTTATTTAATTTATTTAATTTATTTAATTTATTTAATTTATTTAATTTATTTAATTTATTTAATCTATTTAATTTATTTAATTTATTTAATCTATTTAATCTATTTAATTTATTTAATGTATTTAATTTATTTAATCTATTTAATGTATTTAATTTATTTAATCTATTTAATCTATTTAATTTATTTAATCTATTTAATCTATTTAATTTATTTAATCTATTTAATCTATTTAATTTATTTAATCTATTTAATCTATTTAATTTATTTAATCTATTTAATCTATTTAATTTATTTAATCTATTTAATTTATTTAATCTATTTAACTTATTTAATTTATTTAATGTATTTTATTTATTTAATTTATTTAATGTATTTAATTTATTTAATTTATTTAATGTATTTAATTTATTTAATTTATTTAATGTATTTAATTTATTTAATTTATTTAATGTATTTAATTTATTTAATTTATTTAATGTATTTAATTTATTTAATTTATTTAATGTATTTAATTTATTTAATTTATTTAATGTATTTAATTTATTTAATTTATTTAATGTATTTAATTTATTTAATTTATTTAATGTATTTAATTTATTTAATTTATTTAATGTATTTAATTTATTTAATTTATTTAATTTATTTAATGTATTTAATTTATTTAATTTATTTAATGTATTTAATTTATTTAATTTATTTAATTTATTTAATTTATTTAATTTATTTAATTTATTTAATTTATTTAATGTATTTAATGTATTTAATTTATTTAATGTATTTAATTTATTTAATTTATTTAATTTATTTTATGTATTTAATTTATTTAATTTATTTAATTTATTTAATGTATTTAATTTATTTAATTTATTTAATGTATTTAATTTATTTAATTTATTTAATTTATTTAATTTATTTAATTTATTTAATTTATTTAATTTATTTAATTTATTTAATTTATTTAATTTATTTAATTTATTTAATTTATTTAATTTATTTAATTTATTTAATTTATTTAATTTATTTAATTTATTTAATTTATTTAATTTATTTAATTTATTTAATTTATTTAATTTATTTAATTTATTTAATTTATTTAATTTATTTAATTTATTTAATTTATTTAATTTATTTAATTTATTTAATTTATTTAATTTATTTAATTTATTTAATTTATTTAATTTATTTAATTTATTTAATTTATTTAATTTATTTAATTTATTTAATTTATTTAATTTATTTAATTTATTTAATTTATTTAATTTATTTAATTTATTTAATTTATTTAATTTATTTAATTTATTTAATTTATTTAATTTATTTAATTTATTTAATTTATTTAATTTATTTAATTTATTTAATTTATTTAATTTATTTAATTTATTTAATTTATTTAATTTATTTAATTTATTTAATTTATTTAATTTATTTAATTTATTTAATTTATTTAATTTATTTAATTTATTTAATTTATTTAATTTATTTAATTTATTTAATTTATTTAATTTATTTAATTTATTTAATTTATTTAATTTATTTAATTTATTTAATTTATTTAATTTATTTAATTTATTTAATTTATTTAATTTATTTAATTTATTTAATTTATTTAATTTATTTAATTTATTTAATTTATTTAATTTATTTAATTTATTTAATTTATTTAATTTATTTAATTTATTTAATTTATTTAATTTATTTAATTTATTTAATTTATTTAATTTATTTAATTTATTTAATTTATTTAATTTATTTAATTTATTTAATTTATTTAATTTATTTAATTTATTTAATTTATTTAATTTATTTAATTTATTTAATTTATTTAATTTATTTAATTTATTTAATTTATTTAATTTATTTAATTTATTTAATTTATTTAATTTATTTAATTTATTTAATTTATTTAATTTATTTAATTTATTTAATTTATTTAATTTATTTAATTTATTTAATTTATTTAATTTATTTAATTTATTTAATTTATTTAATTTATTTAATTTATTTAATTTATTTAATTTATTTAATGTATTTAATTTATTTAATTTATTTAATTTATTTAATTTATTTAATTTATTTAATTTATTTAATTTATTTAATTTATTTAATTTATTTAATTTATTTAATTTATTTAATTTATTTAATTTATTTAATTTATTTAATTTATTTAATTTATTTAATTTATTTAATTTATTTAATTTATTTAATTTATTTAATTTATTTAATTTATTTAATTTATTTAATTTATTTAATTTATTTAATTTATTTAATTTATTTAATTTATTTAATTTATTTAATTTATTTAATTTATTTAATTTATTTAATTTATTTAATTTATTTAATTTATTTAATTTATTTAATTTATTTAATTTATTTAATTTATTTAATTTATTTAATTTATTTAATTTATTTAATTTATTTAATTTATTTAATTTATTTAATTTATTTAATTTATTTAATTTATTTAATTTATTTAATTTATTTAATTTATTTAATTTATTTAATTTATTTAATTTATTTAATTTATTTAATTTATTTAATTTATTTAATTTATTTAATTTATTTAATTTATTTAATTTATTTAATTTATTTAATTTATTTAATTTATTTAATTTATTTAATTTATTTAATTTATTTAATTTATTTAATTTATTTAATTTATTTAATTTATTTAATTTATTTAATTTATTTAATTTATTTAATTTATTTAATTTATTTAATTTATTTAATTTATTTAATTTATTTAATTTATTCAATTTATTTAATTTATTTAATTTATTCAATTTATTTAATTTATTCAATTTATTCAATTTATTCAATTTATTCAATTTATTCAATTTATTCAATTTATTCAATTTATTCAATTTATTCAATTTATTCAATTTATTCAATTTATTCAATTTATTCAATTTATTCAATTTATTCAATTTATTCAATTTATTCAATTTATTCAATTTATTCAATTTATTCAATTTATTCAATTTATTCAATTTATTCAATTTATTCAATTTATTCAATTTATTCAATTTATTCAATTTATTCAATTTATTCAATTTATTCAATTTATTCAATTTATTCAATTTATTCAATTTATTCAATTTATTCAATTTATTCAATTTATTCAATTTATTCAATTTATTCAATTTATTCAATTTATTCAATTTATTCAATTTATTCAATTTATTCAATTTATTCAATTTATTCAATTTATTCAATTTATTCAATTTATTCAATTTATTCAATTTATTCAATTTATTCAATTTATTCAATTTATTCAATTTATTCAATTTATTCAATTTATTCAATTTATTCAATTTATTCAATTTATTCAATTTATTCAATTTATTCAATTTATTCAATTTATTCAATTTATTCAATTTATTCAATTTATTCAATTTATTCAATTTATTCAATTTATTCAATTTATTCAATTTATTCAATTTATTCAATTTATTCAATTTATTCAATTTATTCAATTTATTCAATTTATTCAATATATTCAATTTATTCAATTTATTCAATTTATTCAATTTATTCAATTTATTCAATTTATTCAATTTATTCAATTTATTCAATTTATTCAATTTATTCAATTTATTCAATTTATTCAATTTATTCAATTTATTCAATTTATTCAATTTATTCAATTTATTCAATTTATTCAATTTATTCAATTTATTCAATTTATTCAATTTATTCAATTTATTCAATTTATTCAATTTATTCAATTTATTCAATTTATTCAATTTATTCAATTTATTCAATTTATTCAATTTACTCAATTTACTCAATTTACTCAATTTACTCAATTTATTCAATTTATTCAATTTATTCAATTTATTCAATTTATTCAATTTATTCAATTTATTCAATTTATTCAATTTATTCAATTTATTCAATTTATTCAATTTATTCAATTTATTCAATTTATTCAATTTATTCAATTTATTCAATTTATTCAATTTATTCAATTTATTCAATTTATTCAATTTATTGAATTTATTGAATTTATTGAATTTATTGAATTTATTGAATTTATTGAATTTATTGAATTTATTGAATTTATTTAATTTATTTAATTTATTTAATTTATTTAATTTATTTAATTTATTTAATTTATTTAATTTATTTAATTTATTTAATTTATTTAATTTATTTAATTTATTTAATTTATTTAATTTATTTAATTTATTTAATTTATTTAATTTATTTAATTTATTTAATTTATTTAATTTATTTAATTTATTTAATTTATTTAATTTATTTAATTTATTTAATTTATTTAATTTATTTAATTTATTTAATTTATTTAATTTATTTAATTTATTTAATTTATTTAATTTATTTAATCTATTTAATGTATTTAATTTATTTAATCTATTTAATGTATTTAATTTATTTAATCTATTTAATGTATTTAATTTATTTAATCTATTTAATGTATTTAATTTATTTAATCTATTTAATCTATTTAATTTATTTAATGTATTTAATTTATTTAATCTATTTAATGTATTTAATTTATTTAATCTATTTAATGTATTTAATTTATTTAATCTATTTAATGTATTTAATTTATTTAATCTATTTAATGTATTTAATTTATTTAATCTATTTAATTTATTTAATTTATTTAATCTATTTAATCTATTTAATTTATTTAATCTATTTAATTTATTTAATTTATTTAATGTATTTAATTTATTTAATTTATTTAACGTATTTAATTTATTTAATTTATTTAATGTATTTAATTTATTTAATTTATTTAATGTATTTAATTTATTTAATTTATTTAATGTATTTAATGTATTTAATTTTTTTAATTTATTTAATGTATTTAATTTATTTAATTTATTTAATGTATTTAATTTATTTAATTTATTTAATGTATTTAATTTATTTAATTTATTTAATTTATTTAATTTATTTAATTTATTTATATTATTTAATTTATTTAATTTATTTAATCTATTTAATGTATTTAATTTATTTAATCTATTTAATGTATTTAATTTATTTAATCTATTTAATCTATTTAATTTATTTAATGTATTTAATTTATTTAATCTATTTAATGTATTTAATTTATTTAATCTATTTAATGTATTTAATTTATTTAATCTATTTAATGTATTTAATTTATTTAATCTATTTAATTTATTTAATTTATTTAATCTATTTAATCTATTTAATTTATTTAATCTGTTTAATTTATTTAATTTATTTAATGTATTTAATTTATTTAATGTATTTAATTTATTTAATGTATTTAATTTATTTAATTTATTTAATGTATTTAATTTATTTAATTTATTTAATGTATTTAATTTATTTAATTTATTTAATGTATTTAATTTATTTAATTTATTTAATGTATTTAATTTATTTAATTTATTTAATGTATTTAATTTATTTAATTTATTTAATTTATTTAATTTATTTAATGTATTTAATTTATTTAATTTATTTAATGTATTTAATTTATTTAATGTATTTAATTTATTTAATTTATTTAATGTATTTAATTTATTTAATTTATTTAATGTATTCAATTTATTCAATTTATTCAATTTATTCAATTTATTCAATTATTCAATTTATTCAATTTATTCAATTTATTCAATTTATTCAATTTATTCAATTTATTCAATTTATTCAATTTATTCAATTTATTCAATTTATTCAATTTATTCAATTTATTCAATTTATTCAATTTATTCAATTTATTCAATTTATTCAATTTATTCAATTTATTCAATTTATTCAATTTATTCAATTTATTCAATTTATTCAATTTATTCAATTTATTCAATTTATTCAATTTATTCAATTTATTCAATTTATTCAATTTATTCAATTTATTCAATTTATTCAATTTATTCAATTTATTCAATTTATTCAATTTATTCAATTTATTCAATTTATTCAATTTATTCAATTTATTCAATTTATTCAATTTATTCAATTTATTCAATTTATTCAATTTATTCAATTTATTCAATTTATTCAATTTATTCAATTTATTCAATTTATTCAATTTATTCAATTTATTCAATTTATTCAATTTATTCAATTTATTCAATTTATTCAATTTATTCAATTTATTCAATTTATTCAATTTATTCAATTTATTCAATTTATTCAATTTATTCAATTTATTCAATTTATTCAATTTATTCAATTTATTCAATTTATTCAATTTATTCAATTTATTCAATTTATTCAATTTATTCAATTTATTCAATTTATTCAATTTATTCAATTTATTCAATTTATTCAATTTATTCAATTTATTCAATTTATTCAATTTATTCAATTTATTCAATTTATTCAATTTATTCAATTTATTCAATTTATTCAATTTATTCAATTTATTCAATTTATTCAATTTATTCAATTTATTCAATTTATTCAATTTATTCAATTTATTCAATTTATTCAATTTATTCAATTATTCAATTTATTCAATTTATTCAATTTATTCAATTTATTCAATTTATTCAATTTATTCAATTTATTCAATTTATTCAATTTATTCAATTTATTCAATTTATTCAATTTATTCAATTTATTCAATTTATTCAATTTATTCAATTTATTCAATTTATTCAATTTATTCAATTTATTCAATTTATTCAATTTATTCTTTATTCAATTTATTCAATTTATTCAATTTATTCAATTATTCAATTTATTCAATTTATTCAATTTATTCAATTTATTCAATTTATTCAATTTATTCAATTTATTCAATTTATTCAATTTATTCAATTTATCAATTTATTCAATTTATTCAATTTATTCAATTTATTCAATTTATTCAATTTATTCAATTTATTCAATTATTCAATTTATTCAATTTATTCAATTTATTCAATTATTCAATTTATTCAATTTATTCAATTTATTCAATTTATTCAATTTATTCAATTTATTCAATTTATTCAATTTATTCAATTTATTCAATTTATTCAATTTATTCAATTTATTCAATTATTCAATTTATTCAATTTATTCAATTTATTCAATTTATTCAATTTATTCAATTTATTCAATTATTCAATTTATTCAATTTATTCAATTTATTCAATTTATTCAATTTATTCAATTTATTCAATTTATTCAATTTATCAATTTATTCAATTTATTCAATTTATTCAATTTATTCAATTTATTCAATTTATTCAATTTATTCAATTTATTCAATTTATTCAATTTATTCAATTTATTCAATTTATTCAATTATTCAATTTATTCAATTTATTAAATTTATTAAATTATAATTATTAAATTTATTAAATTTATTAAATTTATTAAATTTATTAAATTTATTAAATTTATTAAATTTATTAAATTTATTAAATTTATTAAATTTATTAAATTTATTAAATTTATTAAATTTATTAAATTTATTAAATTTATTAAATTTATTAAATTTATTAAATTTATTAAATTTATTAAATTTATTAAATTATTAAATTTATTAAATTTATTAAATTTATTAAATTTATTAAATTTATTAAATTTATTAAATTTATTAAATTTATTAAATTTATTAAATTTATTAAATTTATTAAATTTATTAAATTTATTAAATTTATTAAATTTATTAAATTTATTAAATTTATTAAATTTATTAAATTTATTAATTTATTAAATTTATTAAATTTATCAAATTTATCAAATTTATCAAATTTATCAAATTTATTAAATTTATCAAATTTATCAAATTTATCAAATTATCAAATTTATTAAATTTATTAAATTTATCAAATTTATTAAATTTATGCAATTTATTCAATTTATGCAATTTATTCAATTTATTCAATTTATTCAATTTATTCAATTTATTAAATTTATTCAATTTATTAAATTTATTCAATTTATTAAATTTATTAAATTTATTAAATTATTAAATTTATTAAATTTATTCAATTTATTCAATTTATTCAATTTATTCAATTTATTCAATTTATTCAATTTATTCAATTTATTCAATTTATTCAATTTATTCAATTTATTATATTTATTCAATTTATTCAATTTATTCAATTTATTCATTTATTCAATTATTCAATTTATTCAATTTATTCAATTTATTCAATTATTCAATTTATTCAATTTATTCAATTTATTCAATTTATTCATTATTCAATTATTCAATTATTCAATTTATTCAATTTATTCAATTTATTCAATTTATTCAATTATTCAATTATTCAATTTATTCAATTTATTCAATTTATTCAATTTATTCAATTTATTCAATTTATTCAATTTATTCAATTTATTCAATTTATTCAATTTATTCAATTTATTCAATTTATTCAATTTATTCAATTTATTCAATTTATTCAATTTATTCAATTTATTCAATTTATTCAATTTATTCAATTTATTCAATTTATTCAATTTATTCAATTTATTCAATTTATTCAATTTATTCAATTTATTCAATTTATTCAATTTATTCAATTTATTCAATTTATTCAATTTATTCAATTTATTCAATTTATTCAATTTATTCAATTTATTCAATTTATTCAATTTATTCAATTTATTCAATTTATTCAATTTATTCAATTTATTCAATTTATTCAATTTATTCAATTTATTCAATTTATTCAATTTATTCAATTTATTCAATTTATTCAATTTATTCAATTTATTCAATTTATTCAATTTATTCAATTTATTCAATTTATTCAATTTATTCAATTTATTCAATTTATTCAATTTATTCAATTTATTCAATTTATTCAATTTATTCAATTTATTCAATTTATTCAATTTATTCAATTTATTCAATTTATTCAATTTATTCAATTTATTCAATTATTCAATTTATTCAATTTACTCAATTTACTCAATTTACTCAATTTATTCAATTTATTCAATTTATTCAATTTATTCAATTTATTCAATTTATTCAATTTATTCAATTTATTCAATTTATTCAATTTATTCAATTTATTCAATTTATTCAATTTATTCAATTTATTCAATTTATTCAATTTATTCAATTTATTGAATTTATTGAATTTATTGAATTTATTGAATTTATTGAATTTATTTAATTTATTTAATTTATTTAATTTATTTAATTTATTTAATTTATTTAATTTATTTAATTTATTTAATTTATTAATTTATTTAATTTATTTAATTTATTTAATTTATTTAATTTATTTAATTTATTTAATCTATTTAATGTATTTAATTTATTTAATCTATTTAATGTATTTAATTTATTTAATCTATTTAATGTATTTAATTTATTTAATCTATTTAATGTATTTAATTTATTTAATCTATTTAATTATTTAATCTATTTAATGTATTTAATTTATTTAATCTATTTAATGTATTTAATTTATTTAATCTATTTAATTTATTTAATTTATTTAATCTATTTAATCTATTAATTTATTTAATCTATTTAATTATTTAATGTATTTAATTTATTTAATTTATTTAATTTATTTAATGTATTTAATTTATTTAATTTATTTAATGTATTTAAATTATTTAATTTATTTAATGTATTTAATTTATTTAATTTATTTAATGTATTTAATTTATTTAATTTATTTAATGTATTTAATTTATTTAATTTATTTAATGTATTTAATTTATTTAATTTATTTAATGTATTTAATTTATTTAATGTATTTAATTTATTTAATTTATTTAATGTATTTATTTATTTAATTTATTTAATGTATTTAATTTATTTAATGTATTTAATTTATTTAATTTATTTAATGTATTTAATTTATTTAATTTATTTAATTTATTTAATTTATTTAATTTATTCAATTTATTCAATTTATTCAATTTATTCAATTATTCAATTTATTCAATTTATTCAATTTATTCAATTTATTCAATTTATTCAATTTATTCAATTTATTCAATTTATTCAATTATTCAATTTATTCAATTTATTCAATTTATTCAATTTATTCAATTTATTCAATTTATTCAATTTATTCAATTTATTCAATTTATTCAATTTATTCAATTTATTCAATTTATTCAATTTATTCAATTTATTCAATTTATTCAATTTATTCAATTTATTCAATTATTCAATTTATTCAATTTATTCAATTTATTCAATTTATTCAATTTATTCAATTTATTCAATTTATTCAATTTATTCAATTTATTCAATTTATTCAATTTATTCAATTTATTCAATTTATTCAATTTATTCAATTTATTCAATTTATTCAATTTATTCAATTTATTCAATTTATTCAATTTATTCAATTATTCAATTATTCAATTTATTCAATTTATTCAATTTATTCAATTTATTCAATTTATTCAATTTATTCAATTTATTCAATTTATTCAATTTATTCAATTTATTCAATTTATTCAATTTATTCAATTTATTCATTTATTCAATTTATTCAATTTATTCAATTTATTCAATTTATTCAATTTATTCAATTTATTCAATTTATTCAATTTATTCAATTTATTCAATTTATTCAATTTATTCAATTTATTCAATTTATTCAATTTATTCAATTTATTCAATTTATTCAATTTATTCAATTTATTCAATTTATTCAATTTATTCAATTTATTCAATTTATTCAATTTATTCAATTTATTCAATTTATTCAATTTATTCAATTTATTCAATTTATTCAATTTATTCAATTTATTCAATTTATTCAATTTATTCAATTTATTCAATTTATTCAATTTATTCAATTTATTCAATTTATTCAATTTATTCAATTTATTCAATTTATTCAATTTATTCAATTTATTCAATTTATTCAATTTATTCAATTTATTCAATTTATTCAATTTATTCAATTTATTCAATTTATTCAATTTATTCAATTTATTCAATTTATTCAATTTATTCAATTTATTCAATTTATTCAATTTATTCAATTTATTCAATTTATTCAATTTATTCAATTTATTCAATTTATTCAATTTATTCAATTTATTCAATTTATTCAATTTATTCAATTTATTCAATTTATTCAATTATTCAATTTATTCAATTTATTCAATTTATTCAATTATTCAATTTATTCAATTTATTCAATTTATTCAATTTATTCAATTTATTCAATTTATTCAATTTATTCAATTTATTCAATTTATTCAATTTATTCAATTTATTCAATTTATTCAATTTATTCAATTTATTCAATTTATTCAATTTATTCAATTTATTCAATTTATTCAATTTATTCAATTTATTCAATTTATTCAATTTATTCAATTTATTCAATTTATTCAATTTATTCAATTTATTCAATTTATTCAATTTATTCAATTTATTCAATTTATTCAATTTATTCAATTTATTTAATTTATTGAATTTATTGAATTTATTTAATTTATTTAATTTATTGAATTTATTTAATTTATTTAATTTATTGAATTTATTTAATTTATTTAATTTATTTAATCTATTTAATCTATTTAATTTATTTAATCTATTTAATCTATTTAATTTATTTAATCTATTTAATCTATTTAATTTATTTAATCTATTTAATCTATTTAATTTATTTAATGTATTTAATTTATTTAATCTATTTAATGTATTTAATGTATTTAATTTATTTAATCTAATTAATGTATTTAATTTATTTAATCTATTTAATTTATTTAATTTATTTAATTTATTTAATCTATTTAATTTATTTAATTTATTTAATCTATTTAATCTATTTAATTTATTTAATCTATTTAATCTATTTAATTTATTTAATCTATTTAATTTATTTAATTTATTTAATGTATTTAATTTATTTAATTTATTTAATGTATTTAATTTATTTAATTTATTTAATGTATTTAATTTATTTAATTTATTTAATGTATTTAATTATTTAATTTATTTAATGTATTTAATTTATTTAATTTATTTAATGTATTTAATTTATTTAATGTATTTAATTTATTTAATTTATTTAATGTATTTAATTTATTTAATTTATTTAATGTATTTAATTTATTTAATTTATTTAATGTATTTAATTTATTTAATTTATTTAATGTATTTAATTTATTTAATTTATTTAATTTATTTAATGTATTTAATTTATTTAATTTATTTAATGTATTTAATTTATTTAATTTATTTAATGTATTTAATTTATTTAATTTATTTAATTTATTTAATTTATTTAATTTATTTAATTTATTTAATTTATTTAATTTATTTAATTTATTTAATTTATTTAATTTATTTAATTTATTTAATTTATTTAATTTATTTAATTTATTTAATTTATTTAATTTATTTAATTTATTTAATTTATTTAATTTATTTAATTTATTTAATTTATTTAATTTATTTAATTTATTTAATTTATTTAATTTATTTAATTTATTTAATTTATTTAATTTATTTAATCTATTTAATTTATTTAATTTATTTAATCTATTTAATCTATTTAATTTATTTAATGTATTTAATTTATTTAATCTATTTAATGTATTTAATTTATTTAATCTATTTAATCTATTTAATTTATTTAATCTATTTAATCTATTTAATTTATTTAATCTATTTAATCTATTTAATTTATTTAATCTATTTAATCTATTTTAATTTATTTAATCTATTTAATCTATTTAATTTATTTAATCTATTTAATTTATTTAATCTATTTAACTTATTTAATTTATTTAATGTATTTTATTTATTTAATTTATTTAATGTATTTAATTTATTTAATTTATTTAATGTATTTAATTTATTTAATTTATTTAATGTATTTAATTTATTTAATTTATTTAATGTATTTAATTTATTTAATTTATTTAATGTATTTAATTTATTTAATTTATTTAATGTATTTAATTTATTTAATTTATTTAATGTATTTAATTTATTAATTTATTTAATGTATTTAATTTATTTAATTTATTTAATGTATTTAATTTATTTAATTTATTTAATGTATTTAATTTATTTAATTTATTTAATTTATTTAATGTATTTAATTTATTTAATTTATTTAATGTATTTAATTTATTTAATTTATTTAATTTATTTAATTTATTTAATTTATTTAATTTATTTAATGTATTTAATGTATTTAATTTATTTAATGTATTTAATTTATTTAATTTATTTAATTTATTTTATGTATTTAATTTATTTAATTTATTTAATTTATTTAATGTATTTAATTTATTTAATTTATTTAATGTATTTAATTTATTTAATTTATTTAATGTATTTAATTTATTTAATTTATTTAATTTATTTAATTTATTTAATTTATTTAATTTATTTAATTTATTTAATTTATTTAATTTATTTAATTTATTTAATTTATTTAATTTATTTAATTTATTTAATTTATTTAATTTATTTAATTTATTTAATTTATTTAATTTATTTAATTTATTTAATTTATTTAATTTATTTAATTTATTTAATTTATTTAATTTATTTAATTTATTTAATTTATTTAATTTATTTAATTTATTTAATTTATTTAATTTATTAATTTATTTAATTTATTTAATTTATTTAATTTATTTAATTTATTTAATTTATTTAATTTATTTAATTTATTTAATTTATTTAATTTATTTAATTTATTTAATTTATTTAATTATTAATTTATTAATTTATTTAATTTATTTAATTTATTTAATTTATTTAATTTATTTAATTTATTTAATTTATTTAATTATTTAATTTATTTAATTTATTTAATTTATTTAATTTATTTAATTTATTTAATTTATTTAATTTATTTAATTTATTTAATTTATTTAATTTATTTAATTTATTTAATTTATTTAATTTATTTAATTTATTTAATTTATTAATTTATTTAATTATTTATTATTTAATTTATTTAATTTATTTAATTTATTTAATTTATTTAATTTATTTAATTTATTTAATTTATTTAATTTATTTAATTTATTTAATTTATTTAATTTATTTAATTTATTTAATTTATTTAATTTATTTAATTTATTTAATTTATTTAATTTATTTAATTTATTTAATTTATTTAATTTATTTAATTTATTTAATTTATTTAATTTATTTAATTTATTTAATTTATTTAATTTATTTAATTTATTTAATTTATTTAATTTATTTAATTTATTTAATTTATTTAATTTATTTAATTTATTTAATTTATTTAATTTATTTAATTTATTTAATTTATTTAATTTATTTAATTTATTTAATTTATTTAATTTATTTAATTTATTTAATTTATTTAATTTATTTAATTATTTAATTTATTTAATTTATTTAATTTATTTAATTTATTTAATTTATTTAATTTATTTAATTTATTTAATTTATTTAATTTATTTAATTTATTTAATTTATTTAATTTATTTAATTTATTTAATGTATTTAATTTATTAATGTATTTAATTTATTTAATGTATTTAATTTATTTAATTTATTTAATTTATTTAATTTATTTAATTTATTTAATTTATTTAATTTATTTAATTTATTTAATTTATTTAATTTATTTAATTTATTTAATTTATTTAATTTATTTAATTTATTTAATTTATTTAATTTATTTAATTTATTTAATTTATTTAATTTATTTAATTTATTTAATTTATTTAATTTATTTAATTTATTTAATTTATTTAATTTATTTAATTTATTTAATTTATTTAATTTATTTAATTTATTTAATTTATTTAATTTATTTAATTATTTAATTTATTTAATTTATTTAATTTATTTAATTTATTTAATTTATTTAATTTATTTAATTTATTTAATTTATTTAATTTATTTAATTTATTTAATTTATTTAATTTATTTAATTTATTTAATTTATTTAATTTATTTAATTTATTTAATTTATTTAATTTATTTAATTTATTTAATTTATTTAATTTATTTAATTTATTTAATTTATTTAATTTATTTAATTTATTTAATTTATTTAATTTATTTAATTTATTTAATTTATTTAATTTATTTAATTTATTTAATTTATTTAATTTATTTAATTTATTTAATTTATTTAATTTATTTAATTTATTTAATTTATTTAATTTATTTAATTTATTTAATTTATTTAATTTATTTAATTTATTTAATTTATTCAATTTATTTAATTTATTTAATTTATTCAATTTATTTAATTTATTCAATTTATTCAATTTATTTAATTTATTCAATTTATTCAATTTATTTAATTTATTCAATTTATTTAATTTATTTAATTTATTTAATTTATTTAATTTATTTAATTTATTTAATCTATTTAATGTATTTAATTTATTTAGTCTATTTAATGTATTTAATTTATTTAATCTATTTAATGTATTTAATTTATTTAATCTATTTAATTTATTTAATTTATTTAATCTATTTAATTTATTTAATCTATTTAATTTATTTAATCTATTTAATTTATTTAATTTATTTAATGATTTAATGTATTTAATCTATTTAATTTATTTAATCTATTTAATCTATTTAATCTATTTAATCTATTTAATCTATTTAATCTATTTAATCTATTTAATCTATTTAATCTATTTAATCTATTTAATCTATTTAATCTATTTAATCTATTTAATCTATTTAATCTATTTAATCTATTTAATCTATTTAATCTATTTAATCTATTTAATCTATTTAATCTATTTAATCTATTTAATTTATTTAATGTATTTAATTTATTTAATTTATTTAATCTATTTAATCTATTTAATTTATTTAATGTATTTAATTTATTTAATCTATTTAATGTATTTAATTTATTTAATCTATTTAATGTATTTAATTTATTTAATCTATTTAATGTATTTAATTTATTTAATCTATTTAAATTATTTAATTTATTTCTATTTAAATTATTTAATTTATTTTAATCTATTTAATTTATTTAATTTATTTAATCTATTAATCTATTTAATTTATTTAATCTATTTAATCTATTTAATTTATTTAATGTATTTAATTTATTTAATTTATTTAATGTATTAATTTATTTAATGTATTTAATTTATTTAATTTATTTAATGTATTTAATTTATTTAATTTATTTAATGTATTTATTTTATTTAATTTATTAATGTATTTAATTTATTTAATTTATTTAATGTATTTAATTTATTTAATGTATTTAATTTATTTAATTTATTTAATGTATTTAATTTATTTAATTTATTTTAATTATTTAATTTATTTAATGTATTTAATTTATTTAATTTATTTAATTTATTTAATCATTTATTCAATTTATTAATGTTATCAATTTATTTAATTTATTCAATTATTCAATTTATTCAATTTTAATTTCATATTCAATTTATCAATTTATTCAATTTATTCAATTTATTCAATTTATTCAATTATTCAATTATTCAATTTATTCAATTTATTCAATTTATTCAATTTATTCAATTTATTCAATTATTCAATTTATTCAATTTATTCAATTTATTCAATTTATTCAATTTATTCAATTTATTCAATTTATTCAATTTATTCAATTTATTCAATTTATTCAATTTATTCAATTTATTCAATTTTATTCAATTTATTCAATTTATTCAATTTATTCAATTTATTAAATTTATTCAATTTATTCAATTTATTCAATTTATTAATTTATTAAATTTATTACAATTTATTAAATTTATTAAATTTATTAATTTATTAAATTTATTAAATTTATTAAATTTATTCAATTTATCAATATTCAATTTATTCAATTTATTAATTTATTCAATTTATTAATTTATTAATTTATTAAATTTATTAAATTTATTAAATTTATTAAATTTATTAAATTATTAAATTTATTAAATTTAATAAATTTATTAAATTTATTAAATTTATTAAATTTATTAATTTATTAAATTTATTAAATTTATTAAATTTATTAAATTTATTAAATTTATTAAATTTATTAAATTTATTAAATTTATTAAATTTATTAAATTTATTAAATTTATTAAATTTATTAAATTTATTAAATTTATTAAATTTATTAAATTTATTAAATTTATTAAATTTATTAAATTTATTAAATTTATTAAATTTATTAAATTTATTAAATTTATTAAATTATAAATTTATTAAATTTATTAAATTTATTAAATTTATCAAATTTATCAAATTTATCAAATTTATCAAATTTATTAAATTTATTAAATTTATCAAATTTACTAAATTATCAAATTTATTAAATTTATGCAATTTATGCAATTTATTCAATTTATTCAATTTATGCAATTTATTCAATTTATTCAATTTATTCAATTTATTCAATTTATTCAATTTATTAAATTTATTAAATTTATTCAATTATTAAATTTATTAAATTTATTAAATTTATTAAATTTATTAAATTTATTAAATTTATTAAATTTATTAAATTTATTAAATTTATTAAATTTATTAAATTTATTCAATTTATTCAATTTATTCAATTTATTCAATTTATTCAATTTATTCAATTTATTCAATTTATTCAATTTATTCAATTTATTCAATTTATTCAATTTATTCAATTTATTCAATTTATTCAATTTATTCAATTTATTCAATTTATTCAATTTATTCAATTTATTCAATTTATTCAATTTATTCAATTTATTCAATTTATTCAATTTATTCAATTTATTCAATTTATTCAATTTATTCAATTTATTCAATTTATTCAATTTATTCAATTTATTCAATTTATTCAATTTATTCAATTTATTCAATTTATTCAATTTATTCAATTTATTCAATTTATTCAATTTACTCAATTTACTCAATTTACTCAATTTATTCAATTTATTCAATTTATTCAATTTATTCAATTTATTGAATTTATTGAATTTATTTAATTTATTTAATTTATTTAATTTATTTAATTTATTGAATTTATTGAATTTATTTAATTTATTTAATTTTATTTAATTTTATTTAATTTATTTAATTTATTTAATTTATTTAATTTATTTAATTTATTAATTTTATTTAATTTATTTAATTTATTTAATTTATTTAATTTATTTAATTTATTTAATCTAATTTAATGTATTTAATTTATTTAATCTATTTAATGTATTTAATTTATTTAATCTATTTAATGTATTTAATCTATTTAATGTATTTAATTTATTTAATCTATTTAATGTATTAAATTTATTTAATCTATTTAATGTATTTAATTTATTTAATCTATTTAATCTATTTAATTTATTAATGTATTTAATTTATTTAATCTATTTAATGTATTTAATTTATTTAATCTATTTAATGTATTTAATTTATTTAATCTATTTAATGTATTTAATTTATTTAATCTATTTAATGTATTTAATTTATTTAATCTATTTAATCTATTTAATTTATTTAATCTATTTAATCTATTTAATCTATTTAATTTATTTAATCTATTTAATTTATTTAATTTATTTAATTTATTTAATGTATTTAATTTATTTAATTTATTTAATGTATTATTATTTAATTTATTTAATGTATTTAATGTATTTAATTTATTTAATTTATTTAATGTATTTAATTTATTTAATTTATTTAATTTATTTAATTTATTTAATTTATTTAATGTATTTAATTTATTTAATTTATTTAATTATTTAATTTATTTAATTTATTTAATGTATTTAATTTATTTAATTTATTTCAATTTATTTAATTTATTCAATTTATTCAATTTATTCAATTTATTTAATTTATTCAATTTATTTCAATTTATTCAATTTATTCATTTATTCAATTTATTCAATTTATTTAATTATTCAATTTATTCAATTTATTCAATTTATTCAATTTATTCAATTTATTCAATTATTTAATTTATTCAATTTATTCAATTTATTCAATTTATTCAATTTATTCAATTTATTCAATTTATTCAATTTATTCAATTTATTCAATTATTCAATTTATTCAATTTATTCAATTTATTCAATTTATTCAATTTATTCAATTTATTCAATTTATTCAATTTATTCAATTTATTCCAATTTATTCAATTTATTCAATTTATTCATTTATTCAATTTATTCAATTTATTCAATTTATTCAATTTATTCAATTTATTCAATTTATTCAATTATTCAATTTATTCAATTTATTCAATTTATTCAATTTAATTCAATTTATTCAATTTATTCAATTTATTCAATTTATTCAATTTATTCAATTTATTCAATTTATTCAATTATTCAATTTATTCAATTTATTCAATTTATTCAATTTATTCAATTTATTCAATTATTCCATTTTATTCAATTTATTCAATTTATCCAATTTATTCAATTTATTCAATTTATTCAATTTTCAATTTATTCAATTTATTCAATTTATTCAATTTATTCAATTTATTTCATTTATTCAATTTATTCAATTTATTCAATTTATTCAATTTATTCAATTTATTCAATTTATTCAATTTATTCAATTTATTCAATTTATTCAATTTATTCAATTTATTCAATTTATTCAATTATTTCAATTTATTCAATTTATTCAATTTATTCAATTTATTCAATTTATTCAATTTATTCAATTTATTCAATTTATTCAATTTATTCAATTTATTCAATTTATTCAATTTATTCAATTTATTCAATTTATAATTATCAATTTATTCAATTTATTCAATTTATTCAATTTATTCAATTTATTCAATTTATTCAATTTATTCAATTTATTCAATTTATTCAATTTATTCAATTTATTCAATTTATTCAATTTATTCAATTTATTCAATTTATTCAATTTATTCAATTTATTCAATTTATTCAATTTATTCAATTTATTCAATTTATTCAATTTATTCAATTTATTCATTATTCAATTTATTCAATTTATTCAATTTATCAATTTATTCAATTTATTCAATTTATTCAATTTATTCAATTTATTCAATTTATTCAATTATTCAATTTATTCAATTTATTCAATTTATTCAATTTATTCAATTTATTCAATTTATTCAATTTATTAAATTTATTAAATTTATTAAATTTATTAAATTTAATTAAATTTATTAAATTTATTAAATTTATTAAATTTATTAAATTTATTAAATTTATTAAATTTATTAAATTTATTAAATTTATTAAATTTATTAAATTTATTAAATTTATTAAATTTATTAAATTTATTAAATTTATTAAATTTATTAAATTTATTAAATTTATTAAATTTATTAAATTTATTAAATTTATTAAATTTATTAAATTATTAAATTTATTAAATTTATCAAATTTATCAAATTTATTAAATTAATTAAATTTATTAAATTTATCAAATTTATTAAATTTATCAAATTTATCAAATTTATTAAATTTATGCAATTTATGCAATTTATTCAATTTATTAAATTTATTAAATTATTAAATTATTAAATTTATTAAATTTATTAAATTTATTCATTTATTCAATTTCATTCAATTTATTCAATTTATTCAATTTATTCAATTTATTCAATTTATTCAATTTATTCAATTTATTCAATTTATTCAATTTATTCAATTTATTCAATTTATTCAATTTATTCAATTATTCAATTTATTCAATTTATTCAATTTATTCAATTTATTCAATTTCATTCAATTTATTCAATTTATTCAATTTATTCAATTTATTAAATTATTCAATTTATTCAATTTATTCAATTTATTCATTTATTCAATTTATTCAATTTATTCAATTTATTCAATTTATTCAATTATTCAATTTATTCAATTTATTCAATTTATTCAATTTATTCAATTTATTCAATTTATTCAATTATCAATTATTCAATTTATTCAATTTATTCAATTTATTCAATTATTCACTTACTTCAATTTATTCAATTTATTCAATTTATTCAATTTATTCAATTTATTCCAATTATTCATTTCATTCAATTATTCCAATTAATTCAATTTATTCAATTTATTCAATTTATTCAATTTATTCAATTTATTCAATTTATTCAATTATTCAATTATCCAATTTATTCAATTTATTCAATTTATTCCATTTATTCAATTTAATTCAATTTATTCAATTTATTCAATTTATTCAATTATTCAATTTATTCAATTTATTCAATTTATTCCAATTTATTCAATTTATTCAATTTATTCAATTTATTCAATTTATTCAATTTAATCATTTATTCAATTTATTCAATTTATTCAATTTATTCAATTTATTCAATTTATTCAATTTATTCACTTATTCAATTTATTCAATTTATTCAATTTATTCAATTTATTCCATTTATTCAATTTATTCAATTATTCAATTTATTCAATTTATTCAATTTATTCAATTTCAATTTATTCAATTTATTCAATTTATTCAATTTATTCAATTTATTCAATTTATTCAATATATTCAATTTATTCAATTTATTCAATTTATTCAATTTATTCAATTTATTCAATTTATTCAATTTATTCATTTATTCAATTTATTCAATTTATCAATTTATTCAATTTATTCAATATTCAATTTATTCAATTTATTCAATTTATTCAATTTATTCCAATTTATTCATTATTCAATTTATTCAATTTATTCAATTATTCAATTTATTCAATTTATTCAATTTATTCAATTTATTCATTTATTCAATTTATTCAATTTATCAATTTATTCAATTTATTCAATTTATTCAATTTATTCAATTTATTCAATTTATTCAATTTATTCAATTTATTCAATTTATTCAATTTATTCAATTTATTCAATTTATTCAATTTATTCAATTTATTCAATTTATTCAATTTATTCAATTTATTCAATTTATTCAATTTATTCAATTTATTCAATTTATTAAATTTATTAAATTTATTAAATTTATTAAATTTATTAAATTTATTAAATTTATTATATTTATTAAATTTATTAAATTTATTAAATTTATTAAATTTATTAAATTTATCAAATTTATTAAATTTATCAAATTTATTAAATTTATTAAATTTATCAAATTTATTAAATTTATCAAATTTATCAAATTTATTAAATTTATGCAATTTATGCAATTTATTCAATTTATTCAATTTATTAAATTTATTAAATTTATTAAATTTATTAAATTTATTAAATTTATTAAATTTATTCAAATTTATTCAATTTATTCAATTTATTCAATTATTCAATTTATTCAATTTATTCAATTTATTCAAATTATTCAATTTATCAATTTATTCAATTTATTCAATTTATTCAATTTATTCAATTTATTCAATTTATTCAATTTATTCAATTTATTCAATTTATTCAATTTATTCAATTTATTCAAATTTATTCAATTTATTCAATTTATTCAATTTATTCAATTTATTCAATTTATTCAATTTATTCAATTTATTCAATTATTCAATTTAATTCCAATTTATTCAATTTTATTCAATTTATTCATTAATATTCAATTATTCATTTATTCAATTTATTCAATTAATTCAATTTATTCAATTTATTCAATTTATTCAATTTATTCAATTTTCATTAATCAATTAATCAATTTAATTCAATTTATTCAATTTATTCAATTTATTCAATTATTCAATTTATTCAATATATTCAATTTATTCAATTATTCAATTATTCAATTTATTCAATTATTCAATTTATTCAATTTATTCAATTTATTCAATTTATTCAATTTATTCAATTATTCAATTTATTCAATTTATTCAATTTATTCAATATATTCCATTATTTTTTTTTTATTTTTTTTTATTTTATTCAATTTATTCAATTTATTCAATTTATTCAATTTATTCAATTTATTCAATTTATTCAATTTATTCAATTTATTCAATTTATTCATTATTCAATTTATTCAATTTATTCAATTTATTCAATTTATTCAATTTATTCAATTTATTCAATTTATTCAATTTATTCAATTTATTCAATTTATTCAATTTATTCAATTTATTCAATTTATTCAATTTATTCAATTTATTCAATTTATTCAATTTATTCAATTTATTCAATTTATTCAATTATTCAATTATTCAATTTATTCAATTTATTCAATTTATTCAATTTATTCAATTTATTCAATTTATTCAATTATTCAATTTATTCAATTTATTCAATTTATTCAATTTATTCAATTTATTCAATTATTCAATTTATTCAATTTATTCAATTTATTCAATTTATTCAATTATTCAATTTATTCAATTTATTCAATTTATTCAATTTATTCAATTTATTCAATTTATTCAATTTATTCAATTTATTCAATTTATTCAATTTATTCAATTTATTCAATTTATTCAATTTATTCAATTTATTCAATTTATTCAATATATTCAATTTATTCAATTTATTCAATTTATTCAATTTATTCAATTTATTCAATTTATTCAATTTATTCAATTTATTCAATTTATTCAATTTATTCAATTTATTCAATTTATTCAATTTATTCAATTTATTCAATTTATTCAATTTATTCAATTTATTCAATTTATTCAATTTATTCAATTTATTCAATTTATTCAATTTATTCAATTTATTCAATTTATTCAATTTATTCAATTTATTCAATTTATTCAATTTATTCAATTTATTCAATTTACTCAATTTACTCAATTTACTCAATTTACTCAATTTATTCAATTTATTCAATTTATTCAATTTATTCAATTTATTCAATTTATTCAATTTATTCAATTTATTCAATTTATTCAATTTATTCAATTTATTCAATTTATTCAATTTATTCAATTTATTCAATTTATTCAATTTATTCAATTTATTCAATTTATTGAATTTATTGAATTTATTGAATTTATTGAATTTATTGAATTTATTGAATTTATTTAATTTATTTAATTTATTTAATTTATTTAATTTATTTAATTTATTTAATTTATTTAATTTATTTAATTTATTTAATTTATTTAATTTATTTAATTTATTTAATTTATTTAATTTATTTAATTTATTTAATTTATTTAATTTATTTAATTTATTTAATTTATTTAATTTATTTAATTTATTTAATTTATTTAATTTATTTAATTTATTTAATTTATTTAATTTATTTAATTTATTTAATTTATTTAATTTATTTAATTTATTTAATTTATTTAATTTATTTAATTTATTTAATTTATTTAATTTATTTAATTTATTTAATTTATTAATCTATTTAATGTATTTAATTTATTTAATCTATTTAATGTATTTAATTTATTTAATCTATTTAATGTATTTAATTTATTTAATCTATTTAATGTATTTAATTTATTTAATCTATTTAATCTATTTAATTTATTTAATGTATTTAATCTATTTAATTTATTTAATGTATTTAATTTATTTAATCTATTTAATGTATTTAATTTATTTAATCTATTTAATGTATTTAATTTATTTAATCTATTTAATGTATTTAATTTATTTAATCTATTTAATGTATTTAATTTTTTTTTAATCTATTTAATTATTTATATTTTATTTAATCTATTTAATTATTTAATTTATTTAATCTATTTAATTTATTTAATTTATTTAATGTATTTAATTTATTTAATTTATTTAACGTATTTAATTTATTTAATTTATTTAATGTATTTAATTTATTTAATTTATTTAATGTATTTAATTTATTTAATTTATTTAATGTATTTAATGTATTTAATTTTTTTAATTTATTTAATGTATTTAATTTATTTAATTTATTTAATGTATTTAATTTATTAATTATTTAATGTATTTAATTTATTTAATTATTTAATTATTTAATTATTTAATTTATTTAATTTATTTAATTTATTTAATTTATTTAATCTATTTAATGTATTTAATTTATTTAATCTATTTAATGTATTTAATTTATTTAATCTATTTAATCTATTTAATTTATTTAATGTATTTAATTTATTTAATCTATTTAATGTATTTAATTTATTTAATCTATTTAATGTATTTAATTTATTTAATCTATTTAATGTATTTAATTTATTTAATCTATTTAATTTATTTAATTTATTTAATCTATTTAATCTATTTAATTATTTAATCTGTTTAATTTATTTAATTTATTTAATGTATTTAATTTATTTAATGTATTTAATTTATTTAATGTATTTAATTTATTTAATTTATTTAATGTATTTAATTTATTTAATTTATTTAATGTATTTAATTTATTTAATTTATTTAATGTATTTAATTTATTAATTTATTAATGTATTTAATGTATTTAATTTATTTAATTTATTTAATGTATTTAATTTATTTAATTTATTTAATTTATTTAATTTATTTAATGTATTTAATTTATTTAATTTATTTAATGTATTTAATTTATTTAATGTATTTAATTATTTAATTTATTTAATGTATTTAATTTATTTAATTTATTTAATTATTCAATTTATTCAATTTATCAATTATTCAATTATTCAATTTATTCAATTTATTCAATTTATTCAATTTATTCAATTTATTCAATTATTCAATTTATTCAATTTATTCAATTTATTCAATTATTCATTTCAATTATTCAATTTATTCAATTATTCAATTTATTCAATTTTATCAATTATCAATTTATCAATTCAATTTATTCAATTTATTCAATTATTCAATTTATTCAATTTATTCAATTTATTCAATTTATTCAATTTATTCAATTTATTCAATTATTCAATTTATTCAATTTATTCAATTTATTCAATTATTCAATTTATTCAATTATTCAATTTATTCAATTTATTCAATTATTCAATTTATTCAATTATTCAATTTATTCAATTTATTCAATTATTCAATTTATTCAATTTATTCAATTTATCAATTTATTCAATTAATCAATTTATTCAATTTATTCAATTATTCAATTTATCAATTTATTCAATTATTCATTTATTCAATTATCAATTTATTCAATTTATTCAATTTATTCAATTATTCAATTTATTCAATTTATTCAATTTATTCAATTTATTCAATTTATTCAATTATTCAATTTATTCAATTTATTCAATTTATTCAATTTATTCAATTTATTCAATTTATTCAATTATTCAATTTATTCAATTTATTCAATTTATTCAATTTATTCAATTTATTCAATTTATTCAATTTATTCAATTTATTCAATTTATTCAATTTATTCAATTTATTCAATTTATTCAATTTATTCAATTTATTCAATTTATTCAATTTATTCAATTTATTCAATTTATTCAATTTATTCAATTTATTCAATTTATTCAATTATTCAATTTATTCAATTTATTCAATTTATTCAATTATTCAATTTATTCAATTTATTCAATTTATTCAATTTATTCAATTTATTCAATTTATTCAATTTATTCAATTTATTCAATTTATTCAATTTATTCATTTATTCAATTTATTCAATTATTCAATTTATTCAATTTATTCAATTTATTCAATTTATTCAATTTATTCAATTTATTCAATTATTCAATTTATTCAATTTATTCAATTATTCAATTTATTCAATTTATTCAATTTATTCAATTTATTCAATTTATTCAATTTATTCAATTTATTCAATTTATTCAATTTATTCAATTTATTCAATTTATTCAATTTATTCAATTTATTCAATTTATTCAATTTATTCAATTTATTCAATTTATTCAATTTATTCAATTTATTCAATTTATTCAATTTATTCAATTTATTCAATTTATTCAATTTATTCAATTTATTCAATTTATTCAATTTATTCAATTTATTCAATTTATTCAATTTATTCAATTTATTCAATTTATTCAATTTATTCAATTTATTCAATTTATTCAATTTATTCAATTTATTCAATTTATTCAATTTATTCAATTTATTCAATTTATTCAATTTATTCAATTTATTCAATTTATTCAATTTATTCAATTTATTCAATTTATTCAATTTATTCAATTTATTCAATTTATTCAATTATTCAATTTATTCAATTTATTCAATTTATTCAATTATTAAATTTATTAATTTATTAAATTTATTAAATTTATTAAATTTATTAAATTTATTAAATTTATTAAATTTATTAAATTTATTAAATTTATTAAATTTATTAAATTTATTAAATTTATTAAATTTATTAAATTTATTAAATTTATTAAATTTATTAAATTTATTAAATTTATTAAATTTATTAAATTTATTAAATTTATTAAATTTATTAAATTTATTAAATTTATTAAATTTATTAAATTTATTAAATTTATTAAATTATTAATTATTAAATTTATTAAATTTATTAAATTTATTAAATTTATTAAATTTATTAAATTTATTAAATTTATTAAATTTATTAATTTATTAAATTTATTAAATTTATTAAATTTATTAAATTTATTAATTTATTAAATTTATTAAATTTATTAAATTTATTAAATTTATTAAATTTATTAAATTTATTAAATTTATTAAATTTATTAAATTTATTAAATTTATTAAATTTATCAAATTTATCAAATTTATCAAATTTATCAAATTTATTAAATTTATCAAATTTATCAAATTTATCAAATTTATCAAATTTATTAAATTTATTAAATTATCAAATTTATTAAATTTATGCAATTTATTCAATTTATTCAATTTATTCAATTTATTCAATTTATTCAATTTATTCAATTTATTCAATTTATTAAATTTATTCAATTTATTAAATTTATTAAATTTATTAAATTTATTAAATTTATTCAATTTATTCAATTTATTCAATTTATTCAATTTATTCAATTTATTCAATTTATTCAATTTATTCAATTTATTCAATTTATACAATTATTCAATTTATTCAATTTATTCAATTTATTCAATTATTCAATTTATTCAATTTATTCAATTTATTCAATTTATTCAATTTATTCAATTTATTCAATTTATTCAATTTATTCAATTTATTCAATTTATTCAATTTATTCAATTTATTCAATTTATTCAATTTATTCAATTTATTCAATTTATTCAATTTATTCAATTATTCAATTTATTCAATTTATTCAATTATTCAATTTATTCAATTTATTCAATTTATTCAATTTATTCAATTTATTCAATTTATTCAATTTATTCAATTTATTCAATTTATTCAATTTATTCAATTTATTCAATTTATTCAATTTATTCAATTTATTCAATTTATTCAATTTATTCAATTCTATTCAATTTATTCAATTTATTCAATTTATTCAATTTATTCAATTTATTCAATTTATTCAATTTATTCAATTTATTCAATTTATTCAATTTATTCAATTTATTCAATTTATTCAATTTATTCAATTTATTCAATTTATTCAATTTATTCAATTTATTCAATTTATTCAATTTATTCAATTTATTCAATTATTCAATTTATTCAATTTATTCAATTTATTCAATTATTCAATTATTCAATTTATTCAATTATTCAATTTATTCAATTTATTCAATTTATTCAATTTATTCAATTATTCAATTTATTCAATTTATTCAAATTTTTATTCAATTTATTCAATTTATTCAATTTATTCAATTTATTCAATTTATTCAATTTATTCAATTTATTCAATTTATTCAATTTATTCAATTTATTCAATTTATTCAATTTATTCAATTTATTCAATTTATTCAATTTATTCAATTTATTCAATTTATTCAATTTATTCAATTTAATCAATTTATTCAATTTACTCAATTTACTCATTTATTCAATTATCAATTTATTCAATTTATTCAATTTATTCAATTTTATTTCAATTTATTCAATTTATTCAATTTATTCAATTTATTCAATTTATTCAATTTATTCAATTTATTCAATTTATTCAATTTATTCAATTTATTCAATTTATTCAATTTATTCAATTTATTGAATTTATTGAATTTATTGAATTTATTGAATTTATTTAATTTATTTAATTTATTTAATTTATTTAATTTATTTAATTTATTTAATTTATTTAATTTATTTAATTTATTTAATTTATTTAATTTATTTAATTTATTTAATTTATTTAATTTATTTAATTTATTTAATTTATTTAATCTATTTAATGTATTTAATTTATTTAATCTATTTAATGTATTTAATTTATTTAATCTATTTAATGTATTTAATTTATTTAATCTATTTAATGTATTTAATTTATTTAATCTATTTAATTTATTTAATCTATTTAATGTATTTAATTTATTTAATCTATTTAATGTATTTAATTTATTTAATCTATTTAATTTATTTAATTTATTTAATCTATTTAATCTATTTAATTATTTAATCTATTTAATTTATTTAATGTATTTAATTTATTTAATTTATTTAATTTATTTAATGTATTTAATTTATTTAATTTATTTAATGTATTTAAATTATTTAATTTATTTAATGTATTTAATTTATTTAATTTATTTAATGTATTAATTTATTTAATTTATTTAATGTATTTAATTTATTTAATTTATTTAATGTATTTAATTTATTTAATTTATTTAATGTATTTAATTTATTTAATGTATTTAATTTATTTAATTTATTTAATGTATTTAATTTATTTAATTTATTTAATGTATTTAATTTATTTAATGTATTTAATTTATTTAATTTATTTAATGTATTTAATTTATTTAATTTATTTAATTTATTTAATTTATTAATTTATCAATTATTCAATTTATTCAATTTATTCAATTTATTCAATTTATTCAATTTATTCATTTATTCAATTTATTCAATTTATTCCATTTAATTCAATTTATTCAATTTATTCAATTATTCAATTATTCAATTATTCAATTTATTCAATTATTCAATTAATCAATTAATCAATTTATTCAATTATTCAATTATTCAATTTATTCAATTTATTCAATTTACTACCCTTTATTCAATTTATTCAATTATTCAATTTATTCAATTATTCAATTTATCAATTTATTCCATTTATTCAATTTATTCAATTTATTCAAATTATTCAATTTATTCAATTTATTCAATTATTCAATTTATTCAATTTATTCATTTATCAATTTATTCAATTTATTCAATTTATTCAATTTATTCAATTTATTCAATTTATTCAATTTAATTCAATTTATTCAATTTATTCAAATTATTCAATTTATTCAATTTATTCAATTTATTCAATTTATTCAATTTCTTCAATTTATTCATTTATTCAATTTATTCAATTTATTCAATTATTCAATTTATTCAATTTATTCAATTTATTCAATTTATTCAATTATTCCATTATTCAATTTATTCAATTTATTCAATTTATTCAATTTATTCAATTTATTCAATTTATCAATTTATTCAATTTATTCAATTTATTCAATTATTCAATTTATTCAAATTATTCATATATCAATTTATTCAATTTATTCAATTTATTCAATTTCAATTATCATTTATTCAATTATTCAATTTATTCAATTTATTCAATTTATTCAATTTATTCAATTTATTCAATTTATTCAATTTATTCAATTTATTCAATTTATTCAATTTATTCAATTTATTCAATTTATTCAATTTATTCAATTTATTCAATTTATTCAATTTATTCAATTTATTCAAATTTATTCAATTTATTCAATTTATTCAATTTATTCAATTTATTCAATTTATTCAATTTATTCAATTTATTCAATTTATTCAATTTATTCAATTTATTCAATTTATTCAATTTATTCAATTTATTCAATTTATTCAATTTATTCAATTTATTCAATTTATTCAATTTATTCAATTTATTCAATTTATTCAATTTATTCAATTTATTCAATTTATTCAATTTATTCAATTTATTCAATTTATTCAATTTATTCAATTTATTCAATTTATTCAATTTATTCAATTTATTCAATTTATTCAATTTATTCAATTTATTCAATTTATTCAATTTATTCAATTTATTCAATTTATTCAATTTATTCAATTTATTCAATTTATTCAATTTATTCAATTTATTCAATTTATTCAATTTATTCAATTTATTCAATTTATTCAATTTATTCAATTTATTCAATTTATTCAATTTATTCAATTTATTCAATTTATTCAATTTATTCAATTTATTCAATTTATTCAATTTATTCAATTTATTCAATTTATTCAATTTATTCAATTTATTCAATTTATTCAATTTATTCAATTTATTCAATTTATTCAATTTATTCAATTTATTCAATTTATTTAATTTATTGAATTTATTGAATTTATTTAATTTATTTAATTTATTGAATTTATTTAATTTATTTAATTTATTGAATTTATTTAATTTATTTAATTTATTTAATCTATTTAATCTATTAATTTATTTAATCTATTTAATCTATTTAATTTATTTAATCTATTTAATCTATTTAATTTATTTAATCTATTTAATCTATTTAATTTATTTAATGTATTTAATTTATTTAATCTATTTAATGTATTTAATGTATTTAATTTATTTAATCTAATTAATGTATTTAATTTATTTAATCTATTTAATTTATTTAATTTATTTAATTTATTTAATCTATTTAATTTATTTAATTTATTTAATCTATTTAATCTATTTAATTTATTTAATCTATTTAATCTATTTAATTTATTTAATCTATTTAATTTATTTAATTTATTTAATGTATTTAATTTATTTAATTTATTTAATGTATTTAATTTATTTAATTTATTTAATGTATTTAATTTATTTAATTTATTTAATGTATTTAATTTATTTAATTTATTTAATGTATTTAATTTATTTAATTTATTTAATGTATTTAATTTATTAATGTATTTATTTATTTAATTTATTTAATGTATTTAATTTATTTAATTTATTTAATGTATTTAATTTATTTAATTATTTAATTTACTTTAATTTATTTAATGTATTTAATTTATTTAATTTATTTAATTTATTTAATGTATTTAATTTATTTAATTTATTTAATGTATTTAATTTATTTAATTTATTTAATGTATTTAATTTATTTAATTTATTTAATTTATTTAATTTATTTAATTTATTTAATTTATTTAATTTATTTAATTTATTTAATTTATTTAATTTATTTAATTTATTAATTTATTTAATTTATTTAATTTATTTAATTTATTTAATTTATTTAATTTATTTAATTTATTTAATTTATTTAATTTATTTAATTTATTTAATTTATTTAATTTATTTAATTTATTTAATTTATTTAATTTATTTAATTTATTTAATTTATTTAATTTATTTAATTTATTTAATCTATTTAATTTATTTAATTTATTTAATCTATTTAATCTATTTAATTTATTTAATGTATTTAATTTATTTAATCTATTTAATGTATTTAATTTATTTAATCTATTTAATCTATTTAATTTATTTAATCTATTTAATCTATTTAATTTATTTAATCTATTTAATCTATTTAATTTATTTAATCTATTTAATCTATTTAATTTATTTAATCTATTTAATCTATTTAATTTATTTAATCTATTTAATTTATTTAATCTATTTAACTTATTTAATTTATTTAATGTATTTTATTTATTTAATTTATTTAATGTATTTAATTTATTTAATTTATTTAATGTATTTAATTTATTTAATTTATTTAATGTATTTAATTTATTTAATTTATTTAATGTATTTAATTTATTTAATTTATTTAATGTATTTAATTTATTTAATTTATTTAATGTATTTAATTTATTTAATTTATTTAATGTATTTAATTTATTTAATTTATTTAATGTATTTAATTTATTTAATTTATTTAATGCTATTTAATTTATTTAATTTATTTAATGTATTTAATTTATTTAATTTATTTAATTTATTTAATGTATTTAATTTATTTAATTTATTTAATGTATTTAATTTATTTAATTTATTTAATTTATTTAATTTATTTAATTTATTTTAATTTATTTAATTTATTTAATGTATTTAATGTATTTAATTTATTTAATGTATTTAATTTATTTAATTTATTTAATTTATTTTATGTATTTAATTTATTTAATTTATTTAATTTATTTAATGTATTTAATTTATTTAATTTATTTAATGTATTTAATTTATTTAAATTTATTTAATGTATTTAATTTATTTAATTTATTTAATTTATTTAATTTATTTAATTTATTTAATTTATTTAATTTATTAATTTATTTAATTTATTTAATTTATTTAATTTATTTAATTTATTTAATTTATTTAATTTATTTAATTTATTTAATTTATTTAATTTATTTAATTTATTTAATTTATTTAATTTATTTAATTTATTTAATTTATTTAATTTATTTAATTTATTTAATTTATTTAATTTATTTAATTTATTTAATTTATTTAATTTATTTAATTTATTTAATTTATTTAATTTATTTAATTTATTTAATTTATTTAATTTATTTAATTTATTTAATTTATTTAATTTATTTAATTTATTTAATTTATTTAATTTATTTAATTTATTTAATTTTATTTAATTTATTTAATTTATTTAATTTATTTAATTTATTTAATTTATTTAATTTATTTAATTATTTAATTTATTTAATTTATTTAATTTATTTAATTTATTTAATTTATTTAATTTATTTAATTTATTTAATTTATTTAATTTATTTAATTTATTTAATTTATTTAATTATTTAATTTATTTAATTTATTTAATTATTTAATTTATTTAATTTATTTAATTTATTAATTTATTTAATTTATTTAATTTATTTATTTATTTAATTATTTAATTTATTTAATTTATTTAATTTATTTAATTTATTTAATTTATTTAATTTATTTAATTTATTTAATTTATTTAATTTATTTAATTTATTTAATTTATTTAATTTATTTAATTTATTTAATTTATTTAATTTATTTAATTTATTTAATTTATTTAATTTATTTAATTTATTTAATTTATTTAATTTATTTAATTTATTTAATTTATTTAATTTATTTAATTTATTTAATTTATTTAATTTATTTAATTTATTTAATTTATTTAATTTATTTAATTTATTTAATTTATTTAATTTATTTAATTTATTTAATTTATTTAATTTATTTAATTATTTAATTTATTTAATTATTTAATTTATTTAATTTATTTAATTTATTTAATTTATTTAATTATTTAATTTATTTAATTTATTTAATTTATTTAATTTATTTAATTTATTTAATTTATTTAATTTATTTAATTTATTTAATTTATTTAATTTATTTAATTATTTAATTTATTTAATTTATTTAATTTATTTAATTTATTTAATGTATTTAATTTATTTAATGTATTTAATTTATTTAATGTATTTAATTTATTTAATTATTTAATTTATTTAATTTATTTAATTTATTTAATTTATTTAATTTATTTAATTTATTTAATTTATTTAATTTATTTAATTTATTTAATTTATTTAATTTATTTAATTTATTTAATTTATTTAATTTATTTAATTTATTTAATTTATTTAATTTATTTAATTTATTTAATTTATTTAATTTATTTAATTTATTTAATTTATTTAATTATTTAATTTATTTAATTTATTTAATTTATTTAATTTATTTAATTTATTTAATTTATTTAATTTATTTAATTTATTTAATTTATTTAATTTATTTAATTTATTTAATTTATTTAATTTATTTAATTTATTTAATTTATTTAATTTATTTAATTTATTTAATTATTTAATTTATTTAATTTATTTAATTTATTTAATTTATTTAATTTATTTAATTTATTTAATTTATTTAATTATTTAATTTATTTAATTTATTTAATTTATTTAATTTAATTAATTTATTTAATTTATTTAATTTATTTAATTTATTTAATTTATTTAATTTATTTAATTTATTTAATTTATTTAATTTATTTAATTTATTTAATTTATTTAATTTATTTAATTTATTTAATTTATTTAATTTATTAATTTATTTAATTTATTAATTTATTAATTATTTAATTTATTTAATTTATTCAATTTATTCAATTTATTCAATTTATTCAATTTATTCAATTTATTCAATTATTCAATTTATTCAATTTATTCAATTTATTCAATTTATTCATTATTCAATTTATTCAATTTATTCAATTTATTCAATTTATTCAATTTATCAATTTATTCAATTTATTCAATTATTCAATTATTCAATTTATTCAATTTATTCAATTTATTCAATTTATTCATTTATTCAATTTATTCAATTTATTCAATTTATTCAATTATTCAATTATTCAATTTATTCAATTTATTCATTATTCAATTATTCAATTTATTCAATTTATTCAATTTATTCAATTTATTCAATTTATTCAATTTATTCAATTATTCAATTTATTCAATTTATTCATTTATTCAATTTATTCAATTTATTCAATTTATTCAATTTATTCAATTTATTCATTATTCAATTATTCAATTTATTCAATTTATTCAATTTATTCAATTTATTCAATTTATTCAATTTATTCAATTTATTCAATTTATTCAATTTATTCAATTTATTCAATTTATTCAATTTATTCAATTTATTCAATTTATTCAATTTATTCAATTTATTCAATTTATTCAATTTATTCAATTTATTCAATTTATTCAATTTATTCATTTATTCAATTTATTCAATTTATTCAATTTATTCAATTTATTCAATTTATTCAATTTATTCAATTTATTCAATTTATTCAATATATTCAATTTATTCAATTTATTCAATTTATTCAATTTATTCAATTTATTCAATTTATTCAATTTATTCAATTTATTCAATTTATTCAATTTATTCAATTTATTCAATTTATTCAATTTATTCAATTTATTCAATTTATTCAATTTATTCAATTTATTCAATTTATTCAATTTATTCAATTTATTCAATTTATTCAATTTATTCAATTTATTCAATTTATTCAATTTATTCAATTTATTCAATTTATTCAATTTATTCAATTTATTCAATTTATTCAATTTATTCAATTTATTCAATTTATTCAATTTATTCAATTTACTCAATTTACTCAATTTACTCAATTTACTCAATTTATTCAATTTATTCAATTTATTCAATTTATTCAATTTATTCAATTTATTCAATTTATTCAATTTATTCAATTTATTCAATTTATTCAATTTATTCAATTTATTCAATTTATTCAATTTATTCAATTTATTCAATTTATTCAATTTATTCAATTTATTCAATTTATTCAATTTATTCAATTTATTGAATTTATTGAATTTATTGAATTTATTGAATTTATTGAATTTATTGAATTTATTGAATTTATTGAATTTATTTAATTTATTTAATTTATTTAATTTATTTAATTTATTTAATTTATTTAATTTATTTAATTTATTTAATTTATTTAATTTATTTAATTTATTTAATTTATTTAATTTATTTAATTTATTTAATTTATTTAATTTATTTAATTTATTTAATTTATTTAATTTATTTAATTTATTTAATTTATTTAATTTATTTAATTTATTTAATTTATTTAATTTATTTAATTTATTTAATTTATTTAATTTATTTAATTTATTTAATTTATTTAATTTATTTAATTTATTTAATCTATTTAATGTATTTAATTTATTTAATCTATTTAATGTATTTAATTTATTTAATCTATTTAATGTATTTAATTTATTTAATCTATTTAATGTATTTAATTTATTTAATCTATTTAATCTATTTAATTTATTTAATGTATTTAATTTATTTAATCTATTTAATGTATTTAATTTATTTAATCTATTTAATGTATTTAATTTATTTAATCTATTTAATGTATTTAATTTATTTAATCTATTTAATGTATTTAATTTATTTAATCTATTTAATTTATTTAATTTATTTAATCTATTTAATCTATTTAATTTATTTAATCTATTTAATTTATTTAATTTATTTAATGTATTTAATTTATTTAATTTATTTAACGTATTTAATTTATTTAATTTATTTAATGTATTTAATTTATTTAATTTATTTAATGTATTTAATTTATTTAATTTATTTAATGTATTTAATGTATTTAATTTTTTTAATTTATTTAATGTATTTAATTTATTTAATTTATTTAATGTATTTAATTTATTTAATTTATTTAATGTATTTAATTTATTTAATTTATTTAATTTATTTAATTTATTTAATTTATTTATATTATTTAATTTATTTAATTTATTTAATCTATTTAATGTATTTAATTTATTTAATCTATTTAATGTATTTAATTTATTTAATCTATTTAATCTATTTAATTTATTTAATGTATTTAATTTATTTAATCTATTTAATGTATTTAATTTATTTAATCTATTTAATGTATTTAATTTATTTAATCTATTTAATGTATTTAATTTATTTAATCTATTTAATTTATTTAATTTATTTAATCTATTTAATCTATTTAATTTATTTAATCTGTTTAATTTATTTAATTTATTTAATGTATTTAATTTATTTAATGTATTTAATTTATTTAATGTATTTAATTTATTTAATTTATTTAATGTATTTAATTTATTTAATTTATTTAATGTATTTAATTTATTTAATTTATTTAATGTATTTAATTTATTTAATTTATTTAATGTATTTAATTTATTTAATTTATTTAATGTATTTAATTTATTTAATTTATTTAATTTATTTAATTTATTTAATGTATTTAATTTATTTAATTTATTTAATGTATTTAATTTATTTAATGTATTTAATTTATTTAATTTATTTAATGTATTTAATTTATTTAATTTATTTAATGTATTCAATTTATTCAATTTATTCAATTTATTCAATTTATTCAATTTATTCAATTTATTCAATTTATTCAATTTATTCAATTTATTCAATTTATTCAATTTATTCAATTTATTCAATTTATTCAATTTATTCAATTTATTCAATTTATTCAATTTATTCAATTTATTCAATTTATTCAATTTATTCAATTTATTCAATTTATTCAATTTATTCAATTTATTCAATTTATTCAATTTATTCAATTTATTCAATTTATTCAATTTATTCAATTTATTCAATTTATTCAATTTATTCAATTTATTCAATTTATTCAATTTATTCAATTTATTCAATTTATTCAATTTATTCAATTTATTCAATTTATTCAATTTATTCAATTTATTCAATTTATTCAATTTATTCAATTATTCAATTTATTCAATTATTCAATTTATTCAATTTATTCAATTTATTCAATTATTCAATTTATTCAATTTATTCAATTTATTCAATTTATTCAATTTATTCAATTTATTCAATTTATTCAATTTATTCATTTATTCAATTTATTCAATTATTCAATTTATTCAATTTATTCAATTTATTCAATTTATTCAATTTATTCAATTTATTCAATTTATTCAATTTATTCAATTTATTCAATTTATTCAATTTATTCAATTTATTCAATTTATTCAATTTATTCAATTTATTCAATTATTCAATTTATTCAATTTATTCAATTTATTCAATTTATTCAATTTATTCAATTTATTCAATTTATTCAATTTATTCAATTTATTCAATTTATTCAATTTATTCAATTTATTCAATTTATTCAATTTATTCAATTTATTCAATTTATTCAATTTATTCAATTTATTCAATTTATTCAATTTATTCAATTTATTCAATTTATTCAATTTATTCAATTTATTCAATTTATTCAATTTATTCAATTTATTCAATTTATTCAATTTATTCAATTTATTCAATTTATTCAATTTATTCAATTTATTCAATTTATTCAATTTATTCAATTTATTCAATTTATTCAATTTATTCAATTTATTCAATTTATTCAATTTATTCAATTTATTCAATTTATTCAATTTATTCAATTTATTCAATTTATTCAATTTATTCAATTTATTCAATTTATTCATTTATTCAATTTATTCAATTTATTCAATTTATTCAATTTATTCAATTTATTCAATTTATTCATTTATTCAATTTATTCAATTTATTCAATTTATTCAATTTATTCAATTTACTCAATTTACTCAATTTACTCAATTTATTCAATTTATTCAATTTATTCAATTTATTCAATTTATTCAATTTATTCAATTTATTCAATTTATTCAATTTATTCAATTTATTCAATTTATTCAATTTATTCAATTTATTCAATTTATTCAATTTATTCAATTTATTCAATTTATTGAATTTATTGAATTTATTGAATTTATTGAATTTATTGAATTTATTTAATTTATTTAATTTATTTAATTTATTTAATTTATTTAATTTATTTAATTTATTTAATTTATTTAATTTATTTAATTTATTTAATTTATTTAATTTATTTAATTTATTTAATTTATTTAATTTATTTAATCTATTTAATGTATTTAATTTATTTAATCTATTTAATGTATTTAATTTATTTAATCTATTTAATGTATTTAATTTATTTAATCTATTTATGTATTTAATTTATTAATCTATTAATTTATTAATCTATTTAATGTATTTAATTTATTTAATCTATTTAATGTATTTAATTTATTTAATCTATTTAATTTATTTAATTTATTTAATCTATTTAATCTATTTAATTTATTTAATCTATTTAATTTATTTAATGTATTTAATTTATTTAATTTATTTAATTTATTTAATGTATTTAATTTATTTAATTTATTTAATGTATTTAAATTATTTAATTTATTTAATGTATTTAATTTATTTAATTTATTTAATGTATTTAATTTATTTAATTTATTTAATGTATTTAATTTATTTAATTTATTTAATGTATTTAATTTATTTAATTTATTTAATGTATTTAATTTATTTAATGTATTTAATTTATTTAATTTATTTAATGTATTTAATTTATTTAATTTATTTAATGTATTTAATTTATTTAATGTATTTAATTTATTTAATTTATTAATGTATTTAATTTATTTAATTTATTTAATTTATTTAATTTATTTAATTTATTCAATTTATTCAATTTATTCAATTTATTCAATTTATTCAATTTATTCAATTTATTCAATTATTCAATTTATTCAATTTATTCAATTTATTCAATTTATTCAATTTATTCAATTTATTCAATTTATTCAATTTATTCAATTTATTCAATTTATTCAATTTATTCAATTTATTCAATTTATTCAATTTATTCAATTTATTCAATTTATTCAATTTATTCAATTTATTCAATTTATTCAATTTATTCAATTTATTCAATTTATTCAATTTATTCAATTTATTCAATTTATTCAATTTATTCAATTTATTCAATTTATTCAATTTATTCAATTTATTCAATTTATTCAATTATTCAATTTATTCAATTTATTCAATTTATTCAATTTATTCAATTTATTCAATTTTCAATTATTCAATTTATTCAATTTATTCAATTTATTCAATTTATTCAATTTATTCAATTTATTCAATTTATTCAATTTATTCAATTATTCAATTTATTCAATTTATTCAATTTATTCAATTTATTCAATTTATTCAATTTATTCAATTTATTCAATTTATTCAATTTATTCAATTTATTCAATTTATTCAATTATTCAATTTATTCAATTTATTCAATTTATTCAATTTATTCAATTTATTCAATTTATTCAATTTATTCAATTTATTCAATTTATTCATTTATTCAATTTATTCAATTTATTCAATTTATTCAATTTATTCAATTTATTCAATTTATTCAATTTATTCAATTTATTCAATTTATTCAATTTATTCAATTTATTCAATTTATTCAATTTATTCAATTTATTCAATTTATTCATTTATTCAATTTATTCAATTTATTCAATTTATTCAATTTATTCAATTTATTCAATTTATTCAATTTATTCAATTATTCAATTATTCAATTTATTCAATTTATTCAATTTATTCAATTTATTCAATTTATTCAATTTATTCAATTTATTCAATTTATTCAATTTATTCAATTTATTCAATTTATTCAATTTATTCAATTTATTCAATTTATTCAATTTATTCAATTTATTCAATTTATTCAATTTATTCAATTTATTCAATTTATTCAATTTATTCAATTTATTCAATTTATTCAATTTATTCAATTTATTCAATTTATTCAATTTATTCAATTTATTCAATTTATTCAATTTATTCAATTTATTCAATTTATTCAATTTATTCAATTTATTCAATTTATTCAATTTATTCAATTTATTCAATTATTCAATTTATTCAATTTATTCAATTTATTCAATTATTCAATTTATTCAATTTATTCAATTTATTCAATTTATTCAATTTATTCAATTTATTCAATTTATTCAATTTATTCAATTTATTCAATTTATTCAATTTATTCAATTTATTCAATTTATTCAATTTATTCAATTTATTCAATTTATTCAATTTATTCAATTTATTCAATTTATTCAATTTATTCAATTTATTCAATTTATTCAATTTATTCAATTTATTCAATTTATTCAATTTATTCAATTTATTTAATTTATTGAATTTATTGAATTTATTTAATTTATTTAATTTATTGAATTTATTTAATTTATTTAATTTATTGAATTTATTTAATTTATTTAATTTATTTAATCTATTTAATCTATTTAATTTATTTAATCTATTTAATCTATTTAATTTATTTAATCTATTTAATCTATTTAATTTATTTAATCTATTTAATCTATTTAATTTATTTAATGTATTTAATTTATTTAATCTATTTAATGTATTTAATGTATTTAATTTATTTAATCTAATTAATGTATTTAATTTATTTAATCTATTTAATTTATTTAATTTATTTAATTTATTTAATCTATTTAATTTATTTAATTTATTTAATCTATTTAATCTATTTAATTTATTTAATCTATTTAATCTATTTAATTTATTTAATCTATTTAATTTATTTAATTTATTTAATGTATTTAATTTATTTAATTTATTTAATGTATTTAATTTATTTAATTTATTTAATGTATTTAATTTATTTAATTTATTTAATGTATTTAATTTATTTAATTTATTTAATGTATTTAATTTATTTAATTTATTTAATGTATTTAATTTATTTAATGTATTTAATTTATTTAATTTATTTAATGTATTTAATTTATTTAATTTATTTAATGTATTTAATTTATTTAATTTATTTAATGTATTTAATTTATTTAATTTATTTAATGTATTTAATTTATTTAATTTATTTAATTTATTTAATGTATTTAATTTATTTAATTTATTTAATGTATTTAATTTATTTAATTTATTTAATGTATTTAATTTATTTAATTTATTTAATTTATTTAATTTATTTAATTTATTTAATTTATTTAATTTATTTAATTTATTTAATTTATTTAATTTATTTAATTTATTTAATTTATTTAATTTATTTAATTTATTTAATTTATTTAATTTATTTAATTTATTTAATTTATTTAATTTATTTAATTTATTTAATTTATTTAATTTATTTAATTTATTTAATTTATTTAATTTATTTAATTTATTTATTTATTTAATTTATTTAATTTATTTAATCTATTTAATTTATTTAATTTATTTAATCTATTTAATCTATTTAATTTATTTAATGTATTTAATTTATTTAATCTATTTAATGTATTTAATTTATTTAATCTATTTAATCTATTAATTTATTTAATCTATTTAATCTATTTAATTTATTTAATCTATTTAATCTATTTAATTTATTTAATCTATTTAATCTATTTAATTTATTTAATCTATTTAATCTATTTAATTTATTTAATCTATTTAATTTATTTAATCTATTTAACTTATTTAATTTATTTAATGTATTTTATTTATTTAATTATTTAATGTATTTAATTTATTTAATTTATTTAATGTATTTAATTTATTTAATTTATTTAATGTATTTAATTTATTTAATTTATTTAATGTATTTATTTATTTAATTTATTTAATGTATTTAATTTATTTAATTTATTTAATGTATTTAATTATTTAATTTATTTAATGTATTTAATTTATTTAATTTATTTAATGTATTTAATTTATTTAATTTATTTAATGTATTTAATTTATTTAATTTATTTAATGTATTTAATTTATTTAATTTATTTAATTTATTTAATGTATTTAATTTATTTAATTTATTTAATGTATTTAATTTATTTAATTTATTTAATTTATTTAATTTATTTAATTTATTTAATGTATTTAATGTATTTAATTTATTTAATGTATTTAATTTATTTAATTTATTTAATTTATTTTATGTATTTAATTTATTTAATTTATTTAATTTATTTAATGTATTTAATTTATTTAATTTATTTAATGTATTTAATTTATTTAATTTATTTAATGTATTTAATTTATTTAATTTATTTAATTTATTTAATTTATTTAATTTATTTAATTTATTTAATTTATTTAATTTATTAATTTATTTAATTTATTTAATTTATTTAATTTATTTAATTTATTTAATTTATTTAATTTATTTAATTATTTAATTTATTTAATTTATTTAATTTATTTAATTTATTTAATTTATTTAATTTATTTAATTTATTTAATTTATTTAATTTATTTAATTTATTTAATTTATTTAATTTATTTAATTTATTTAATTTATTTAATTATTTAATTTATTTAATTTATTTAATTATTTAATTTATTTAATTTATTTAATTTATTTAATTTATTTAATTTATTTAATTTATTTAATTTATTTAATTTATTTAATTTATTTAATTTATTTAATTTATTTAATTTATTTAATTTATTTAATTTATTTAATTTATTTAATTTATTTAATTTATTTAATTTATTTAATTTATTTAATTTATTTAATTTATTTAATTTATTTAATTTATTTAATTTATTTAATTTATTTAATTTATTTAATTTATTTAATTTATTTAATTTATTTAATTTATTTAATTTATTTAATTTATTTAATTTATTTAATTTATTTAATTTATTTAATTTATTTAATTTATTTAATTTATTTAATTTATTTAATTTATTTAATTTATTTAATTTATTTAATTTATTTAATTTATTTAATTTATTTAATTTATTTAATTTATTTAATTTATTTAATTTATTTAATTTATTTAATTTATTTAATTTATTTAATTTATTTAATTTATTTAATTTATTTAATTTATTTAATTTATTTAATTTATTTAATTTATTTAATTTATTTAATTTATTTAATTTATTTAATTTATTTAATTTATTTAATTTATTTAATTTATTTAATTTATTTAATTTATTTAATTTATTTAATTTATTTAATTTATTTAATTTATTTAATTTATTTAATTTATTTAATTTATTTAATTTATTTAATTTATTTAATTTATTTAATTTATTTAATTTATTTAATTTATTTAATTTATTTAATTTATTTAATTTATTTAATTTATTTAATTTATTTAATTTATTTAATTTATTTAATTTATTTAATTTATTTAATGTATTTAATTTATTTAATGTATTTATTTATTTAATGTATTTAATTTATTTAATTTATTTAATTTATTTAATTTATTTAATTTATTTAATTTATTTAATTTATTTAATTTATTTAATTTATTTAATTTATTAATTTATTTAATTTATTTAATTTATTTAATTTATTTAATTTATTTAATTTATTTAATTTATTTAATTATTTAATTTATTTAATTTATTTAATTTATTTAATTTATTTAATTTATTTAATTTATTTAATTTATTTAATTTATTTAATTTATTTAATTTATTTAATTTATTTAATTTATTTAATTTATTTAATTTATTTAATTTATTTAATTTATTTAATTTATTTAATTTATTTAATTTATTTAATTTATTTAATTTATTTAATTTATTTAATTTATTTAATTTATTTAATTTATTTAATTTATTTAATTTATTTAATTTATTTAATTTATTTAATTTATTTAATTTATTTAATTTATTTAATTTATTTAATTTATTTAATTTATTTAATTTATTTAATTTATTTAATTTATTTAATTTATTTAATTTATTTAATTTATTTAATTTATTTAATTATTTAATTTATTTAATTTATTTAATTTATTTAATTTATTTAATTTATTTAATTTATTTAATTTATTTAATTTATTTAATTTATTTAATTTATTTAATTTATTTAATTTATTTAATTTATTTAATTTATTTAATTTATTTAATTTATTTAATTTATTTAATTTATTTAATTTATTTAATTTATTTAATTTATTTAATTTATTTAATTTATTTAATTTATTCAATTTATTTAATTTATTTAATTTATTCAATTTATTTAATTTATTCAATTTATTCAATTTATTTAATTTATTCAATTTATTCAATTTATTAATTTATTCAATTTATTTAATTTATTTAATTTATTTAATTATTTAATTTATTTAATTTATTTAATCTATTTAATGTATTTAATTTATTTAGTCTATTTAATGTATTTAATTTATTTAATCTATTTAATGTATTTAATTTATTTAATCTATTTAATTTATTTAATTTATTTAATCTATTTAATTTATTTAATCTATTTAATTTATTTAATCTATTTAATTATTTAATTTATTTAATGATTTAATGTATTTAATCTATTTAATTTATTTAATCTATTTAATCTATTTAATCTATTTAATCTATTTAATCTATTTAATCTATTTAATCTATTTAATCTATTTAATCTATTTAATCTATTTAATCTATTTAATCTATTTAATCTATTAATCTATTTAATCTATTTAATCTATTTAATCTATTTAATCTATTTAATCTATTTAATCTATTTAATCTATTTAATCTATTTAATCTATTTAATCTATTTAATCTATTTAATCTATTTAATCTATTTAATCTATTTAATCTATTTAATCTATTTAATCTATTTAATCTATTTAATCTATTTAATCTATTTAATCTATTTAATCTATTTAATCTATTTAATCTATTTAATCTATTTAATCTATTTAATCTATTTAATCTATTTAATCTTTAATCTTTAATCTATTTAATCTATTTAATCTATTTAATCTATTTAATCTATTTAATCTATTTAATCTATTTAATCTATTTAATCTATTTAATCTATTTAATCTATTTAATCTATTTAATCTATTTAATCTATTTAATCTATTTAATCTATTTAATCTATTAATCTATTTAATCTATTTAATCTATTTAATCTATTTAATCTATTTAATCTATTTAATCTATTTAATCTATTTAATCTATTTAATCTATTTAATCTATTAATATTAATCTATTTAATCTATTTAATCTATTTAATCTATTTAATCTATTTAATCTATTTAATCTATTTAATCTATTAATCTATTTAATCTATTTAATCTATTTAATCTATTTAATCTATTAATCTATTTAATCTATTTAATCTATTTAATCTATTTAATCTATTTAATCTATTTAATCTATTTAATCTATTTAATCTATTTAATCTATTTAATCTATTTAATCTATTTAATCTATTTAATCTATTTAATCTATTTAATCTATTTAATCTATTTAATCTATTTAATCTATTTAATCTATTTAATCTATTTAATCTATTTAATCTATTTAATCTATTTAATCTATTTAATCTATTTAATCTATTTAATCTATTTAATCTATTTATCTATTTAATCTATTTAATCTATTTAATCTATTTAATCTATTTAATCTATTTAATCTATTTAATCTATTTAATCTATTTAATCTATTTAATCTATTTAATCTATTTAATCTATTTAATCTATTTAATCTATTTAATCTATTTAATCTATTTAATCTATTTAATCTATTTAATCTATTTAATCTATTTAATCTATTTAATCTATTAAATCTATTTAATCTATTTAATCTATTTAATCTATTTAATCTATTAATTCTATTTAATCTATTTAATCTATTTAATCTATTTAATCTATTTAATCTATTTAATCTATTTAATCTATTTAATCTATTTAATCTATTTAATCTATTTAATCTATTTAATCTATTTAATCTATTTAATCTATTTAATCTATTTAATCTATTTAATCTATTTAATCTATTTAATCTATTTAATCTATTAATCTATTTAATCTATTTAATCTATTTAATCTATTTAATCTATTTAATCTATTTAATCTATTTAATCTATTTAATCTATTTAATCTATTTAATCTATTTAATCTATTTAATCTATTTAATCTATTTAATCTATTTAATCTATTTAATCTATTTAATCTATTTAATCTATTTAATCTATTTAATCTATTTAATCTATTTAATCTATTTAATCTATTTAATCTATTTAATCTATTTAATCTATTTAATCTATTTAATCTATTTAATCTATTTAATCTATTTAATCTATTTAATCTATTTAATCTATTTATCTATTTAATCTATTTAATCTATTTAATCTATTTAATCTATTTAATCTATTTAATCTATTTAATCTATTTAATCTATTTAATCTATTAATCTATTTAATCTATTTAATCTATTAATCTATTTAATCTATTTAATCTATTTAATCTATTTAATCTATTTAATCTATTTAATCTATTTAATCTATTTAATCTATTTAATCTATTTAATCTATTTAATCTATTTAATCTATTTAATCTATTTAATCTATTTAATCTATTTAATCTATTTAATCTATTTAATCTATTTAATCTATTTAATCTATTTAATCTATTTAATCTATTTAATCTATTTAATCTATTTAATCTATTTAATCTATTTAATCTATTTAATCTATTTAATCTATTTAATCTATTTAATCTATTTAATCTATTTAATCTATTTAATCTATTTAATCTATTTAATCTATTTAATCTATTTAATCTATTTAATCTATTTAATCTATTTAATCTATTTAATCTATTTAGTTAATTTAATTTATTTAATCTATTTAATCTATTTAATCTATTTAATCTATTTAATTTATTTAATCTATTTAATCTATTTAATCTATTTAATTTATTTAATCTATTTAATTTATTTAATCTATTAATCTATTTAATTTATTTAATTTATTTAATTTATTTAATTTATTTAATTTATTTAATTTATTTAATTAATTTAATTTATTTAATTTATTTAATTTATTTAATTATTTAATTTATTTAATTAATTTAATTAATTTAATTTATTTAATTTATTTAATTTATTTAATTTATTTAATTTATTTAATTTATTTAATTTATTTAATTTATTTAATTTATTTAATTTATTTAATTTATTTAATTTATTTAATTTATTTAATTTATTTAATTTATTTAATTTATTTAATTTATTTAATTTATTTAATTATTTAATTTATTTAATTTATTTAATTTATTTAATTTATTTAATTTATTTAATTTATTTAATTTATTTAATTTATTTAATTTATTTAATTTATTTAATTTATTTAATTTATTTAATTTATTTAATTTATTTAATTTATTTAATTTATTTAATTTATTTAATTTATTTAATTATTTAATTTATTTAATTTATTTAATTTATTTAATTTATTTAATTTATTTAATTTATTTAATTTATTTAATTTATTTAATTTATTTAATTTATTTAATTTATTTAATTTATTTAATTTATTTAATTTATTTAATTTATTTAATTTATTTAATTATTTAATTTATTTAATTTATTTAATTTATTTAATTTATTTAATTTATTTAATTTATTTAATTTATTTAATTTATTTAATTTATTTAATTTATTTAATTTATTTAATTTATTTAATTTATTTAATTTATTTAATTTATTTAATTTATTTAATTTATTTAATTTATTTAATTTATTTAATTTATTTAATTTATTTAATTTATTTAATTTATTTAATTTATTTAATTTATTTAATTTATTTAATTTATTTAATTTATTTAATTTATTTAATTTATTTAATTTATTTAATTTATTTAATTTATTTAATTTATTTAATTTATTTAATTTATTTAATTTATTTAATTTATTTAATTTATTTAATTTATTTAATTTATTTAATTTATTTAATTTATTTAATTTATTTAATTTATTTAATTTATTTAATTTATTTAATTTATTTAATTTATTTAATTTATTTAATTTATTTAATTTATTTAATTTATTTAATTTATTTAATTTGTTTAAATTACATAATTTATTTAATTTACTTATTTTTTCTCATTTATTTTATTTACTTGATTTATTTAATTTATTAAATTTATTTAAGATGTTGGAAGAATTGCCGTGTTTCTTGGCGCGCCGGTCGGAACCTACGTAGAGGACTAAACTATATCCAAATTTATCGATTTTTAAATCCACTGAGGGTGTTTGCGTGAAAATGTGATTACAATCGTAGCTTTGATGTAAAGTTAAAGCTGACGGTGTACTAAAATAAATGAGGCAACCTTCACAGAAATATATTTTATGTTGTTGACAACTAATTTGACTTGAAACTAAACGTGATAAATCCCGAATCCAACAATAATGACTCTTTGAACAAGTCGTATCACAAAAATGTTCACCGCCATCTTTACTACTAGTCTTTTGTAATTAATAATAAATTTACATGTCTATCCAACTTTTTTGACGCATACCTCAGTGGACCAATAACTTCATGTATAACTTCATTATTTTCATATTTAGATTCCAGACCGTATACGTTAATTGATATGTTGTTCATTTCCTCCAATTTTTTAATGTCACGTTATTTTACTTTAAAATCCATACCTGTTAAATTTAGCACTATAGAAAAATGGGGGTAGGATGTCTTCTGTGAAGGCGCTGCTGTTGGAGGAAACAATGCTGATGTTACAGCCCACGCAAAGCAAAATTCGTCCTGGTTAATCACATTGACGACAGCTCCTTTCTTTTCAATAGAACACGGCAACTTGATGTATGATGAGCCACCCATAGGCATATACTTGTTGATACTAACTTCCAAGTATAAAATTCTCACAAGAGCCCATCCTATAACAAGAAAAATAATATATAAAAATCAGTTTAATATATCGGGTTTTGATTTTTTCATACCTGAATCTTTCTCCTGGAACTCTGTCGCCTGCGTTTTTATTAATTCGGTGAAAGAATGGTAAACGGCATCCAAATCACTTTCTACACTAATTATTTGATTAGCAGTGTTGAAGGATTTTTCACTGAATGATTCTTGTGATGGAAGGATGTACTCGCCAACAGCTGTCTTGTTAACTTTTAAAGCATGATGCACACGCAATAAATTATTAACAAGTTCCACCACCTTGGATTTAATGTCTGCAAAGAACATTACGTAATCGGAATGCTCCATATCACTGCTAACCCGATAGGCTGCAATTCTCCTTTTGAAGGCACATTCAACGAGTTGCACACCAGGACATACCGGCAAACATGAACTATTTTTATGTTGTTGTGTTCGTTTATGCGCTGACATATGATTTATTGGAACATCTACATTACATGTAGCGCAATTAATTACCGGAATCGTCGATGTATACTCTTCAATTCGGAGCCGTTTTCCTCCAGGCACTTCATTAAATCTCGCCGCACACGATTCTGTTTTATGACGTCTCATATTATAACTATTAGTAAACTTAGAACCGCAATTTTCACAAACATATGCCATGATTTGTCAAATATTAACACATGTACTACCTATACAAGTCAGAGCCAACTGATGAATGAAACTGCCCCATACCTTATATAAAATCATTCAAGGTCACCCCAAACCACGTAACATATCTTCAAGGTCACACACCCAAGATGACCTCCAACAAATTCAAGGTCGCCTCGACCAAGGGCAAGGTCAAGGTCACACACACACAACCTTGAACACAAGGTCAAGGCCAAGGACAAAGCACACGTGCGCTTTCAAGGTCAATGACAAGGGCGTGGGGCAAGGTCAAGGTCACGGTCGAGGAGTGGGGGGGTGAAGAGGATCGGGTTATGTTCACTACTTATCTGAAATAAATATTATACAAAATAAAACCAATAACCTTAGGGGAATTTCCTGATTTTCCTTTAACATGGATATAGAGAAAGGGATTGATACCAATAGTCCATTGTTGGCTTTCGGTCTAAAATTATGTTCAAGACCTTGTACTTTTTTACAAAAAGGTAAAAATAGGGAAGATTTGTTTTCTTATGGGAGAATATTTGAATCCAATCATAAAAATTGTCCGAAGATATTCAAAAATGTTTACTTGCTTTAAAATTGGTTTTGGAACGTCGATCATATTAAGTTTTTAAAATTAAAAGTTAATTTCTAAGATATTTAGGCAGTATGACTACTAAAATCTCCAATAGTTGTGATTTTCTATTATATTTTGAATATAGAACAGCATTATAGAGTAAATAAATTTGAAAAATGATCGAAATTTCTTATTTTGAATATAGAACGCCTGTTGTATTATAATCTCCTTGTTTGCCTAGAGAAGTACTGGCGAAGGTCTATATTATCTGAATTAAATATTATACAAAGTAAAACTAATAACCTTAGAGGAATTTCCTGATTGTCCTATAACATGGATTTCGAGAAAGGAATTGATACCAATGGTCCATTCTTGGCTTTCTTTCGAAAATCATATTCAAGATCTTGTACTTTCTACAAAAAAGAAGAAATAGGGAAAATTTGTTTTCTTGTAAAAGAATATTTGAATCCAATCATACAAATTGTCCGAAGGTATTCAAATTTTAAAATTTGCTATAAAATTAGTTTTGGAGCAACGATCATGTTAAAGTTTCTTTTAAATAAAATATTCATTTCTATGATATTTAAGCAGTATGACTACGAGAATCTGAAAAAGTTGTGATTATCCATTATATTTTGAATATAAAACTGCATTTAAATAAATTTGGAGCATAATCGAAATTTCTTATTACTGTGATTATTTCGTCTTTTGCATTATAATCTCCTTGTTAGCCTAGAGAAGTACTGACAGAGATAGCAAATGTGTATGTTATCTAAAAAATTAGTATACAAAATAAATCTTAGAGAAATTTCCTTATTTTCCTATAAAATGAATTTCGAGAAATGAATTTGATAGAAATCGCTCCTCGACTTTTTATCTAAAATCATGTTCAAAATCTTGCTCTGTTCTTACAGAAATGAAGAAATAGAGGAAATTTGTTTTCTTGTGAGAAAATATTTGAATCTAACCATAAAAAGTATCAAAAAATACCGAAAAATTTTTAATTTGCTATAAAATTAGTTTTACTATGTCGATCATATAAGAATCTTTCGAATTAAATATTAATATCTAAGATATTTCAGTAATATAATCACGAAAATTTCCAAAAGTTGTGATTTTCTATTATATTTTAAATATAGACCAGCATTATAGTGTAAATGAAGTTGGAAAATGATTATTTCGCCTTTAGCACCATAATTTCCTCGTTTTCCTAGAGAACTTCTAACAAAAATCTTGAAAATGCAGGTTATTTCAAGTTAATTTCGGGAAGCTAATTTAATACAAACAGCTCCGTTTTCCGCTTTCTATTTAGAGCTATGTCCAAAATCTCCTGCTTTTCTTACAGAAATAAAGAAATAGGGGAAATTCGATTTATTGTGGGAGAAATTTGTCCAAAAATATTAAAAAATTGTTCATTTGCTATAAAATCGGTTTTGGAATAGCGACCGTATTAAAGTTTTTAAAATTATATATAAATTTCTAAGATATTTTAACAGTTTGATAAGGAAAATTTTAAATCTAATCATAATTGATCATCCGAAAATACTAAAAAATTGTTTATTTACCATAAAACTCTTTCGGAGCGATGATCAAGCTTTTCAAATATGGATATTTATATCCATTTCCAAGCTGTTTTGCAGGATAGCCAGGAAAATACCCAAAAGTTGTGATATTTAATTATATTTTGAATATAGAACAGCATTATGAGGCAAAGAAAGTCAAAATGTGATCGAAATGTCAAATTTCAATTGGAGAGTTTACCCATTTTTACCAACTTGCAACTTGTGGATCTTAACGCCTCAGAACGCTTTTATGTTGTGTAATTAAATACAAAGTCTTACCGAACTAACAAGTGAGTTCGTTTAAGGTCACGAAAGATTTTGATTGTAGTTGCAGTTCTTCATTGCGCTGACTTTATGTCTAACAGGCATCATATAGAAAGCTATTTAAGTTTTTATTACATACCGAAAACAGTACACGTAACACACTATAGTATAGATCCACCAAGTTTTCGGTGGCGGAGCTTGCCCGAAAATAAAATAACAATTCTCTACGTTTAATTATATTTATCTCGAACCTTCAAGCGATATATATTATGAAAAAAGCAAGATATGATGTTACATCTTGCCAATATTGGAAGGAACTCCATCACCCCAATGGAAGGCAAGAACTTGAGTATATAAGTTTATGGTATGTACGAATCATGGTCTAAAATCTCAGATATTAATAACCAACATTCAAAGAAACCAGTTCAGTTCCATTCTGCACAATTTCAGATAGCAATTATGCATTTTGTTTGAAATGTGCCAAAATTAGCTAATCGGCAAAAACACATTGGATTTCAATAAATATCTGATCAAAAATTCCCCAAATTCGACAAAACAATACGTATGCCTAACTGATCAGCGACATAAATACTTTCTTTATTGATACTGTTACCAAAAAACATTCTTGGTTCTCCAAAGAAAAAACATTTTTAGTAGATTTTTGACACTGTTATGTAAAGAAGAACAAAAATAGTCGGTTTGTTTTAAATTCGCTTTCCGCTTAAGAAGGAAATAAGGAAATTTTTTTTAGATTATTAATTCTATCTGGTATAATATATCAAAAACCTTGCATTTTCGATACATCTGCTAGAGCAAGGAGATTATAGTGCTAAACAAGAAATAATTATTGAAATTAGACATTTCTTTCATATTTCGACTCTTTTACCCTATAGTACTTTCTGTATTCAAAATTACAACTTTTGAAGGTTTTCGTTATCATACTGTTAAAATATTTTAGAAATTTATATATAATTTTAAAAACTTTAATACGGTCGCTATTCCAAAACCGATTTTATAGCAAATGAACAATTTTTTAATATTTTTGGACAAATTTCTCCCACAATAAATCGAATTTCCCCTATTTCTTTATTTCTGTAAGAAAAGCAGGAGATTTTGGACATAGCTCTAAATAGAAAGCGGAAAACGGAGCTGTTTGTATTAAATTAGCTTCCCGAAATTAACTTGAAATAACCTGCGTTTTCAAGATTTTTGTTAGAAGTTCTCTAGGAAAACGAGGAAATTATAGTGCTAAAGGCGAAATAATCATTTTCCAACTTCATTTACACTATAATGCTGGTCTATATTTAAAATATAATAGAAAATCACAACTTTTGGAAATTTTCGTGATTATATTACTGAAATATCTTAGATATTAATATTTAATTCGAAAAATTCTTATATGATCGACATAGTAAAACTAATTTTATAGCAAATTAAAAACTTTTCGGTATTTTTTGATACTTTTTATGGTTAGATTCAAATATTTTCTCACAAGAAAACAAATTTCCTCTATTTCTTCATTTCTGTAAGAACAGAGCAAGATTTTGAACATGATTTTAGATAAAAAGCCGAGGAGCGATTTCTATCAAATTCATTTTATAGGAAAATAAGGAAATTTATATAAGATTTATTTTGTATAATATTTTTTTAGATAACATACACATTTGCTATCTCTGTCAGTACTTCTCTAGGCTAACAAGGAGATTATATTGCAAAAGACGAAATAATCACAGTAATAAGAAATTTCGATTATGCTCCAAATTTATTTAAATGCAGTTTTATATTCAAAATATAATGGATAATCACAACTTTTTCAGATTCTCGTAGTCATACTGCTTAAATATCATAGAAATGAATATTTTATTTAAAAGAAACTTTAACATGATCGTTGCTCCAAAACTAATTTTATAGCAAATTTTAAAATTTGAATACCTTCGGACAATTTGTATGATTGGATTCAAATATTCTTTTACAAGAAAACAAATTTTCCCTATTTCTTCTTTTTTGTAGAAAGTACAAGATCTTGAATATGATTTTCGAAAGAAAGCCAAGAATGGACCATTGGTATCAATTCCTTTCTCGAAATCCATGTTATAGGAAAATCAGGAAATTCCTCTAAGGTTATTAGTTTTACTTTGTATAATATTTAATTCAGATAATATAGACCTTCGCCAGTACTTCTCTAGGCAAACAAGGAGATTATAATACAACAGGCGTTCTATATTCAAAATAAGAAATTTCGATCATTTTTCAAATTTATTTACTCTATAATGCTGTTCTATATTCAAAATATAATAGAAAATCACAACTATTGGGGATTTTAGTAGTCATACTACCTAAATATCTTAGAAATTAACATTTAATTTTAAAAACTTAATATGATCGACGTTCCAAAACCAATTTTAAAGCAAATAAACCTTTTTGAATATCTTCGGACAATTTTTATGATTGGATTCAAATATTCTCCCATAAGAAAACAAATCTTCCATATTTTTTCCTTTTTGTAAAAAAGTACAAGGTCTTGAACATAATTTTAGAACGAAAGCCAACAATGGACTATTGGTTTCAATCCCTTTCTCTATATCCATGTTAAAGGAAAATCAGGAAATTCCCCTAAGGTTATTGGTTTTATTTTGTATAATATTTATTTCAGATAACATATACCTTCGATACCTTTGTCAGTAATTCTCTAGGCTAACAAGGAGATTATAATGCAAAAGGCGAAATAATCATAGAAATAAGAAATTTCGATCATTTTTCAAATTTATTAGCTCTATAATGCTATTCTATACTCAAAATATAATGGAAAATCCCAACTTTTGGAGATTTTCGTAGTCATACTGCCGAAATATCTTAGAAATTAATATTCAATTTTAAAAACTTAATATGATCGCCGTTCCAAAACCAATTTTATAGCAAATGAACATTTTTTGAATATCTACGGACAATTTTTATGATTGGATACAAATATTCTCTCATAAGAAAACAAATTTCCCCTATTTCTTCTTGTTTGTAAAAGGTATAAGATCTTGAACATGATTTTAGAAAGAAAGCCAAGAATGGATGATTGGTATCAATTCCTTTCTCGAAATATATGTTATAGGAAAATAAGGGAATTCCTCTAAGACTGTTACTTTTATTTTGTATAATATTTATTTCAGATAACTTATACCTTCAATACCTTTTTCAGTACTTCTCTAGGCAAGCAAGGATATTATAATGTAAAAGGCGAAATAATCATAGAAATAAGAAATTTCAATTATTTTTCAAGTTTATTTACTCTACAATGCTGTCCTATATTCAAAATATAATGAAAAATCACACTTTTGGAAATTAATATTTAATTTTGAAAAACTTAATATGATCGTCGTTCCAGAACCAATTTTATAGCAAATGAACATTTTTTGAATATGTTCGGACAATTTTTATGATTTGATACAAATATTCTCCCATAAGGAAACAAATTTTCCCTACTTCTTCCTTTTTGTAAAATCTTGACATGATTTAAGAAAGAAATTCCTCTCTCGAAATCCATGTTAAAGGACAATAAGGGAATTCCCTTAAGACCATTAGTTTTATTTTGTATAATACTTATTTCAGATAACTTACACCTTCCATACCTTTGTCAACACTTCTCTAGGCAAAAATCATAGAAATAAGAAATTTCGACCATATTCCAAATTTATTTACTCCATAATCCTGTTCTATATTCAAAATATAATAAATAATCACAACTTTTGGAGATTTTCGTAGTCGTACCCTCATATTCGCCCATAATGAAACAAATTTCCCGTATTTCTTCCTTTTTGTAAAAAAGTACAAGATCTTGATCATGATTTTAGACAGAAAGCCAAGAACGAGTGACTGGTATCAAATTCGCCTCCCGAAATTCATGTTATAGGAAAATAAGGAAATTTCTCTAAAACTATTAGTTTTATTTTGTATTTTATTTATTTTAAATAACCTGTCTCTTCGAATTTCTCTAGGAAAACAAGGATATTATAGTGCTAAAGGCAAAATAACCATAGAAATAAGAATTTCTCGCATATTTGGACTTTATTTAACCCTCTATATTCAAAATATCTAAATATGGAAATTTCTCAAAAATTATTAATTTTATTTGGAACAATATTTTGGAAAACCTATATTTTCGGTACTTTTGTTAGAACTTCTCCAGAAAAGGAAGGAGATTATGGTGCTAAAAGCGAAATAATCATTAAATAGGGGATTTTGATTGTTTTTCTAAAGCCAAAATTTCACTTTCAGAATAAAAATCAAAGTTTTTCTTTAAATGTATTTTCTTTATTCTTGTGAAAAAATAATGTTAACCTTCACGTTTGTGCTTCTGAGGTTGTCCGCCCTTTATTCTAGTCGATTTTTAGCGTTTATAACCTGCCTGTTAATGCAGTACAACATAATATAATGAAAGGCAACAAAACACGGTAATAACAAAGCACAACACATTGATAATACAGAAATAGCCCATCGACACCCCTGCAATAACAAAACAAATCTACTAAAGAAACAAAAACAGAGTAAGAAATTAAGCTGTCATTTTTGAGCTAACTGACTTTTATTGAAGATCTTTAAGAAGATTTACATTAAATTCACTACCTATATTCTCATTCACAGTTTAATTATTCTTCTGCTAGAATGGACATTTCAACATCAATTATTAGAAGAAAGTCTTCATAGAACTCGTCAGGGATTTTTCCAAATGAACCACCTGAATTTGTACCTACACGGCAACTTCCTATTCGTAAACATTACTACATGTATACTTTTAAAAAATGAGTAATCTAAAATAGGTCAAGGCGTATTTTATTAAGCTCTAAGGGATACTGTCCTATTTTTAGTACTAAGTTTGTAAAATATGTCATGTATCACTGTTTTTAACAAAATTTTAAATAAACTCGGTTACGTAATTAATTAAAATTATATTATTTACTACTTAAACCGCAACGGCACCCTTTTCAGAAAATATGAACCAGTCTTAGTTACTTATTTAATAATTATCTCTCATTGTATAACTCTACAGAGTCTTCTCTGCCTTTAGCATCCTTCCATACAAGTAACAAAGTGTTGATTTAATGTAACCGTCATCGTGACGCTTCAAACAAGTCAAACAATAAATAGCATAAAACACATCAGGACAATAAAAGACAACATCAAGAGCATTCGAAATGATGGATAAAGTAGGAAGAAAGAAGTTAAACAATCCTGATTTTAATATTAATACAATAATTTATGCCTGTTCCGGTAATAAAAATCCCGATAAAACCTAAATACGTAATAGGAAAACTAATATCGATATGCATGCTTTATACCCATTCAAATAATACAAATTCCGACAGTAGAACCTAACCTTCATAAATCAATAGCTACCCATACCGTGAACATTAAGACACACACACACACACACACACACACACACACACACACACACACACACACAAACACACACACACACACACACAAACACACACACACACACACACACACACATACACACGCCATGACCCACACGGGCACATACCAAAGGAAGCAGGACTCAGGTTAGCTCCACTCTTTAGAAAAAGAAAACATAGGCCTTGTTTAAAACAATAGAATTTACTTTGAATATTAGGACCATTGTTTCACAGAAAACGAAGCCTCAGGTTAGCTCCAAGAAAATAGTGCATCGATTTTATTTCTTACGTTTAATATAACATGTTTTTTACAAAAACCTATTCAAGTCGCCTTCACATCTACCTTTGTGGGCATCCAATGGAAAAAAAACATGTTTAAAAACCTATTGTATAAATAATACCTAAAAAAAGGGCAATCAAAATTCACTTACCTATCCCTTTGCAATTTTTAAATTTTTTTCTCTCAGTTTAACGTCAATGCATGTGTTTTCGTATATTTATTTAATAAAAATGATTAGTACGAACAGTGTGAACCTCTAAATTTATGTATTTAATCGAAAAAATTATATTAAAATCAACTTTTATACCTTCTCTGCAGACCCTTCATATAGGGAATATCTAAAAAATAATCAATAATTTAAGTCGCCTATTCCCTTATCAATTTTAAAATTTTTCTTTCAAGCTACCACCGATATATGTTTTTTGTATATTTATTAAAATGAGCAGTAGGGCCTGAAATTTATTTTATTTTTTCTAGAAAATTATATTTCTTCCTTCCTATAACCTGACCTACAGACATTATTTAAAAAAGCTCTCTAGACGCGGTTGGAGCTGGAAAATTCCTCGTTATTAAGGATATTGTAAACGAATAAATTAGATTACCTTTCTTAGGTCCAAGACTAAAAAAAAAACACCGAGAATATAGCGGGTTATTGTAAAAATTGAAATAGTTATGCACCATGTGTTATCCTGTGCTTATATGTATATACACTAACTTAGTAAATCATGGCGTCTGAAGATTTAGTTGTTACTATAAAACGACAGTAATGACAAAATATTTCAATATATGTGACAAACAACTAAGTAAGTATACCTATATGTCTTGTTTATATTACATTTGAAAAAAAATGCAATATTGTCACAAGGTAACAGAGGAATCCATCACTTAATCCACCATAACGACAGAGAAACATGTACTTTACACAAATATACATACCTACATACGTACGAACACGCATGCTTTTCTTTCTAAACTTATATCATTCAGCGGCTCTACAACCACTTCGTTAAAAATCTGAACAATACAAATCTAAACATCATTTTCGAAATATCGTATATTAAAACAGCAATCTAGGCCTAAAAGTAATCCAGACGAAATTACTCGTAATTACCTTATAAGAATAACAAGCTTAAATCTTTTCGTAGAAAATAAACCTAGAATATAACGTTTATTAACTCCTGGGAAAAGCAGACCTATCTTGCTAGTGGCACGCGAGAAAAAGATACCCGACCACCAGAAGACGAAAGATAATTTACAATGCCCGAATAGACATTTATTCATTTTAAAATATCTTTATTTGTAATGGTCACATTTCACATATCAAATATATTGTATTTATGTTGCAATCGACTGCGACAGTAACCTCCAGGTCGGTGATAATACAGCTTAAGCTGTAGCCTGTTGTTAGGTTTAGAGTATATTGACATTGTCGTCCAATAGACGGATGAGCCTAATCACAATGCATACGTGAATAAAAACTCACATAAATTACACTTTAAGTAATATTTAAAATAATGGGGATAAATCTACAAAATTATTAGTGGGAAAATACTTTATTTCATATGTAACCCCTGACGACACGTGACGATATCTGGCGGGGCCAGCCGATGGCACCCGATAAAAAAAATCCGAGCACCAGGGGGTTAAAGGATAATTTATGATGCTCGGGTAGACGGATGAGTATAACCACAATTAGATTTTACTTTTTTGATTTCGGTCATAGTATTACTTTATAAGAATTTAACACATGTTTTTCTGACGTTTCGGTTTATTTTATTGATTAAACCATCTTCAGAGAAATGCTAATGTTAACAGGCGGTACACTTAACTAACTTACATTTAACTTTTTTGTTATTTTAATATAAATATAAATATAGAAAACTGATATTGTTTTTTTTAATACATTTTTTACACATCCGTTATATATAGCTTTTGCCAGTATACTACTCATGTATTAATTTCTTATAAAGTAATACTATGACCGAAACTCAAAAAAGTAAAATCTAATTAATAAATGCACGGTCAAAAAATCTAATTAATAACTGCACGGTCAAAAAATAGAAATGAATCTAACCACAATGTATGCGTGAATAAAAACCTACATAAATCACCCTGTAAGTAATAATTAAAAATAATAGGACTAAATTTACAGAATTATTCGTGGAAAAATACCTTATTTCATACGTAATGACCCGACGACACGTGCCAAAGAATTGTCGGCGCCGGTCAATAAAGCTGCTTCCGAAGAACGCAGTGAGCGATGTCTGGCAGTTCAAAGTGCCACTATTCGTGGAAAAATACATTATTTCATACGTACCGACCTCGATGACACGTAATAAAGGATTGTCGGTGCCGGTCAAAAAAGCAGCTTCCGAAGAAACCAATTATCGATGTATGGCGGTTCAAAGTACAATTATTTGAGATAACATACATTATTTCATAAGGGACACTCCCGACAAGTATCTAAAGACCGCCGGCACGGGTCAATAAAGGCGGTACTGGGAAACGTAATCGGTGATGTTTGGTTGAAAGTACCATTATTCGTAGAAAATCATTCATTCATACATAACGACCTCGATGACACGTGCCAAAGGACTGCCGGCACGTGTCAATAAAGCCGCTTCCGGGAAAAGCGTCTGGCGATGTCTCGTCGGTTTAAAGTGCCCCTTTGCCTACTGACGATAATTTTATATTTATATTTATGAGTTTTTATGGATGTGGGACAGTATATTATCAATGTTTTTAGATTGAACAGGTGATATACTGGAATTTTTCGAAATACAAAATTTGATATAATATAAATAAATATAAATATATATATATATATATATATATATATATATATATATATATATATATATATATATATATATATATAATTTTTTATGCATATACGTCGATTACTCCGGAACGGCTCTTCCGATTTAAATGAAAATCCTATATCATTTTGATCGAAATTGGTTGGAAAAAATCCAAGATGCCGTATGTAATATGGCGGGCAAAAAAAATTGTCCAATTTTCTTCAAAACTAGCACGGAAGAGTTTTCGCGCTCGCACATAATGAACCTAAAATTAATTTTAAAAAAGTTAATATGGCAGACTAAATATTTTACATGTCTTAATTTTGTCCGAAACTAGTACTAGGTGGTCGGTAGTTTTTGAGGGTATAAAGTACGAAGTTACAACTATTTTTGAAAAATTGAATAGCGCAGACAAAAATTTAATATCCCTAGATTTTGTCCAAAACTGGTACTGGAGGTTTTTTAGGAGGTAGATTAAAAATTTGAAATAATTTTCTTTTAATTTAACATGGGAACTAAAAATTTTATATTTTTCCGATTTTATCCAAAATTTTTAATGGATGTTTTTGGGAGCGTAGATTAAAGTTTTAAAATGATATTATTTCAATATTGAGGTGCGTACATTACGGTTTTAAAATTCATTTCTTCAAACTCAATATGCTGCATCAAATAGGTCAGATTAAAAAATGAATATGTCTCAAATTCCTTCATAATCGGTATTAGGGAAGGGAAATTTTTTTTAGGCGGCGGTAAAAATAACTACCAACACGAGAAACAAACAAGTTATAGTAAGAAATCAATGAACGCAAAAAAGATCTTATAGGTCGCTGCAGGGGGCAAGAAAATGCCTAATGGCCTACTAGTAATCTACAAAAAAACCAATTATAAATAAAGTCAGTTTCAAAATCATTCGCCATCTTTGGTTATTCATATATTTTATTTAATAATTTGACGACTTCAAAACTTTCAAATCCATATAAAACTTTCCATTATTTTTCGCCTTTAAGCATTTTTTAGAAGGCGGTTTAATTATTAAATAAATATTTTTTTTGTTGTAATTTGCATTTTAGTGGAAATAAAATCTAGATATTTCAATAATAGATTGACACCATGCTCATTTTGTATCGAGACGAAAAAAAAATTGCGGCATTAATTGACACATTATTTTATTTATCCAAAATATTTCGGTTATTTCATATAAAAAAAAGTGAATTTCTTATATTTCATATTAAAATTAAAATAATATTTTTTATTGGAATATTAATTAATAAAATTTAAAAAAATTATAATTTTGTAGTCGAATGATATACGATAAAAAGAAACAGTATTTTTATTTCTAATATTATAATTCTTAGAGCCGTTTATAAAAATTTTGCATTTATAGTGGAGATTTGTTTATATTTGAAATATAAACATTTTCTAATGCTACTTTTTGTCAGATTAAAGTTTTGTCAAAAAGAAATTATTAATTTATTTTAAAAAATTATTGTCTAATGCTACAGTTTATTTTTTTATGTTGGAAGTGAACGAGAGAGGCAAATTTACTTTTTCTTCTTATCTCTTGTAACAGTATTCTTGACATTAAACTATAAAAGTTAAGTTTTAAAACATTTTTGTTAAAAATTTCGTTCAATAGCTTTTGTTATTACATTTTATGGTATTAATTGTAGGTATTTTTTTAAACAGCGCAACGAAATAAGCTTCACAGATATCATTTATTCCAAATGCCAAAAAAAAACATTCCAATCAAGAATCCGAGTAAAAAATTATCGGAATATACCAGGTTATAGGTTACCTTATTGGTTCTTATGATATATTAAAAAGCTTTTAGCAAACGTAAACTTCTAAGTTATAGAGGTTAAAGAGCAAAAGTGATATTGAAATAATAGTTTAATTCCTGTGAAAAAATATTTAAAGTTTAATGTATGTTTCCTTTGATACTTTAAGTTATTCAATCGAGACGTTTTGATTTTTTTCTTCTCTCCTCTCCAGCTTAAAAATTAATATTTCTTTAACAAAGAATGCAATTTTGTACTAATTGTGTAAGGTTTTACCAAAATCGGTAATTTAAAATTATGCACGGTGTTCTAGTAGAAAACATACCAGTGTCAAGATAAGACAAATGTTTTAGCTTTTAAAAATTGTGCTTTTCCATATGTATTATGGTACACAAAAACAAGCAGAAATATATTGGAATGAGTTTTATTAGCAGAAAAAAATACATAAAGTTAGTGTTAAACGAATACACTATATTACAGCATAATTCCAACTATATTTTTTTCCATAGTTATATATGTAGCTAAGCGTTTCCAAACTCGTATCAGCCACTCTAAAAAGCCGGAAACAATTTAATATTTTTTCGTTGATTAGCAAGAAGATATGGAGATTTAACAAGTGTTCCTTTAATTCTTTGGGTAATTTTTTTTTAAACACTAATACTGCCACATTTTCGATGTTTTAAGGGCCAGCAAATTTTTTTACAGGAGACTCCAGCCTCAAATTACCAGTTAAAAAACACTAAGCTAAAATATATAAATAAGTAATAGTTACAAAGTAATATAACCTAAGAATAAAAAAGCTCTAATTCAAAGGGGGTTAATAAATTAGAGAAAATTTGAACTTACATACTATATGCTAAAAGACTTATTTCGTTTTGTTATTTAAATAAGGTAATTCGCCAATTAAGTTATTAGGCATTTAGTTATTGTTTTAATGTAAACTTAACAAGCGATGGATTAAATGGCCAAGGTAAATTAATGTTTACAGTTTTAATCGTTGTCTTGTTCTTTTTACAATAAAGTGATCTATATACAGAAATATTGGTGATAATACCTATGAAATATTTATAAAAGAGGCCAGTATAAGTGATGGAAAAAGAACGATGCTCCGCGAGTCAAAATTTTTAATTTTAATTTATTAAGTTTCATTGGGTTTTATATTCATTTTCTATTGTTAACTTCAATTTTTTTCCTTGGCGTTTCCACCTCGTTGAAGTTAATTTTCTTTTACATTTTGTTGGCAGTTCTTCTGGCATATTAATGACATGACTATTTATGAATTGTTGGTGATATTTTTGTTGACTAATCACTTGGAGAAATTGCCATTATACTACTATCAGAAACTGTTGTATCAGTTAATATATCGCCTTTTCCTTTTTTTCCTTTTCGTATGTTTTGATGTTTTAAAATTCTCATTTCTTTTAACTTCACACGTTGACAGTCTGAGTGAAACATTATATGGTTTTGGTATCACTCCTTTTTTTAGCCTTTTTCAATTCTGGATTTACAAAATCGTTGTTCAAAATGATAGGAACATACCACCATGTTTCTTATTAAGAGACTGGGGAGACAACTCTAAAAGTTTTATATTTCCTAAAACAAAAAGAATATATTAAAAATATTAGATAGGGCCTATCATTTTATTTTCCTAAAGCGATTATTTTTAAAACTAAGCGGATGGCAGAAAAAATATCGTTTGGATTTTAGATTGGAGGGGAATCCTGATGGTGACCTTGACCGTGGCGTTGAGGGTATCGTGTTTTATCAAATGGAATGACCTATTTTTTTACACCTACGATAAAAAGAGCGAAAAATTTTAGGTCAAAATATTTGAATTATTCCTTCTGGTTTTATCATTGTCTCGAAGGTTATGTGTATTTAATCATATTGATATCCATATTTAAATGCGATGGTAATCTTTTCTTGAACGATGTGGCCCTGGTGATGATTAGAATAGATTTATCGAACAAGATAATATCCATTTTTGCCACTCTCCACCTAACGTGAAAGCTTACGGATAAACGCTTCCTAAGTAACCTTCCAAGAACTTTTGAGGAAGCTTATGAATAAATTTCATAAAGGATCCCATATTATCTTTCATGAAAGAAACTTAAAGAAAGTTTACATGAAAGATTAAGCTGAAACTAACTTTGAAAATTTTGTGCAGGTTTCTGGAAGACAACATACAATCTCCCAAGACCTTTCTTGCAATCTACCAAGTAAGCAGACTGGAAAGCTTAGTGTAACTTTGCAATAAGATATCAAGAAAAGTTTCAATTATTCCAAATTGATACTTTCAAGGAAGTTCTCTGTAATTGTCTAGTAAGCTTAAGCGCAATATTTTCGTTACTGATTGGTCGTGGATATTTTGTAATTACTGGAAGCTCCACCGCAAGCTTTTTTTAAGGTTCTAAAACCTACTCGAAAGCTTTCCGCAACGATCCTGTTATCCTGATTATTTCAACCTTAACCAACGCCTCAAGGTTCAAGAAATAATAACCATCGGATTTCCTCTGTAAAATGTGACAATTTTTATGAGATATATTTTTCAGGTGTGTTAAGTTTATGAGATAATCAGCCATTACATACATATACTTTGAAGACAATGACAAGAATATGAATAAGAATCCAAATATTTCGACACAATTTTTTCCTTTACTCTTTCCATTGACGATATCAAAATGCGTCATTTAAAAAAAAATAAATGAAATGAACTTCATGAGTGAGCTAAGGGTCAGGGTCAACTTTTGTCGATCAATTTTTCTTTTTCCCGTTTAGTTTACGAGATACTTGCCTCGAGGAATTCAAAGGAAATACCTTCTATAAGCTAATGATATATATAGTTCAGTGTTAATAGAATTCGGGCTTCTGAATAACCTGCTCTATTATTTGTTACATAAAATTGTTTAATTTTTCGACCGAAATTGTCACCTTTTGTATATGTTGTTTCATCTGTCCATAAGATAGTGTATTAAAATAATTGGTTTTCGTTAAAGATTTCTTGTTACCAGTTGAAAGACACAAGCCTACGCTCGAAATCCTTAGGATGCAGTTTCTGGACAATTTCCAAACGCGATTTTCCCATATTCGTTTGTAATGAAACTTGAAGAAAACTCGATAATTAAAGTTTTCATACGATATTTCCTTCGTTTTTTCGAAACACATCCAACTTCCGTTAAATTTTTTGAAATGAAAAAAAAAAGTTTTTCCAAGATAACGGATTTATTTTCGGACGGAATCTAGCATATTTTCGAACGGCATTATCAACATTTCTATAACATCTCAATCGTTATAAATAGCTTTTTTCATTACAATTATAATGCATTATTTTTAAATAACCTTAAGTTAAAAAATATATTTAGAAAACCAGGTTCTAAAATGATTTAAAATAAAAATGTGAAAATTAGTATTAATACTGTCCTATTGAGCAACTTAATTTAAAGCAATGGGAACTGGATTATTTAGCAAAAAATGTTTATTTACTGTTTTTCTCTGCCTTTTTACATAAAATTATCGATGTGAAGAGGGTATTTTGGCCCACTATTAAATGAAATCCTCTCTGCTGAAAGATAGTTTCTGTTGTTGTCTATGTAAAGTATTTCTCTATTGTGTTTCATGTTAATATTTTGTCTCACTAAGAAATCTGAAATAAATAAACTGCAGAGGGGTGCAGTTATATATTTTGGAAACCTATAGCGCCAACAAGGAAAACAAAAGTTGTATTGCATATCTGTAAAAGTCTTATCTTAATCAATTAACTGTTTATGCAAAATTTTAAATTTTTCTTCCAAATATTATTTAATAAAATAAAGTATAACTGTATGATGAATATCTATATTTTCAAAATACTTTAGCAAATAAAGAAATGTTCACAGCTTGTAAAACGGCATAAAAATGAAGTATAAATAACAAAACAAATTTCTAATTTCATGAATTTTCATCGTTTACTGTTTACGACATAGCAATAATGTTCCTCAGACCTTGTATTGATCTGGATTTAGCATAAAATTTAAATTTAAAATTTTTTAAAATGTTTTAATTTCATAGCTTAGTTACATTACAAAAATATTTTTAAAATATATAATTAAGGCAAAAAATATATATTTCAAAAATAAGTTTTAGTCGACATTTTTGTCTCAAGCTCTTCCTTTTTAATTCATATTTTAAAATGATGAACATTTAAAAATGTTTAATTTTTGTACTGTTTTTTTAATTTTTCTGCATCGCAATGAATATTTTTGTTACAAACTTAAAAAGATCTGCAAACTTACAGTTATTTTTTTTTAGAATTTGGTAAGGTGTGATCATTGACTTGGCCTCGCGTTCGTTACAGCTTTAACTATTAATATTGGGAAAAAACAAAACTAAATTTGTAATGAAGTTAGTGTTGCAGTATATGATCTACCATTAACAAAAAGTAATTTCGAAAAACTTTAACGCGCAGCAGTTTATAAAATTTTTTAACCAAAAAGTATACTATTTTGTAGCGAAAATGTATCTTTTTCTAGGGGCAAACGGGTTTCCATAACCTCTAAGTGTTTTATTAATCCGCCAGTTTTTTTAATATATTTTGGACCCTTGTACACGAATTTTTGGCTGGATCTTCGTCAGATAGCACATAACATTGTTATAAACAAAGTAAGTTACAAAAGTAAAATTTTAATTTGTTTTCCTTCCTTTCCTTATGGACCCAAAATATAAATTTTGGGTCCATAACCTTTTTCTTTAATATGCTATGTTTTCAAGAAAAAAAAATCATGAAAATTTGGCAATGCAATTTTAGGGATTTTTAACGCTGTAGTATTGAAACAATTTTAGACCAAGTTTTTTTCTCAAAGGTTTAAATTTCTTCCTGTTAGCAACACTTTTGGAAGCCTATAGTTTATTTTAAAAATATTAAAGAATCAATGTCAGAGTAGGAGGAAAATCCATGGATTTCAAAATCAATTCTACTTACCGTAAGGTCGATTACTGCTTAGCTATGTATCAGAATTTGAAACTTATGGAACTCGGGTTAAAATGTCTATATAAAATGCTATTAAAACACTAGGTCTTTACAATAATATTATGAGTCGTCTGACGAAGATCTACCAAAAACTTGGATAGATCAATAAAATACGAAGAGGCCATGTCCCTTCGGCGCCTAGACTATTTGGTTCTTCGAGTAAATATCAACTGAATGGTCTAATAGTGAGATAATTATTGTTAGTGAACTAACAGAAGTTTATTTTTCTGGACTACGGTAGATTTTAAAAGTTCTGTATGCATACATTTTTTAGAAATAAGCCTAATTTTTAAATGATCCTTTGTGTGAATTTATATCTGTCTTCATTTAGTTTTTTTTACTCCATATATTAAGGTTTTAAATGTTATTACAAATATAAGAAACATTTTTTAACTTACCTAAATTAATAACCCATTGTTTTGACAAACACTTCTCTTTCGAAAATCTATATTGATGAAGATTGGCATTATCCCTTCTGGTTTCTCCACAATTCAAAAAAGAATATTTGTTCCTACAGAAATACATTAAATGTTCAATCCCAATATAAAAAACTAATAAGGGTAAATTCTCGCGAGTGCGCTACCAATTTATTTGTCTTTAACATGTTGGAATACACCTAAAAAAAATCTACTACGAATTTTCTTTTATTTCCTGAATTCCATTTCTAGGAGGTGATAGATTTACAAAATTTTAATTCAAAATGCTGTTTTTTTTTCAAGTAAAATCACTTGTATATTATTAGGTGCAGAAAAAGGATTGATACATGTCATTTTGTTAATAAAGGCTTGATTTATAATTTTCATAGGAGTGAAATTTTCTTTTTTGCGGTTTTCATTCAAGAAATCTTCAAATTAGTTATTTCGGTTAAAAACTCTATTCGTACATGATTTTAAAAAAAACTAATTTGAAGGGTATCGGCTTTATTGACAATAAAATTGATCACCAGATTAACTACACTTTTTTTAGATTTTTTAAAAAGAAATATTTTTTTAAGAATTTCCTTATGAACAGTAAAAGAAATCATCAAGAACATTAAGTATGTAGCATGTAGTGGAAATCTACCATTTGGAAAGTTTAAACTATTCCCTTAAAACTTTATGACAAAAGTTCGAGAAATCTGTCTCGGATTCCCATTCATCGTGATACATCGTAATTTACGTTTCATGTCGTGATTTATGTCTATGAAGTAAAAATTGCCTCCAAAGTTAACCTTCCAAACTTCTATTTGTCTAATTTTCATATTATATTGTGTTTCAAAACCACATTCTAAAGCCTGCATTTCCTAGAAATTTTATAAGAAAAAATTCCTCTTTAAAATAAAATTGATGATGATTATATATAAACAAGTGATATATACCATATCACAGAATAAGCACTACCAAAAACAGACTTAAAAAATTTTCACAGAAACCCCTTAAGATATGTGTAATGAATATTATTAATTTCTTCGAAAAAATCATTAAATTTCGAAAAATAACTCATGGTGTAATGATTCCCAAGATAAATATTATTTTTAAAAAGTCAAGTTAATTCCAAAATTTGTATTGAAGTAACAAGTTTTTAATCGAATTAAATAAACTAATGCATTTATTGAATAAAAAGTCCGAAAAAAAAGGGTTTTCACCCATATGAAAAAATTCATTGCAAGCTCTTACTGACAAATCACATGTATCAATCCCTTTTCGTAAACCTAATAATATGCAAGTTATTTTACCCAAAAATCAGCATTTTAAATTATAATTGAAAAAAACCTTTTCAGCGTTAAACTTTGGAAGTAGTTATCACCCCCTAAAAGTGCAATTCAAGACGTAAAAAAACATTTGTTGCATATAATACAATATCACATAATTAGGAAAATTAAAAACTTGGCTTTTCGAACTTTTTTACAGAAAGCCATAAGGGGCAGTTTAACCTTTCCAAATCGTATAATTTCATTACGTGCTAGTCATAATTAATGTTCGTAACGGTTTGTATTATTGTTAGCAATTAGTTTCTTAGAAAAAAAATATATTTTTCGCCTCTTTTAAAAAAAGGTCAAAAAGGAGTATGAAACCCCGTGAAAATTTTTAGTGTGAAAAAAGCCAATACCCTTCAACTTAACTTCCCAAATTTATGTGCAACTAACGAGTTTTTGATTGAATTAAGTAAATAAATACATTTGTGGAATGAAAACTACGAAAAGAAATAACGTTTTCACGCCCATAAATAGATAGCAGGCTCTTACTGAGAAAATGAAGTGTATTAATCCTTTTTCGTCAACTTAATAATATGCAAGTGATTTTTTTCAAAAAAATAAGCTTGTCAAATTATATAATGTTGTTAAAGATCCTGATTATAATATGTGTTAGTTATATTTTATATGATGAATAATTTTATACTTGTAGTTATGAATTTTAGAAATGTGGAGTCATATTTATTCATTTAGTCATATTAGTATTCTCTGTTTGGAAATCTGACCAGATTGTAATTATAAATAAATGAGATAAATCTGAGGTAAGAACGTTTCCTGTAATTTGTAAATATTCTTTAAAAATGTGTATTATCCAAACTTACCTATATATAAAGCGCCCTAAAACGGCAAATATATTTACTGCACAAAAAACTAATCAAATGTTTCTGCACTACTAATCTGAAAAGAAACGAAATAAATTGTCCAACACCACGGGAATTCTACACATAAACACGAACTAAAATGACGTCACTCCAAAACAAGAATAAAAGCCGAATTTTATGAAATAAACGTGGAATATGAAACTGCAAAAACAAAGAAAACAATATGTTAAATAAGGTAGGGAGAATGTATTCAAGGCTATTTTCATACTGAAGACTGTGCAATGTTGTCACATTTCAAAGAAATATTCAAATAATAATATTTTATTGTATCATAAACGTACGATTGTGAGCATTATTTTAATAATAAGCATATATTATACCGTTGTTTCAGAAGTTTTTTTTCTCAAGCAACGGTTATACTTATGTTACCTTGTTGTTCGTAGTTTTGTGCTTGTTTTTCTATATAAACATGTAACCTCTTATTAATAATATTGAAGTATTGGCAACGTTGTAAGAAATAAACTTTTCAGTAAAACGTGACTGGGATGCGGCAACTTTGCATCTAAATCGATAAAAAGGTGGAGCTTACCTCCCTTTCTGGGTAAGAAGGGATATATAGTATTGCCACGTTTTAAACGTAAATCCTAAAATTTAAATTCTTTTATTCTTGTTTCTAATAAAAACATGTATATTGCATTAAAATACTGATATTTAATCATTGGCAATATTGTAAATTGCTCTTTATGAATGAGACGGCGTACCAATTCGGCATACATTTTTGGAGCGTCAAAACTGTAGCACAGGATAGGCATTCTTGGTATATGTTTTCTTTGATTCAAGTTATAAGGATCTCTGATGTGATTGGGCTCCTTTTAATATTCATACTGTTGGATAGGACATTTTCTCCGCGTTGCATTTCTGCAATAAAAAATGGGGATTTCCTTTTAAAAAATCACCTTTACCTTTAAATGTCTTTGAAAATTGACCTCAAGGTCAAGGTCTTCAGTACAGATAAATGACCCCTTCTGTCCTTGGCAATTTTTATCTGAACCATTTTTTTTTGAGCCATTTTTTTAAAATGAAGTATTTAAAAGATTTTTGGATTTATAGATTAAAATCTTTTAAAACTCGTAAACTATGTCCTAACTCGTTGTGGGTTTTCATTCAATACAGAGAAAATAGGTTAAAAAATCAATTTATCGGTAAAGCTTATTGCTTATTTACAGTTGAAGTGATTTATTCAATAAAAAATTGTATAGTTAATTATCGAAATACATTTGTGTAATGTATTGACTTGACCGAATGTTGGGGAATTATTAAACAACTCGGATTTATTTATAACTTTTATTATCCACGATAAACTATGAATATTCTAGGAACTAGCAATACTAATACAACAGTTTTTCGCCAGAAAGTAAAGAGAGAGAGATGGAGAAACATAATGATGGCAATGCAACCCAAGAATTCTAAGTTGCCTATATTACAATTTGGTACTACATTTTTCTATTATTCAAAATTATAAACTGGTAATAAAGTGTACCTTGAGTCACTTAATGTGATTAAGATTATAAATTAATTAAATTCGTTCTGGAGGTCCGCAGACTAAACACACTAACTGTAAACCAACTAGTGTTTCCTGCGATTTTGTAGAAATTAGTGTACAATTCATTCTAAATTGATATTTGGAGAATTGTTAGAATTAAAGAATTTTGAATTATTCATTTCAGCCTAATTTACAACTTTTGATAAAATGGGTATTTTTTGCTACCTTGAGATCATTGCGAGGTACGCTAATCTCGATTAGTGCTTAATTGAATTAATTTATGGATATAACAACAAATTTCAAACCAAAAAGCGAAAAATAATATTAATTCCCATCTGGAATTGAAAGTTTTGAAGCTACATATAAACTAAAGTAAGAAAGTAACTACGAATAAAGTATTTTTTAATCTTTTTGCTCGAATCACATTTTGTCAGGTATTAGTTTGGGCGTTGAATACAAAAATTTCAATTCCATATAAAAAAATTTTTCGCATTTTTTATAAAAATTTTGGTTTAGTACTATGAACGCAAGTGACATAATATAATTTAAAAAAGAATTATTTTTTCTGTTAGATTTTGTGCTTTTCAAAATGTCAAATCAAATTAAATCACTTTGTTATCGTTGCGTCAATAATATCATTGAGGAAGTTTTGAGTTGATATACATTACATTAGACCTTTTTTGACCAGGTTGCCATTTCCTTATTAAATCGTGATGTTTATTTAAGTATCTTTTTTTTTATTTTCCTGCAAACAATTGACAGACATAGTTAATATTACATTTTAAAAAATACCCTTATGGGCAGAAATATGATTATGCGAATTTATTTAAATTGTAAAAATTACAATCGGCAACACTGCAACCAACTGACTCAACAACAATAAGAAAATAATCAAATTTACTTTTAATAACAAAATGCAAATATTTCATTCAAGAAATGTATCTTTATCATAAGACGAATTATCATATTATGACCAACAAATAACACTTGCAAGCGATAAAAATGTCTGGCAACGTACGACCTTGCAACCTGTGTCGAAATTCCAATGGTCGGATCTCAAGTTAACTATGTAAATTATACCAAATGTATGTAGTAAATAACAGCTACCTCTGCATATATTTTGCCGAACTTAAAGTGTGTAAACGGTGACAAAAAGGCTAAAAACGAGATCCGAAATTTTTTTATAAATTTATCATTTACGATATAACCATATACAACTGCTTCTATATACGCATAAAAAAAGGTGAGATCCGAAATCGGATCTCGTCTTTCCAAACGGATCTCAGGTTGTACAAAATATCACAAAAAATGATCTCGTTTTGCCGCTTAACAAATATATATATATATATATATATATATATATATATATATATATATATATATATATATATATATATATATATATGTATATATTGTGTGTATATGGTGCTTCACCATACACTTCCTTCCTTATGTCCTACCCCGCTAATGACCAGCACTGCCGAGGACCCTTGTAAGAACGGGCAATGTTGTGTCATCCTACCGTCACTGCCGAGGACCCTTATAAGAACGGGCAGTGTCGGTGCCTTTCCTAATTTCCTACCGCTATTGGTCTACATTGTCGAGGACCCTAATAAGAACGGGCAATGTCGTTCCCTCCTGCTGACGCTGTTGAGGACCCTTACAAGAACGGGCAGCGTTAGTTCCTTTCTTTCCTTCCTACCGTCACCTATACACACAAGCACTGAATGCCGTAAGTTTAGTTTTGTTTCCGTATTGACCAGGAATGTGTTTTACCGCCAGGGTACCCTCCGATGTCCGTTAATAAGGGCGCTTAACAAACTGTCGCCCAGACGCCTATCGCCGCCGTCGCATTTAGAGATCGCCGCCGTGTAGAGACGTCGCTTACCGCCGATCGATGCCGTGTTACTCTTAGACATATCGTGTATACTATCGTCGGTCGAATTTTAGTACGAAGCGCCGTGAACAGCGTGCGGATTTTAGATACGAAACGTAATAATTTGCGTACGAGCCGCCGTGAATCGCATCGTAACCGTATAGTACGAGGTAACGTGAATAGCGTCGTGAATGATACCGCCAGGTTACCGTTTATAGCGCTACCGACTAGTACGAGCTACCGTGAATAGCTCTCATAACATATTCTTGCCCTCCAGACCGTTTATTTGTTTACTTTGTTGTCCATCTTAGATTGTAAGTTAGTTTTAGGACATGTCTTTTTATGAAAGAATAGAATACAGGATGTTTTAAAACTGTTTGTTTCATTACCTAGTCTCATTTTTAACATTACATGTAACAATTGGCAGCCGGCAGCCAGCACTAATACGCACAATTGACCCCTGGCTTGCCGTTTCTCCACTGTAACAAGCTGCCCGGTGCATAAGTGGGCCCTCGACCACATGAATCCCGAGGGTGGCGCCGGAGAACCGACCACCGAGTGTATGTCTTGACCTTCAGGTAGTTAAACCGTTGATCAGTTCAGATAGCTGGGATTTCCCGAATATAAGTAGATACCGTCAAACCAATACCCCTGCGCTGAGCATTTGACCGATGACTGTCTGCACGAGAAATATCCACTTACCGATGTTCCGCTGCCGTAAGCAAAGCAGATCCGCAGAGCATGACCTGCTCCCCTCCCTCCGAAGAATACGCGTCATAATTTGGCGCCCGAGCAGGGACCACCGAGTGGATGTTTTGACCTTCAGGCAGTCAAACCGTTGAACAGTTCAGAGAGCAGGGATATCCCGATTATAAGTAGATACCGTCAAACCGATACCCCTGCGCTGAGCATTTAACCAATGATTGTCTACACGAGAAATATCCACTGATCGATGTTCCCCTGCCATAAACGAAATAAATCCCCCTTACAAAAACGCGTCACAATATATATATATATATATATATATATATATATATATATATATATATATATATATATATACATATATATATATATATATATATATATATATATATATATATATATATATATGTATATATATATATATATATATATATATATATATATATATATATATATATATTTATATATATTTACTTAACGTTGGTACCTCCAAAATACTTATATACAGTACATACTTCCCTCATATATACCGTAGTTACCTCCGTTTTCGGAGGTAACTACGAACCCTACATAATATTTTACTATCGGTCATTACAAGGTCGTCTGTTTCGCTTTACGAAAAAATGCTTGGAGGTCACTTCGAGTAATATATGACCTCAGATTCGACTAGTAAGTTCGATGGCTCACCACCGGCGCTAGTGTTGTTTGTACCCTGGAGACGTGCTACACGTAGTTCCCTCCGGCCATGAGATATCGAGATATTACACTGAAAAGTCATATATATACGACGTAATTCCCTCCGAGTTATACAGAATATATATTCAGCATATCTACCTCTTTTTTGATGCTTAAAAATTGGAATAATATTGTTTATTAGGTATTTTTCCCGCCGATATGCTGGTAAATTTAAGGTTATGTACAGGTGATTTCCGTGCTAGTTTAAAACTGTCTTAAATTTTTAAGGCAAAAACTAAAAAAAATCAATACGAGTGCTAGAAGAAAGTTATTACTAAAAATGGCCCAGGAGAAAAGAACAGATAACTATTTTCTACTATAATTACATATTATCAATAATATATCTAAAAAGGCTGTTTTGTTTTCATATAATATTTTTTTAAGTTTTATTTTATGAGTTTGTATAAAAATTCCATGTAATGTCTCAGATAATTACGTGAATACAAAGATCACTTTCATTTTTATTATGTTTTATTAAGTAAGGTTATATTGTCTAGCCTCTAATTTAAGGACCTGTTTCTAAAAAGTGGTGTGGGCGCTTAATATGTTTGGTACCACGAGACTTACAAAGAAGGTGTCCTAACTCGACGTCTCTGATTTCAATAATTTTTTTGTTATGTTATTTTTTCTTTTATCTGCGGAAAAACACTTTAAGGGCGTGAAATCTGCTCCCAAATTTCACCCTCGAAAATGGATTTTCCAATATATCTCAGGTTCTGATTGGAATTTTGCAATGAGAAAATGTGTTTTCCTTCTGATGTTAGTGTGCAACTAACTGATGCAGTTTTGACTATAAGAGTGCAACATTTCTACTTTTTACATTGAAAATTCTACTTTTTTTGTGTCTAAAAAAGGTTCAAAATGAGCTAAAGAAAATTAGAAAAAATATATTCCTGTTCAATTTATACTTGATAACGATTAGAGATACAACCTAATCGAAACATCGTAAAAATAAATAAAAAATAAATAAAAAAATAGAGACAATGCAAGTCCGACAACCACATTTTAGTCAATCTTCAACATTGTCTACAACCTTCAAACAAACGTTGAAAAACAAAGAGTCGAGGAATAGGTGTATTTAGGTCATCTAATTAGACTTGGGAAAGAAAACCAAGAAGTGGAAATAAATAGAAGAATTAAGATGTCATGGGAAGCCGTTGGAAGATTGGAATATGCTCTTAAGAACCCTGATGCTCCCATTAATTTGAAAACAAGAGTATTTGACTCGTGCGTTCTTCCAGTAATGACTTATGGAATGGAGACAACCACATTAACAGTTAAAGCAACCAATATACTACGTACTACACAGCGAGCAATAGAAAGAATCATAGTGGGAATATCACTACGTGACGGAATAAGAAACGAAGAAGTAAGAAGACGCAAGAAAGTGGAGGATGTGATAAAACGCATTACTACTTTTAAATGGACATAGGTGGGACACGTCGCTAGGCAAGACTCTACACAGTTGGCAAATAATATATTGTAATGGAGACCTATGTCGTCTAAAAAAAGTATCGGAAGACAGGAGTGATACAAATTGTCACGTGATATGCGTTAGGGCGTTTGATGTCAATAATTTAATAAGAATGTAGTTACACTGTTGAAATTAGAGTTATATTTAAAACATAACTAGTGGTTTCTATTGGTTTTGAGTAAAAATATTTTTGAGAATAAAATTTTATTAGAATGTACTAAAAGGAAATTCAATACATTTTTGATGGACTTCTATTACAATCCTGTTTAAAAACTCTTCACGGACGTCACTATGTACAATAAGAAAATGCGCTAATTGTTACTTTTGGGTTCCATAGCTTAAAAGGAAAAACGGAACCCTTACCAAATCACTCACAGGTTCATCCGTCTGTCACAGGAGACTCAGAAATAATATGATGTGGAATCTTGAAATTTGGCACGGTAATACATCTTATAGGCCAAAATATTTTGCACTGTTAACGCTTTAAAATATTGATATAAGGATTAGAGAGGGGTAAAATTGTGTACACTTTTTTTTTTCATTTTGTATATCATTTTTTTATCATTTAAAATGGTTTATTATACGGTGTGCAAAAATATTTTTTTTATAATTTTAAATACCACGTTTAAAAAGATATTCTGAATAATATGCGAGAAAGACTACTACCCTCCTGGAACAAGAATTTTAAAATATTTAGTGAATATAACGTCCTACTTGCAGTTTACAGAAAGAATATTTCGAAAGTTCCAAGTCTTATAAATATTTAAAAATTAATTTTACAAATTTATATTGACATTTATTTTTGAATATTGTTTTTCATATGGGATATCATTTAAAAGAGCTTGTTATGAAGAATGCAAGTTTTATTTTCCACAATTTTACACAACAAAAAGATATTCTAAAAAATATGCGGAAATAGATCAATCTCCACTTATTTCCAAATCTACTAGACCTATTTTTTCTTTAAATAGGGAATATGACGCCTTATTTGTAGGTTGCAAGAAAAAATTTACGAAAGTCCGAGGTCATAGATTTTTAAAAATTATTTTTATGTATTTTTTTAAAAATATTGTATATCATGTGAGAAATCATTTAAAACGGCTTGTAGTGTAGAATATTTTTTTTATCATTTTAAATAGTATATTTAAAACGAAATTCTAAAAAATATGCAAGAATAGACCTTCCCCTAATTTCCTAAACTACTCCATCAAAAATTATAAGAAAAAACAAGATATATAGACTTACTTATAGTTTACAGAAACGTTATAACGAAAATCCTTGGGCTAATAAATTTTTCGAATTTAATTTAGCAAACTTAAACTCTTTTTTTATTTTATATGTGATGTCGGGTATAATTTAAGAAGGTTTGTTATGAGGATTACAAACTTACTTTTCTCGTAATCTAAACTTTAAACTCCGTGCTTTTTGATCAATATTATAAATGTTTCAATAAATTTGATTAAAACAGTAAAAATAAATGAAATATCCAAATTTATTCTATTCCCAATTAGCATTAATATGATTACTGCAAAATAAATATCCGGTACAGCATCCACAGGTAAATTTAACTACGAAAATGTTTAAATATGACACGTACTATGCTCCAGTGAATCACAATAATATTGGAGGTAACTATATCGTCATTTTATTACAGTAGTATATACAACTTGGAGGAAACAACGAATTGTTTTTATTCTGAAATTATATATGATTTTTTTTTCCGAAATATTTACCCCTCTCTTAAAAAACCTATACAATAGGTTCCCCTTCACATATATATGCAATTATTTTGGGCGTAACTTGAGGCAATCACCTGGAGGTTAGTCCGCCTTGGTTTTTATCCGGAGGGAACGACGATCCGTTTATACATATATATATATATATATATATATATATATATATATATATGTATATATATATATATATATATATATATATATATATATATATATATATATATATATATATATATATATATATATATGAAGTAAAATGCGAACAGTAATTGCAAACTCCGTTCCATCATATCCTTTCCATGTTAGAGGTTGCACAGTTTAAATAAATTGGTATAGAAACCAATTCATCCTATTCCACCACCTTCGAGATGATGGCCTACCTGTACCACCATACCGAGAAGAAAGTCAAATTTACCCTCCCCGCCATAGTGATACGGCAGGGGTACATGTTTCGTCTCTACTAGGCTCATCAGGGTTCCGACATACACCTGGCAGTGCAAAGGACAGATAGGAAGGAAGCATGCAAATACTGAATACGGCTTCGCCGACCTCCCGCCGGATGGCATATACATGTTTATGCAGCTTTCATGAATTCCTCCGTGTGAGATGCAATTGCAGTGGATATATCCACATTATGCCGTTGTAGTGCTGAAATCACATTCAGCAAACTTACAACTATACGCAGCTCCATGTATGAATGAAGTGAAATGCGAAAAGTAAATGCAAACTCCGTTCCATCATATCCTTTCCATGTTAGAGGTTGCATAGTTTGAATAAATTGGTATAGAGACCAATTCATCCTATTCCACCATCATCGGGATGATGGCCTACCTGTGCCACCATATCAAGAAGAAAGTCAAATTTACCGTCCCCGCCATAGTGATACGGCAGATGTACAAGTTTCGTCTCTACTAGACTCATCAGGGTACCGACATGTACCTGTCTGTGCAAAGGACAGATCGGAAGGAAGCATGCAAATACTAAACGCGGCTTCGCCGACCTCCCGCCGGATGCCGTATATATGTTTATGCGGCTTTCACGGATTCCTCCGTGTGAGATGCAATTGCAGTGGATATATCCACATTATGCCGTTATAGTGCTGAAATCACATTCAGCAAACGTACAACTATATGCAGCTCCGTGTATGAATGAAGTGAAATGCGAACAGTAAATGCTAACTTCGTTCCATCATATCCTTTCCATGTTAGAGGTTGCACAGTTTGAATAAATTGGTATAGAAACCAATTCATCCTATTCCATCACCATCGAGATGATGGCCTACCTGTACCACCATACCGATAGTGGTGGAATAGGATGAATTGGTTTCTATACCAATCATTTTTGAGGAAATACGAAAATATCTCTAAGGTAATTGGTTTTATTTATAGTAATATGCTAAAAACCTTCCATTTTCAATTCAATTTTTATAACTTCTCTAGGAAGATTTGGAAATTCGTAATAATCATTGAATTTCTATGTTTGACTCTAATTTGAAACCAATTGACTTGCATTTCTTGGATTTTGTATGAGAAGTACAAAGTTCTAAACTTAGATTGGAGAATGAAAGTCGAAAATGGACTCTTAGTAATAATAGAAGGGAAATATTCTTTGAATTCAGAAATTTTGTTCTAAGCTGGACTTCATTTTCAGTGGATACTCGCTATCTATAGTCCCATCCCATGAATGAAGAATATTTCCATTTAAAAAAATTGAATTTCTGTACAGTTTTTAACAAAAATATCCTTCTAAAAGCGCCCAATCCTTTATTTAGTTTAATGTCCGTGTCCAATGAGGCGGGTGATTTTCAATATTCAACGGGTTGATAAGGGGGGTCCTCTATGTAGCTTCTGACCGGCGCGCCAAGAAACACGGCAAATTTTCCAACATCTATTTAGAATTATTTTATATAATATTTAAAAATCTTGAATTTATGGTACTCCTTTTGTAACTTCACTATGAAAACAAAGAAATTGCAACAATAAGAAAGAAATAATTGTTGAATTTAAAATGTTTGTTCTTATTTCTTCTGAACAATGTGGCCCTTAGTGATTTCAATATTAGAATTACAAGTTCCTGAACTTAGATTATGGACAGAAAGTCAAAAATGGACAGTTTGTATTAATATACTTCAAGAAATGTATTTTTTTTGGGAAATTTTGTAAATCTCGGCACATTTTTGACTTTCTCTGAAAGTAGTGTAAGAATTTAACCTCTAGAACACCCTCAGACGATATATTAGTTTGCAAATAATGGTAATTATTATTCAATGTGTGTATCCAATTAGGGTCTTAATTGTCAGTTAGATTTGTTGCGGCACTGTGAGTGTGTGTTAGGTATGTAACAAGTTGTTGTTATACAGGGTGATCTAAAAAAGCTAGTACATGAAATTAATTACAAGTCGGAAACTCCGCGTCTGGGATGGCAACTAGGGCGAAAGTTCTGATGTTGAATGCAGTGTGTTTAGCCCATTTCCGTCTTTCTGTCTCTAATCTAAATTCAGAATCTAGTACTTCTCTTACAAAATTCAAGTAATGCAAATAAACTTAGTCTAGATTAGAACAAAATTTCTGAATTCAAAGAATATTTCCCATCTTGAACTGTAATTCCCTTGTTTTCCCAGAAAGGTTAGTAAAGAAGTATCGATAATGTAGGACTCTTAATTATTTTACAAAATTAGACCAGTAATCTCAGACACCTTTCCGTATTTCCCTGAAAAATAAGTTTCCGTATGTAAATAATCACAAATAGCCCATTTTCGACTCTCATTCTCCAATCTAAGTTTAGAATCTTGTACTTCTCATATAAAATCCAAGAAATGCTAGTAAGTTGAGTTTAAATTAGAGCCAAATATCTAAATTCAATGATTACTTCGTATTTCTATATTTTCCTAGAGATGTTATAACGAATGAATCGAAAATGGAGGATTTTTAGATTACTACTCAAAGAAATGTCTTTTATTCACTGATTATCTCGTATTTTGTGTTGTAATTATCTTGTTTTTCCAAAAATTTGGTATAGAAGCATCAAAAATGCAGGATTTATTAGATATTATAGAAAATAATAATAATCATCTTGGAGTTCTTTTTGTATTTCCTTGAAAAATAAGTTTCGGGATGTAAATTAACCCAGTGGTCCATTTTGGGCTCTCTATCTCTATTCTAAGTTCACAATCTTGTACTTCTACTACAAAAACCAAGAAATGCAAGCATATTGAGTTTTCCAAGACAACCTATAAAGAAGTATCAAAAATTCAAGAGTTCATGCAAAATAATATTATTAATCTTAGAGATATATTCATATTTCCCTAAAAAATGGGTTTTAGAGTGTAAGTTAATAAAAACAACCAATTTAGTCAATAGTTTAAGCCAAATTGAGCTCAAATTAGAACAAAAAGTCTAAATTCAATAATTTCTTCGTGTTTGGTGCCGTAATCTTCTTGTAATCAATTTTTAAGGGAAATACGAAAATATCTCCAAGAATAATGGTTTTATTTAGAGTAGTATTCTAAAAATCCTCAATTTTCGATTCATTCTATAACATTTCTAGGAAAATATGGAAATACGAAATAATCATTGAATTTAGATGTTTGGCTCTAATTTAAACTCAACTTACCAGCAATTCTTGGATTTTACATGAGAAGTACAAGATTCCAAATTTAGATTGGAGAATGAAAGCCGAAAATATTCTATTTGTGGTAATTAACATCCAGAAACTTATTTTTCAATGAAATACGGAAAGATCTCTAAGATTACTGGTCTAATTTTTTAAAATAATTAAGAATCCTACATTATCGATACTTCTTTACTAACTTTTCTGGGAAAACAAGGGAATTACAGTACAAGATGGGAAATATACTTTGAATTCAGGAATTTTGTTCTAATCTGGACTAAGTTTATTTGCATTACTTGAATTTTGTAAGAGGAATACGAAATTTTGGATTTAGATTAGAGACAGAAAGACGAAAATAGGCTAAACTGCATTCAACATCAGACCTTCCGACCTAGCTGCCACCCCAGACGCGTAGTTCCCGATATGTAATTAATTTAATGTACTGGCTTTTTTATATCACCCTGTAAAACAACAACTTGTTACACACCTAATACAGACTCACAGTGCCGCAACAAATTTAACTGACATTTAAGACCCTAATTGGTAACACTCATTGAATACTAATTACCATTATTTGCAAACTAATATATCGCCTGAGGGTGTTCTAGAAGTCAAATGATTACACTACTTTCAGAGAAATTAAAAATGTGCCGATATTTACAAAATTACCCAAAAAAAAATACATTCCTTGAAGTATATTAATACAAACGGTCCATTTTTGACTTTCTGTCTATAACATAAGTTTAGAAACTTGCAATTTTAATATTAAAACCAAGAAGGGCCACATAGTTTAGAAGAAATAAGAACAAAAATTTCAAATTCAATGATTATTTCTTTCTTATTGTTGCAATTTCTTTGGTTTCCTAGTGAAGATACAAGAGGAGTACCAAAAATTCTAGATTTTTAAAAGTTATATAAAATAATATTAAATAGATGTTGGAAAAATTGCCGTGTTTCTTAGCGCGCCAGTCAGAACCTACGTAGAGGACCCTCTATATCAACCCGTTGAATAGTGAAAATCACCCGCTTCATTGGACACAGACATTAAACTAAATAAAGGATTGGACATTTTTAGAAGGATATTTTTGTTAAAAACTGTACAGAAATATAATTTTTTTAAATGGAAATATTATTCATCCATGGGATGGGAATATAGATAGCGAGTATCTACTGAAAATGAAGTTAATAAATATCTTATCAAATTAAACCAATAATCTTAGACACATTCTCTTATTCTCTGAATCAATCAGTTTTGGGGAGTAAATTAACACAATTAGTCTATTTTCGTCTTTCTGTCTCTAATCTAATTTCTGAATCTTGTACTTCTCTTACAAAATCCAAGTAATGCAAATAAACTGAGTCCTGATTAGAACAAAATTTCTGAATTCAAAGAATATTTCCCATCTTATACTGTAAAAGTTAGTAAAGAATTATCGATAATGCCGGACTCTTAATTATGTTACAAATAACCAATTTTCGGCTTTCATTCTCCAATCTAAGTTTGGAATCTTCTAATTCTCATATAAAATCCAAGAAATTCCAGTAAAGTGAGTTTAAATTAGAGCCAAACATCTAAATTCAATGATTATTTCGTAAATTATTTTACAAAATTAGACCAGTAATATTAGAGATTTTTCCATTTTTTCCTGAAAAATAAGTTTCCGGATGTAAATTATCACAAATAGCCAATTTTCGGCTTTCATTCTCCAATCTAAGTTTGGAATTTTGTACTTCTAATGTAAAATCCAAGAAATGCTAGTAAGTTGAGTTTAAATTAGAGCCAAACATCTAAATTCAATGATTATTTAGTATTTCCATATATTCCTTGAAATGTTATAACGAATGAATCGAAAATGGAGGATTTTTAGATTACTACTCAACGAAATATAGTATAATGAGTTTTCCAAGATAACATAAAGAAGTATCAAAAATACAAGAGTTCATGCAAAATAATTCTATTAATCTTAGGGATCTATTCATATTTTCCTAAAAAATGGGTTTTAGAACGTAAGTTAATAAAAACGACCCATTTAGTTAACAGTCTAAGCTAAATTCAACTTAAATTAGAAAAAAATATCTAAATTCAATGATTTCTTCGTATTTTATGCCGTAATCGCCTTGTTAGCCATTTTTAAGAGAAATACGAAAATTTCTCCAAGATTATTGGTTTTATTTATAGTAGTATTCTAAAAATCCTCCATTTTCGATTTATTCAGCATTTCTTGAATTTAATATGAGAAGTACTAGATTCTAAACTTAGCTTGGAAAATGAAATCCGAAAATAGGCTATTTGTGATAACTTACATCTAGAAACTTACTTTTCAGGGAAATACGGAAAGATCTCCAAGATTACTGGACTAATTTTGTAAAATAATTAAGAGTCCTGTATTATCGATACTTCTTTACTAACTTTTCTGGGAAAACAAGGGAATTACAGAACAAGATGGGAAATATTCTTTGAATTCAGAAATTTTGTTCTAATCTGGACTTAGTTTATTTGCATTACTTGGATTTTGTAAGAGAAGTACAAGATTCTGGAATTAGATTAGAGACAGAAAGACAAAAATAGGCTGATTTTGTTAATTTAATCCCCAAAACTAATTTATTCAGAGAAGTACGAGAATATGTTTAAGATTATTGGTTTAATTTTATAAGATATTTTTTAATTCTTCATTTTCAGTAGATACTCGCTATCTATATTCCCATCCCATGGATGAATAATATTTCCATTTAAAAAAATTTCATTTCTGTACAGTTTTTAACATAAATATCCTTCTAAAAACGTCCAATCATTTATTTAGTTTAAAGTCCGTATCCAATGAGGCGGGTGATTTTCACTATTCAACGGGTTGATATGTAGGGTCTTCTACGTAGGTTCTGACCGGCGCGCCAAGAAACATGGCAAATTTTCTAACATCCATTTAGTATTATTTTATATAATATTAAAAATCTTGAATTTTTGGTACCCCTCTTGAAACTTCACTAGGAAAACAAAGAAATTGCAACTATAAGAAAGAAATAATCATTGAATTTAACATTTTTGTTCTTATTTCTTCTAAACTATGTGGCCCTTCCTGGTTTTAATATTAGAATTACAAGTTTATGAACTTAGATTATAGACAGAAAGTGAAAAATGGACCGTTTGCATTAATATACTTCAAGAAATGTATTTTTTTGGGGAACTTTGTAAATCTCGGAAAAACCTAGTCACTGGGCCACCTTGGCTGAGAAAAAATTTTGTACATAGGGAAAAGTAATTTATATTCGAAATATAATACTAAATTAAAACTTTTGGGAGTTTTAGTCATCGTACTGAAAATATATTTCATAATTTATAATAATTAAGCCAAAAAAATTATGCATTCAGTTCATATTTTGACTTTATTTAGCCAATAATTTTCGGTTTCTGTAGGAGAAAAACAAGATTCCGAGCTTGTTTCATAGAGAGAGATTTAAAAATGATTCGTATTTCCAAACTTATATCCCGATATCTATTTCTAATTAAAATAAGGAAATATCTCTTAGATTATGAGTTGGATTTATGGTAACTATTAAAAAATCTTCTTTTTTTGATCCTTTTATTGTAATATCTCTAGCAAAACAAGGAAATCACAGCAAAAAATAAGAAATAATAATTGAATTGGTAAATTCTCCTTTTATTTCCAATAAATTAGATGGTATTTGTTGGTTTTTGGTATTAGAAGTACAAATATCTGACTTCGATTATTAACAGAATGCCAAAAATTGACCATTTGTTTTAATATAATTCAAAAAATGCATATAGATACATTTACAAATAATATTTTACAATTTACAGTATATGATTATTATTTTCTTTATATGATTCCTACTTTATCTATTAATGCACGAAATTTATAAGAATATGATATACGTTTTATTACGATTTATACAATTTGTTGTGTTATGATTGTCACTTTGTTATTTAAACATAACTTGTCTAGATATGTTTGACCATTATTTATACAGTATGTCAATTTTATATAATATCAATAAATAAATATATATATATATATATATATATATATATATATATATATATAAATATATATCGGTTTGAATATTTTTTCTGTACAGTTTTTTAAAAAAATTTCCTTCTTAAAAATGTCTAATCCCTTATCTAGTTTCAAGTCCGTGTCTAATAAGGCGGGTTACTTTCGATGTTCCCCAAATAGATATGGAGGATCCTCTGTGTCGGTTCTGACCGACGCGTAAAGAAACACGGCAATTTTTCCAATATTCAAAAATTATGCATTTTTGATATTCCTGTTGTAACCTCCCTAGAAAAAGAAGGAAGTTTCAATAATTAGTAAGAAATAATTATTGAATTTAGAATTTTTGTTCTTATTTTTTCTAAACCATCTGGCACAGTCTTAGAGACATTCTCGTATTACCTTCAAAATTTGATTTCGGATAGTTAATTAATACCAACGGTCAATTTTTGACATTGAGTCTCTAATCTTAGTTTAGAATCTTGGATTTCTAATACAAAAACCAGGAAATGCGATCTAATTTATTCGAAATAAAAACAAAAATTCTAAATCCAACGAATATTTCGTATTTAATGTTTTAATTTCCTTGTTTTCCAATTTAAGTTACAACAGGAGTATCAAAAAAGCAAGATTTTTAAATATTATATAAAATAATACCAACAAGCTTAGCAATCTTTTCGTATTTCCCTGAAAAATGTAAATTGGAACAAAAAGTCTAAATTCAATGATTTCTTCGTATTTTGTGCCTTAATCACCTTCTAATCCATTTTTAAGGGAAATACGAAAATATTATTGTTTTTTTTTCAGAGAAGTATTCAAAAAATCCTCCATTTTCGATTCATTCGTTATAACATCTCTAGGAAAATATGGAAATACGAAATAATCATTGAATTTAGATGTTTTGCTCTAATTTAAACCTTTGTAAAAGATATATAATAGGATATTTTAATTGGGGAAAATAGAGTAAAATTTTTTAGTTATTACTTTTAAAATGAGATGTCGCCAACGTTAAGTTTATAGAAAAAAAAAGTATTGCCCTCTAGTGAAAAGCGTATATATTTTTAAAGCAAAATATACTTCAAATTCACATACATTAGAGATCTCTATAATTTTTAAGTCAGGTTAATGATTCTGGGGTACGATCACAATTTATTTATTGAAGGTCATATTTTATTAGCATATGAGACAGGGGTGGATTCAGGAGCAAGATGCTAATGTATAGTTTTTTAGTTAAAAATATAGAAAAAAAGTAGATCTAGATCAGGCGATTTGAATGAAATTTGTGAAATTATCCAAGGAAAAAATTTTTACAGAAACACATTACTAAACTGTAAGGAATACCACAGTTTTTTATTTAGGAGGCACAATATTCAGAGTGGAAATACCAGCAACTCTTATAGCTGTTTCAAAAAGCATTTTTTTTCCGAAGGAATCCGAATATAATCAGTTAATGCAATCCGATCTTTAGTTCCTATACCGGGAACTTTTCACATTCGATGATACGAGTTTTCTTTTATTATTTAACTGATCAGTTCTCAGCGAGTAATGAGACGAACGGCACTTGAATATGCTAAATGAGATTTTGGCGAAACGCCGTGAATACGATTTTCTGAACGAACAGATTGGAACCCGGAATAACCAAACCATTCATATATATATATATATATATATATATATATATATATATATATATATATATATATATATATATATATATATATATATGCACAGGCTGCACTTCGAGGACAAAATCGTACGTGCGATCTACACTTCGGGGACTTTTCGACACTTTGAGGACGGACCCAAATTTCTAGACTACACTTTGGGGACCGAGTCTCCAAACCGTTTGGTGAATAGTTATGGAACTTTACAAACTACAGTTTGAGGACATAAATCTGGCAACACGCATTCGATGTACTTTAGCGTTTTTTCTTTTAAGCAATTTTTTAAACAAAAAACATGAAGTGTAATTGAGATAGCACTGAATGGTTATAATCACGTGCAGAAATATTTTAATTAAAAAGCTGTTAAGGACTCAGTTCGTGACCTTAGATTAATGGATTAGACTTTCGGGTTTTTACCAAAATTAGAGTTTTATATTTACCCTCAAATTATTTTGTGAAAAATCAGATTTTGAAAATTGTTTATTTGTTTTTTGCATTGTTTCTAACATGTAAAGACTCATAGAAATAAAAAATAAATCATATTCCTGGTTGTAAAAGTTGTCCTGCTTGAAGAAAAGGAATCTAAAGATATTTATTAAATTGTGGGGCTTCAAGCAAAAAGCAAAAACTCAGCAATTTGAGAAAACGTACTTCTGATCATTTATATAGCAGATATCCCATAATTGGTGCTTTTCTGGGATTCCTCGGTAACTAATAAGGTTAGAAAGAAACTAGTCGAGTACTAATAAACTTTTTTTGGACAAACTACACATGTCGCAAACAGAATTGCAAAATTTTCTTTTATTTTTTAGATAATAGGTAAAATTAAAAAGTTGCAAATTTTTAAAGTACTCCATAGCAGAATAAGCCACAGAGCTGCAGGAGAGTAAGCATCTAACGAGCTGAAAATATGAGTGCTCTGTAGCTTTCTTATTTAAAAATATATTCAAAAATTGTTAAAGATTCTTTTTCAGAGAGTTCCAAGGATAAGTTAAAGCCGCGTCCACATTAGTAAAAATTTTACTTTGTGTGTCGAATACGGCAAAAATTTGTGCGCGCATATACAACTTATGCTTATGTAGACTTGTTCGCTACATAAAAACTCACGCAAATTTTTGGGGCGGCGAGGGCGATCGCCACCCCCCAAGAGCTTAGAGTTCACAAAAATACAACCGATTGTGCCTCTTATAACTAGGAATGTGTTTGCTGCTGGTTCCCCCCCCCCCCGTGGAAAACTTGTTTTTCTTGCCTTCGCCTCCCCCCTCAAGACCTTTGAGTTTAGAAAAATAGAGCCGATTCTGGCTTTTATACGAGGAATGTGTATGATGCTGACTTTCCCCCCCATCGACAACTTGTTTTTTCTTGCTCAAGGGCTTCGAATTCATAAAAAAAAATCCAACCCTGACTTTTACGATAGAAATGGAAATGTTGCTGGCAACTTGCTTTCGCTTGCCATACTGTACTTTTGTGATATCACCCCCCCCCCCCCAAGAGAGGCTGGATCCGCCCCTGTGTCACACACAATGTACATTTTTACTAATGTGGACGCAGCTTTAGGATGTTTTCAATATTATGATTTATCGTAGCTGGGAAACTTCAAATCAAACAACATATATATTTTTTGGTTATACGCTATTGATTCTCTATGCAACCATATATTATACTACACTCTATATTAAAATAGAAAGATAAGTTAAATATTTGTCATTAAAGATCGTAAAAACTATGAATAAAAAACCAACAAAGATGATATGACTCTTATATTCAAACTTAACGGGTAAATCTAATACTTAATCTGTTAGAAATAATTGTAAAAATTACAGAAAAATACAAACACTGCAAAAAATTATTTAACAGAAAAACATATTTAATTTTAAATAACAATTTACACCGTATTGAAAAATATTGTAACGAGAAAAAAAATCAAATTAATGTCAATATTTTTGGCGCTTACTTACTGATTTTAAAGCGTTAACAATATTAATGTGCTTTCGGTTAACATATATTTACAAATACTAGTTAATCGAAAAAAAAACAATTTTTTGGCTATAAACTAAACCTTATAACGTCATAGATTTCATAATTCTAGTTTGTATTTATAAGTCGTAAAGTTTAGGGTTTGTTTTCTATAAGTTTATAATTTATTTAATTAATTTTACCATTGTTAATATTCTTATATAACACCTATGAACGTGGTTGTGGCGTTTCCTCAACATTCAGTTATTTGTCATACGGCTGTTAGTATGGAAATCATTCTTGAGTATTCCAGAATCTTCTGGTACAAGCAAAAAGACTATATAAAGGACGCCCGGCTTTCGGGGACAGTTGTTAACTCTCATCCAAGTTAAATTTAAGTCATTGAGAATAGTTTGGCAAGTTGTCACTCGAATATTGGATTGTCAATTCAAAGTCTATTAGTAAAATAAAGGTTAGAAAAAGTATATTCAGGTGTTTCTATACCGATGACAGGTACAATAGTTGTCAAATGTGAGACTAACTACAAAGGTGGTTACAGTAAAAAATGGAGACTATTGTCTAGCAGTAGAAATTAGAAGACAAAAAGCAAAAAATGGAATAACAACTTTAAATTATTATGAATTAGATAATCAGACAAGAACAGAAGGCAAGCCAAGAATTAATGAAACAAAAATTAAAGACAAAAAAAGAAAAAAAAAAGAATTAAAGCAGAGCTAAGAAGCCATGGAAATCAGACATAACTAAATGATAGAAAACATGAAACAAGAAGTGAAGTACTGCCAATACGACATGAAACAAGAACTGAACCACAGTTTAAATGACATGAAACGAGGTTGGAAGCAAAGTCAAGGAAACGTGGGGAAAATCTCAAAAAAAATAATGGAAGATATGGAGATCAGATAAAAAGAAAGAATAGGAAAGATTGAAAAAAGAGAATCTTGAAGATACAAAAATATATTTATTACTGGAATTAAAACTTACAAAAGATTACGTCATTGAAGAAATAGAAGATTCATAAAGCCCAGTAAAACCACAAAAATACTCGGAATGTCTTTCGAAATACGTAGCAGATATCATGCGGTTAATAGACCTGACATATCCAGTAGAAACAATTCATACCCTAAGAATGGCCAGACTCAACAAAATCTCTGAAGTTTTTGCTTATGCCCTTCAGTTTCAGATAAATATATCTCAAGATACCAGAGTAGAATCGTCGAAACAGTTAACGTTTCCTAAGATGATCGTAAAACCAATTAAGAGATGTTGATGAAGCTGGTACGGGAAATCCAAAAATTAAAAGTAAAAGCAGATAACGGAAACTTTCCGACGCAAAAATAGCATTCGTTGTTGAAAATATGGCAACGAGAAATATGTACAAATCCGCTGCACTATCAGTGCTTCCCTTGACAGTAATCAGAATTGGGAAAACTCCCAGTAGTCAGCTTAAAGGGGTGAAAGCTGGCTCGCCACTGTCCAGCCACATCAACGATAACAATTAACGTATCCCAGCTGCAAAACGATGATTTCAGCTTGGTAGCATCTTGAAAGATATGCGGTCGGAAATGTGAGATAGTATCACTGCAAAATTCGTCATCCTGAAAAGAACTACATCTTGGTAACCGCCAGTGGGGAAACAATACCTTCCAGCAAGTAGTTTTTGTTGTTGATTTATCGGACGAAGTAATCCATGGTCTTAATATTATGGAACATTAGACTTTTGTCCTTGATCTTCTTCAACGAGTACTATGAACCAGATATGAAAAAACTGTAATGAAGCTGCCAAAGAATAATAAATGGCTGATTCGAGAAGTTGTAGTTTTTGAAGATATTACGTTACCATCAAGTTCAAAATGTTTAGTAAAAGCAACGTTTGAAAGATGCGAAGAAAATGGAAAGGAATTCTTTTTGTAAGAACTTTGACCCAGAAAAAAAGAATCATCTATATTTGTCAAGACGCTGAACTTAAAAGGTTATCCTCAACAAATTTTATGGCAAAATTGTTCAACTTGCCGACATGGTAGTTAGCAGAAATACCTTACCGTCTGAAATACTACCTGCTAAACTACCTAAAGTACTTCAAGACCTGATTAGTTTATAAACACCTTTATTAAATCAAGTTCAGGTGGCAATGTTGGAAGATCTTTAAATAAGAAACCATATTTTTTTTTATCTGATAGTGACTTGGGAATAACTACGATAGTCTAACATCGAATGAACACTGACGATGCAGTTTTAATTAAACAGCTTACAAGAAAAATTCCATTGAGATCAAATGTGACGAGATTGACGAGATACTTGAAAATAGACAGAATCAAAGCATAACTTAGCCCTCTGAAAATTAATGAACATCTCCAATTGCATTAGTAAAGAGAAAAGATTGTTCCACTAGATTTTGTGTATACTTTAGAAGACCTAACGACGTCACAAAGAAGGAAAGTTTCCCGTTGTAGAGTAACTTTGAATCTGATATATTATCGAGCCTTTGCAAACTATCGGGATTCCACAAAACTAGAACAACACCCCCTCATCTAAAGTCAGGCGAAACGGTTAGGAGGTTTAATGGAATTTTGGAGAATAACCCTGAAATAAGTCTCGCGTCACATGACTTGAAGAGTTTTCCGTTTTAAATACAATTTTAGTTTTCGAGTTTTTGATTCATGGTCACAATATTTGCAACTGTCAAACTTTAACATATAAAAATATTCAGAAAATATGCAAAAACTAATATCTAGGTTCACATCTTTTGACATATTTAAAAAAAAATGGTTCGACTTGTAGATATTTTGGTGTTACTAGATATTTTTTGCCAAACTGTTAATATAATACGGTGATCTCGTAACTTTTGGACCAATAAGAGCTCATCAAATGTGACGTCATAGGGAAGCTATTACACTACCTACAAAGAAGCGTGTTATGTGAAACAGAGCTTGATATTGGCTGTATTCTTTTGAGTCAATTATCACTGATTAAAGTGAACAAAGTGAAACTGATAACTTCATGTTCTTTTCAATATGCATTTACTTGTCATTGGGTCGAAGTGATCATGATTACTTCAAGTGACAGAACTGAAAGTAATAATTACTCAAAAGAAGATACCTATATATGCGGTCTTTACATAAGGAAGTTAGGAGGAATTTTTTACCCCCTCCAACTTTCTTACTTTTACAGCATCCTTGGGACGTGTCTCCCGCCAGATTTACTGCCCTCGGGTCAAGCATTTTAAACTCGGGTGCATCAAACCCTGAGTAGCTCCGAACACGTATGAATAAAGCGGTTAAAGTGTTAATTTGAAGGGTAAAAACCTCCAAATTATTTTTTTCGGATTTGGTGTTTTTAATATGCATACCAAAACCTATTGGAGAAAAAAACGGTAAAAACATTATTTTATTACTTATTAGTTTTGAATTTTGTCTGGTTTGGCCATAAATATTTCGTAATTCTTTAAAAATACTATGAACGGTAGCTTGTGAATCAATCTTATTTTGCGTCTATCCATTTCATGTATAAAATGTTTTGTTATCCAAAAATAGTATCAAATATGATAACTGACAGCTGCTAGAGTTTTATACACCAAGGCCATGTTTGGGTTGATGCTCGGATCACTTGGAGCAGGCTCCAATTAATTGATTGTATAATTTTTGAAACTCTGAGCTTACTCGATCGCGTTTGGATGTACAGTTTTTGAGGGATCCGATTATAAAGGGCATGCGCTACGATATGTCATTTGGTATTATAACCTAAAAAAATTGTTCTATGAAAATTTTAAATGTTTAAATAAATAATTACCACTTTGCAATGGAAATATTCGGAAATGAATAAAAAGCTGACACCTTGTGTAATGCCGCACAATATATTTTGCATAGTTTTCAACTTTAATTAAGTTATCTTTTTCATCTTCTTTATCGCTGCTATCAACAAACAGGTTTTGCCAAGCATACTAGACAACAAGAAGATCCATAGGAAAATTTTTAAAAAATTAGATCAACCCAAACATGCTCCAAATATTTTTAATGGTGCTTGAGGGTGAGTCCACATGATAAGAAGAATTTCAACGTATGCATATTGGCCGCTTTTGTGTTAAAAATGTCTCGTCCATACGGGACTTTTCGTTACGCGGCCATAAGGGGTGTGGTTTTTTGTCTTAACCTAACTTTTATCAGGATTTTTGTTTATATTTTATCTAAAAATTAAAATGAAGCAAAATAAAACAGTCTCGATATCAGAGATTGTCGTTGAATAGAAACTGTATTATATAACGGCCTTTATTTCATAAGCATTAATTTATAAAACGAACAACTGCATTATTGCAATTGTTATAAAATCAATAACAAATGAACAAGAATTGTTTTTTTTTAGGACAAAGCAGTAATGATCTTCGGTAACAAGCATTTTTAATAAATTAAAACAATTTAACATAGTTCATAAATATCCATTATTCCAATTTCATAGAAAATATTGAAAATAAACAGTTTCCACCATTTTTAAAGCAGTCCGCTAAAAAGTTCAACATCATTTGACGTAATGACCTTGGAAAAGACGGATTTAGGCGGAAAATCTTCGGCCTTTGTCTTTTTTTAAATCTAACAAATCACAATGATTAAAATTTGACTTATGTTTTACTACGTTACGCTTACGCCCAGATTTTTTTTATCATGTGGACCGACTCTGTGGAGTAAGGGGAAAGCAGATCTGACAAGCTCCGAGGCATAATACACTAGGTGAATAAATCGAGCGTTACTTGCACCTGAACAGCTCTCAGCTGCTCCGGTCAATGAATCGAGAGCAGTAATTGCTTACTTACAAGTAACCTTCGCCGTAACAGAAGAAATCGTGATCCTTCGATCATACCGTATAGATTTAAACAATAATAGATTTGTTTGAAGGCTTTTTATGATCGGTGGGGGAGAGGCGTTTTTGACGTTTGACAGACATAAACATGTTTACTTATTTTTTCTTTCAGTTTAATTGCTTGTCGTGACCATTTTCAGTGTTTTTAAGTGTTAGAAATTACTATAAATGCGAAGTTCACAATTAATATTACCAAAGAGGATTTAAAACTTATTTTTATTGGTAAATATTGTTTGCATATTGAAAATAACAATAAAAATAATTCAGGCAACCATATATTCATACTTTATGTACTCAGAATTGACGCACCGATTATTATATGATACTCGTTTAAATAATGCAATTACAAAAGGATAGCATAAAATCGGTATGTGTGTACCAAGAAATTGAATATCTACCGTTTATCAACACTTTTTCCAATATAAATAAAAATATTATTACTTTATTCCGCGTTCAAACAACCGGGCCCTAGTTCTGACGTTATGCTATTTCTACAGGAGTATGTTCGAAGTCGTGATCCTAAAACTATGATTTCTGTGATCCAGCTCAACATGTTTTTATTTGGTTGAACGAAAAACGACTTACTACGTTAAATTTATATGAATTATAATAAAATTAGACATTAAGGTGAATGGGAGTTTTTCTTTTCTAAATTTAAACTTAACGAACTTACTGAAAAATTGTTATATTACTAATCACTCGAAAAATTAATAAAAAATTAACTAAAACCAAATTAGACTCATCAATATAATCTTACTGATTAATTTAATGCCCAAAATTTTAAGTAGTATATACTTGCATAGAGGGGCTGAAAATGAATTGTAGAAGACCCAGAAACTACTAATTGAAATCATATATTCCTTAACATTTCAATACACGAAAATGTCGAACTACATCATACTTATAATCGACCAATAAAGAGACGCAATGCTGGCGAGCAATGCACATTTAGAAGCCGAATATACACTAATTACAAAATACCGTTCTTACGATTAATTAAATGCTTATCTGAAATAAACAATATAAATACTAAATCTTAAAAACAAGAGAATAAAAAGCCAGAATTAGTAAAATTAAAGTAACAAACGAAAGCATACAAATCGTTATCAATAGACATTAAATCTTCATTAATTACACTTAGGTTACGATTATCAGGTTTGTTTTTATCCTATAAGGACAGGAGTTCGTGAAATGGGAACTTAATCCATTAAAAATCCTTTGTCGTAACGAAGAACGACGATACTAGGCCCATCTTCCGTTATTTGGTTGGTATGGGTTTCTAACATCTTCGACAGAATATAAATTTTCAATGTTCGGAAAGCTTCACTTTGTTCTAAACACCTCTACTACGTCACAACACGTTATTCTTTTATTTTAGTTAATCGTTGAAATGGTCAAATCAATAAATTCGATGTGTATCGATTGGTGTTTCATCAGGACCAGAACTTTTTTGGTGTCCAATGACGTCAAAATACGCATAGTGACACGCTGCCAGAAGACAATGCTGAGCACCTTTGATTGCACCTCAGTTGGTGGTGTTTTTCTCGGGAAATCGAATGTTGAATGCGAAATAAATTTACTTTTTTAATTGATGATGCTTCAACCATGCCACCCGTTAGCGTGAATGGTGGGACTGTTGATTTGGTGAAATTTTAACCAACTGCCTTAAAACCTACCAAAAAGAGTTTCAGTTATTTGGACTTGCTAGAAGCTTGTCCTTAAATCTCTTTTTATTGCTTTACTCTTGTCTTTGGTTAGTTCAGGTTTTTAGATATTGAAAATAGAATTTTACATCGAGTCGATCGAACTACGAACATATGGAATATATGTACAAAGACTATAAACGAACCAAAGAAAATAAAGGGTTGTTTAAAAGATCTAACACATTGTAGTTTGTTGTTTTATTTATATTTTTTATTTTGCATGCTTTTGTTTGAGCCTATTAGAACATAAATTTACTTAATATATAACTTCTTAAGAGAGTGTTAAATATTAAACTATAATTATCGATTAATCCATAAGAATAACTTAAAAATATTTATATATGGTAATTTATTAATTAATAATTTGTAGTAATAGTTGGTTTACAACAATATATTCTGTTAAGGTTCTACTCTAGACACAATTTAACTTAAAGAACATATCGTGTGAAGAATATCATGAAATGGTTATAAAAGTCGAGCAATTGCCAAAGGAAACATTAAGCGATAAAAAGTATGAAACTAAATTTATTATTATACTAAATTAACAATTCACTCATTTTTAATTAATTCATTTTTCCTTACTAGATTGATTAATAAATATTTTTTTATTACTTATATTTTCCTCTGTTTTGTTTTTTTCCTGTTTCTTCCTAACAATGGGCTAAAATTTCAGACTTGTCAGGAATATTCATGTCGTCTGGTAACCATACCCTTAGCAAACTTTATATAAACTGTTGTAGAATTCGATCTACAAGAACCTAAAAAAATCATAAAATTAAAATAAACCTATAAAAACGGTTGAAATTCCGAGAAATAACTGCACGTTGTCGGCGGTAACGGCGCATAGACACCGACACAGACGGCGGCGCAGACATAAAGTTTTAGCGGACCGCGCTAAGCGCTGATCGGTTCCTTTTGGAAGAACCGACGGAGTGCCGAGAAAGAATAAATAGCATCCGATGAATCTGATTGTCTATTAAAGAGCACAGATCTCTCAAATTTCTTACATAGGCGCACACGAGTATCCAAGTCTTTTGAACTCATATTTTAGTAAAATTCCAGCGTCGTCGGGGAAAAAAATAATAATAATAAGCCTATCTAAAAAAACCTTTCCATGCCGATTTTTTTTTAATTCTTGCTGAAACTGTTTGAAATTAATATACAGAGTATTTACGCGCCTACTTCTACGAATATAATAACAGCGTAAAAGAAACCTGATAGCGCCATACCCGATTTAGACATTCCCGATTGCGAGTTAAATAATTTTCTATCAAGAGAAAATTAGTGATAACCTGATAGTGATATCGTTAACGGATCTAAGAACACTAAACGTGCCTTAGTTTGCGCTTAACACAAAAACAAAAATTTTCGGAATTATTAAATTTCGGAAATTTTATTAAGAGTCCCAACACTACATTTCAATTTCGACGTAAAAACTTAAGAGTCCCAGTCTAAAACATTTTTACTGCAAAAAATTCAATAAGAGCTCACATCTAACAAAAAACAAATAAAAGTAAGTATTGGCCAAGCTCTTATTCAACCTAAATTTCATATACTTAATTTTTCTCATATATTAAGTATATTAAAGCCCAGCCCTCCGTGATTTTTGTATTTTTATACAAAACATTCCAATTTAAGAGGAAAAATAATTTATTTTAAAAATGTCCTATCCATTCTCTCACAGTTCCTTCCGGTCTGATGAGGCCTTTCAGGCTGTCCGGGTAGTTTTGGTGAGACCTCCGCGGCCCCTCGTGGGGTTGCGCCAGACCTAACAGGATTCTATACTCATAATGAATCTGACATAACCCAAATAAATCAAAATGCTCAATTATATCCCAACACTTCAATTTGTCCAATGGAACAATTTTTAAATGACATCCAAGCTTCACATCAAGGTGGGTACCACTTAATGCAGGGACAAACGCTTACCATAAATGACAAAAATTCTGATACGCAAGTCATTCACAGCTCGTATACGTCGTTCGCGTTCGATCGAAACGTACCTCGTGGCGTTTTTGCAGAAAATCCGTTCTCCACTAATAATTTTCCTAAAACAACGGACGTGCATATAGGATAACATCTATTATAAACTATTAAAAAGAAAAAATTAACATCGATGGAAATTTAATAACAGAAATCCAGTTAATGTGTCATATGTAATGTATTCTTCTAAAAACTACAAACAATTGTAATTATTAAAACGATTGTTAAAATGACACTGTTATATTGAAATTCTCGTTTTCGAACTCCTTGGAAATTCTTTACCAGGTAGAAATGGTAAACTTTGGAAATAAAACTTCTTTTAAAGAGTCTCATATTACGGCACACGTAACCTGAATAATTTCAGAAACACTGTTTACCGACTCGGAATTCACACTGTTGCTTTCACATGCTAATTTCATCAGTTAAATAGCACAATGTTTTTTCCAACCTAGTAATAAGGGTATAACTGTACACATTTCCATATCGTGTTTCCTAGTTATAGGCCTAACAACAGCGAAGAGCTCTTCAAATTCACCAAAAGTAACAGGAAAATATTTTTAAAAAATCAGGATCATTTTCTCGTATTTCTTGAATTAAATTATTAGTATGTCCAATATTTTCCTCAAATACAGACCGGACCCAGTAGAGACGCCTTCTCTGTTTTTTTAATAAATAATATATCAATATTCTCCTTACATTTTGTAACTTTTTTTCTAGATTAAAATACTGCCGCAATTAATGTTTTATATTGCTTCATTTTAATTTTTAGATAAAATATAAACAAAAATCCTGATAAAAGTTAGGTTAAGACAAGACCTTATAACCGCGTAACAAAATATCCCGTGTTGACGATACATTTTTAATACAAAAGCGCGTAATACGCATATGCTCAAATTTTTCTTGTCGTGTGGACTCACCCTTAGATGATGAAATGGCTATATTGGCTGTATTCTTTTGAGTAAAAGATCACTGATCAAAGTGAAAAAAGTGAAACTGATAACTTCATGTTCTTTTGAATATGCATTTACTTGTCATTGGGACGAAGTGATCATGATTACTTCAAGTGGCAGAACTGAAAGTGATACTTACTCAACAGAATATACCTATTCTTTGGAGTAATTATCAATTGATCAAAGTGAAAAATGTGAAACTGATGAATTCATGTTCTTTTGAATACGCATTTACTTGTCATTGGGCTGAAGTGATCATGATTACCTCAAGTGATAGAAGTGAAAGTGATAATGACTCAAAAGAATAGCCCTAATATATAATGAGAGTGAGCCTAGCGTAATAAGACATATGTCAAATTTCGAGCATTGTGATTTGTTAAATTTAAAAAAAGACAAAGATCGAAGATTTCCCGCCTAAATCCGCTTTTTCCAAGGTTATTACGCCAAATGATGTTGAACTTTTCAGCGGACTGCTTTAAAAATGGTGGAAACTGTTTATTTTCAATATTTTGTATGAGAACATAACCTATGTTTTTTTTAAACTTTGTTGTTTTATTTATATATTTTATTTAGCACGTTTTGAAATAATGGATATTTATGAACTATGTTAAATTGTTTTAATTTATTAAAAATGCTTGTTACCGAAGATCATTACTGCTTGGTCCTCAAAAAAAAAAAAAGATTTTTATTCATTTTATAACAATTACAACAACACAGGTGTTCGTTATATAAATTAAAGCTTATGAAATAAAGGTCATTATATAATACAATTTCTATTCAACGACAATCTGTGATATCGAGACGCTAATCCACAGACATTCCCTTAGCTATGGTTACCAGATCAAATAATGAGATTCCCTGACAATATCCCTAACGTTTCTGTAAATATCCGGACATTTTATCTGAATGTTATATGTTAAGGCAGTGAGATTTTCAAAATTTTTGCAATCAAAGCATTAAATGCCAATATCGAGTGAGTATTCTCATTAATGGGAGTGTAGTGGACTAAGGAGAGACATAGACTGTCTATATTGTTATATGCTTTGCCTTTCGCTGCCACCAGTGTTATAACTTTGCTAGTTCTGCTTTTAGTTTTTCACTGGTTTCGATGAATTCAAATAAATCTTCTAATATTACTTTTTTAATATTTTATTATAATGTTCACTAAATCATGAGGTAACAACAGTTTTTGTTCTTACTAATTTAATGTTACTATTGTAGTTTTTTGATTTTAGTTCCTCTCGTCTCAATGTTCATGTCCTAGTTACATTCTATTCTGTATGTAAATTATATATTTTACAGTGATAGGCGTACTAACAAATATAACTTATAACTATTTATTTACATGATTACTGAAATGAAAAAGTGTTTATTTATGGGACGATGACAATATGAACAAAAGTAATGGTCTCTGTAAAAAGTAAAGTTTTAGAGTTTCGGAGATTAAGGCATGCTTTTGTTTGAGCTTATTAGAACATAAATTTACTTAAAATATAACTGTTTCTTAAGGGAGTATTAAATATTGGACTATAATTATCTATTAATCCATAAGAGTAACTTAAAAATATATATAGTAATTTAATAATTAATAATTTGTAGTAATAGTTGGTTTACAACGTCTTCTGTTAAGGTTCTACTCTAGACACAATTTAACTTAAAGAAGATATCATGTGAAGAATGTCATGAAATGGTTATAAAAGTCCAGCAGTTGCCAAAAGAAACATCAAGCAATAAAAAGTATGAAACTAAATTTATTAATATACTAAATTAACAATTCACTCATTTTGTTAACGTTTAATCAATTTATTTTTTCTCACTAGAATGATCAATAAATATTTTTTCATTACTTATATTTTCCTCTTTTAATTTCAAAAAAATACTGACAATTGCAGTTTTTTCCTGTTTCTTCCTAACAAGGGGCTAAAATTTCAGACATGTCAGGAAAATTCCTGTCGTCTGGTAACCCTACCCTTAACAAATTTTATATAAACCTATTATAAACAATTAAAAAGTAAAAATTAACATTGATGGAAATTTAATAACAGAAATCCAGTTAGTGTCATACGTAATGTATTCTTCTAAAAATTACCAACAATTGTAATTATTAAAACGATTGTTAAAATGACACTTTATATTGAAACTCTCGTCTTCGAACTCCTTGGCAATTCTTTACCAGGTAGAAGGCAAACTTCGGAAATAAAACTTGTTTTAAAGAGTCTCATATTATTGCACAAGTAACATGACTAATTTCAAAAACACTGTTTACCGACTCGGAATTCGCACTGTTGCTTTCACATGCTCATTTCATCAGCTAAATATCACAATGATTTTTCAAACCTAGTAATAAGGGTATAGCTGTACACATTTCCATAGCGTGTTTCCTAATTATTGGCCCAACAACAGCTTTTCAAACTCACAAAGAGTAACAGGAGAATATTTTAAAAAAATCAAGATCACTTTCTCGCATTTCTTGAATTATATCATTAGTATGTCCAAGCCTTTGTCCAATGTTTTTCTCAAAAACAGATCGGACCTAGTAGCGACGACTTTTCCGTTTTTTTAATAAATATATTAATAATGTCCTTATCTTTTGTAATTTTTTATTTTCTTTCATTTTAATTTATACATAAATAAATATTATCAAAAAATCAGAAAAAAGTTAGGTTACCACAAAAAAAAAAAACATACACAACACTTTACGACTGCACAATAAAAGTTGCTCGTGTGGACGCGACATTTTTAACATAAATGGGCGTAATACGCCTACGTCAAAATTTTTCTTATCGTGTGGACTCACTCTTAGGGTACGTGTGGAAAATGCAGACAAGCGGAACCCAAATTACCAATGTCAACGGTAGGCTATCTTTGAAAATTAAACCAATTTTGGAATAAGTTTGTTTAGCTAACCCATTCAAAATATTTAAATGTCTCAAAAATCATTTAAAAAACTTTTAAACTCTCTAAAATCTTTCAAAATTCCTAAAATCCTTAAAATTGCTAAAAATATTTAAGTCCTTTAAAATCACATGAAAATGTTGAAATTTCAGTAAACTGAATGCAAAAGTAAATTTAACAACACTTTCTGTAGTCAGCTATTTCTTTCTAAAACTTTTTTGTTCTTTGTCGTCCGTTAACAGGCGATCAAAATTAGAATAAAAAGTAATAAAAATATATAATTCTGAACAACCAGTGAACAAACCTAACTACAGCTTGTAAGGGATATAAATTTTAAAACTTATTTCCCTTTTTCATCTTTTTGGCATATGAAAAAAAAAACACTTTCAATCTTGTTTTTGCAACTATCTACATAAAAATAGCTGCTTTCTTTCGACTATGTTTAAAAAAATCTTCCGAACTTTACAATTAAGAGCACATAAAATCAATTACACTTATCTACAGAAATTATAACACATTATAAAAAAAACAATATGACAAATTAGGCGTACTCTTATTTGACAACAACCTACTTTATCTTTTCGTTACTTAATAAAACACCGCTACAGAACTTAATTGGAGATGCATCTGAACATATTTTATTTTTTGTGGAAAAACTATTGCCTTTTAGAAGAAAACTTGGGAAACAAAAAAGTTTCACGATAAGATGGGAAGCTAAATGAATAATCAAATGAAGTCATTAGTGCCCAAAAAAAAAGTTTGAGAGGATAAAATTTTATAGACTCGGAAAAAGTATTACTCTGTATCAGACGCGGATCCAAGGGGGGGGGGACGATCGCCTCTCTCGAGAGCATTGAGCTCAGGAAAATAGAACCGATTTCGCCTCTTATACTAGGAATATGTATGCTGCTGGCATCCCCCCCCATCGAAAACTTTTTTCCTTTGAGTTCAGGAAATAGACCCGACTCTGCCTATTAAACTAGAAATGTGTATACTGCTGGCATCTCCCCCACCATCGACAACTTGTTGTTTCTTGCGATCGCCCCCTCCCCCCAAGAGCTTTGAATTCAGAAAGATAGATCCGATTCGGCCTTTTGTACTAGAAATAGGAATGTTACTGGTGTCTCTCCCCCGTCGACAACTTGCTTTCGCTTGTCATTCTATACTTTTGTGATATCACCGCCGCCCCCCCCCCCCCGCCCCCAAGCGACAGGCTGGATCCGTTCCTGATTTTGCTATCACTATTCTTAAAGCTTATATTGTTACACAATTTTATACACAACATAGATGAATTTGTAGTTGAAGATACGGCATCATTCTTTTCTTGAGAGGATTTATGTAGAGAAATAACACGAAACGAGGATTGAGAGTCAACACCATTAGGAACACTTCATAACAAATGTCGGCTGTTACCATAGTAGTTGTCAAAGATAAAAATTAACAGTCATAAAAGGGTATGCAACATTAATCTCAAAGAACATTGTCTTTCTACATTGACAAAGTTTTAAATTTTATACAATTAATACCTATTTTGCTAAGTTTATCTTTTACTGGTGTATTAAATATTTATACCCAGCACATTTTTTCTTTAACTTTTATCGAATCCAAGTCTTGTTTCTATTGTAAACAAATTACACCAGGCATTTCGTGTGGCGATCCAATCTCCATAAACAACAACAGCGGGATTCACTAACATGGTTTAATTTTAAAACAATCTTAATTGACAGCAGCAGGCTTAGACAAGAACAACAATAAGTCAAGCAAACTTTAAGCCCAAAAATACATGCATAAAAAATCATTTTGTTTTATTATTAAACTGGCAAAAATGAAGAATTTTATTTATTTTCGATACACAACTATTTTCCTTACAAATTTCAACGCTTTATCTCAAGATTTTTATTCCTAATATCTCTATATAAGCGTTTATTTAATTACATATGTGACATCAATTATGACAATATCATAAGCAAAACAAAACTGGGCGACTATAAGATTTTATTTCAAGGCAACTAGATCGGTTATAAATCTCAAATATTTTTAGTGAATCTGGCTGCAAGAGTTTTGACCTATATGTTTTTTGGTTCTAGGTTATCAAAACTTTAGCATCAATTTTACTAAAGTAAATAATGAATAGTCCAACATAACAATGTAGCCGCACGACTCAAATCGTGAAAATGTGAAAGCCTATATATAGTTAACTAGCGACCCGCCCCGGCTTCGCACGGGTGCAATGCTGATACTAAATACACTACAGAAAAACTGTGACTATTTATTTTATTTTTACAACAATTATTACATCGGCCTCCGACGCGCTATTTATAGGCACGCTGCCGCCGCCCCGGTCGGCCAGTACCGCCGCAAGCGCTACTTCCCGCAATTTAAAATCTGTAATATCTTCGAAAATATTCATTTAAATCTTGTGCTGTAAAGGACCATATAGATCTATATTAAATCAACAATGTATTTAAGCTATTTAATTGAATAAGGATTAATGCTGTATTGGTTAAAATCGCTTCAAAATTTGCCATTATTTGTCGTAAAAAGTAAATGACAAAAAAATGTTATTGTGGGATATCCATGAGAGATAGACATATACCATCGCGGAGTTTTCTGTAGACCTTTTCAATGTGTACAAATAATTAGTACATTATTTTGATAAATCTCGTAGGGTTCAGCTTGCGTTTGCAATGTAAGCGGAAAAAAATATGATAATTAATGACATCACATTAGAAACCTCAAAAATAACAGTATTTCTCCACTATTTAATGGATGTTATTATACATATAAACCTTCCTCTTAAATCACTCTATCTATTGAAAAAAACCGCATCAAAATCCGGTGCGTAGTTTTAAAGATTTAAGCATACAAAGGGACATAGGGACAGAGAAAGCGACTTTGTTTTATACTATGTAGTGATGTCGGTAAATAGACAGGTTACCTCGTAACTCGGTAATATAGCAAGATATATGTGACAATAATGCTTTGAGGACCGAATTCTACCTATCGAGCTTTGTTTCACACAGCGACAGCGTATCTATGCTTCTTTGTCAGTTCCGTATTTAGCATTTCTAGTACGTCACATTTGCAGATCTCTCATTGGTCCAAAAGTTACGAGAATATCGTATAACTTTGTACATTGTGGTATATCGTCACGTAAACACTTGTAATGCGGAAGGCACCGTGCCTTTATTCACTTCACTAAAAGAATACGGAAGTATAGTTTTTTACCGTACGATCAAAATTGGATACTATAAAAAGAGTGTTACTGTTATCAACGATATAATAAATAGGGGAGAGAAAATAGCTGGAGTGGGATAAGATAAAAGTGTACTATCGGCGTAACGAATTTCCGCTACCCGACAGGTGCAATATTTAAATATGCTGAACGTGGAGACAGTATCATAAAACATGAAAATTTATCATGTACATTTAACAATAAAAAGACATGGTCCGAACATAAATCTTTTTTTCCTTATGGAACTGTCATTGTCCCATTTGTGACAAAATACTATTTTCTGCAAAACTTACGTATCTTATTTTTCTTAAAAAAAAAATCGAAGCAACGCCGCTTCTACAGAATTTTTTTATTCTGCTGACGTTCCCAATCATTTTTTGACATTTAGAAATAATGCGTATAGCACATTCAATGCATACCTGTTTAAAAAGGGACGCTAAACATGGCCGTTTCCATCTAATGATAGGTATATTCTTTTGAGTAACTATCACTTTCAGTTCTGTCACTTTAAGTAATCATGATCACTTTGACCCAGTGACAAGTAAATGCATATTCAAAAGAACATGTTAGCATAATTTACTCAAAAGAATACAGCCGATTTATCATCCACACTCTGGTTATCTTCTTTCCTTCTGTCGCTTATCTCTTTCATGAGTATTTTGCTCATGATGTTTTAAAATTAGGAAGGTGGTCTCGTAACGTATGGACCAATGAGAGCTCAGTAAGGTTTACGTCACATGTAAGAAAAATACACCACTGATATAGAAAGATAGATCCCTCCTTTTTGTGCAAGATACAACTCGATATCGGGCAACTATGGTTATATTGAAAAACAATGTATAATAGCAGACATGTAATGTACTTCTCATTTTGCGACTGTGTAATTCCTTTACAAGAAAAGTTTAAAAACCGTATATATTTTGTACTTTTACATAAAACTTACAATCCTTCCCCTAATAGAACAGTCCTTTAATTACATACTATTGACTTTATCTAAAAACTTTTATGAAGTAATATTTTGTTAAAAGATAAGATTACTGTACCGTAGTTATATTCTTTTTTGCTAAACTGTAATTCAACTTCCTGAACGTCACTTGACCGGATTTATATCCGTTTAAAATCAACTACGCTGCCGTGGAGTAAGCCACGCCACATATAACCAAACTTTTTCATCTAAAAATTTATATATAAACAAATTTTCCTTTTTTGTTTTTTTTTTTATTTTTCGCAATTTAAGTTTATGAAAGATAATTCGGTGTTTTTTTTAAATATATTACACATTGATCACAAATAGAGTTATGCTCGTTTTTAATTTGTTGTTTTTTTTTCAATATTCACACAAATCCTGACAATGAAAATTTTATGTTTAATATTATACCCCAAAGGATTAAAGTACAGACGCATGTTGTCTAAATTTATTGGTTGTTGGGGAGGTGTAAACACAAGTTACCATTTCAGGAGCAGATGGCAATTGAAATTTAAAAAAATGTTTTTGAAAGCTAGAATTTGTGATGAAAAATAACACCAACAGAAACTTCTAAAATTGAGCTCAAGTTCTGATTCATTGTTTTTTGGCATATACAATAAAGAAATGGAAACAATAGTCATTGGTTTTACCATATAAATTGAAGAGGAGATGTTATTGGCTCAACTCTAGAGTTGAGCAACTCTGATTAAACTTAACATAAAAGTCATTGGCGGTACCTAAGCATTAATCATTTTTGCTTAGTATAGTGGGTACTTAACAGACGTCTAACATTTCTACCATGTTTGCCACTTTACTTTTTGTTATGATAGTTTCGTTATTAAAAATTTAAGTTGTTCGTACAATTTTGGATATAGGTGTATTTAAAGTCTAAATTAATTTATTAATCAAAAAACAAAAAAATAATAATTATTTACTAATATTGCCTGTCATTTTTGTTTTCATTTGTACTTTTTTGCTTTTATATAATCCTGTGAGTGAGCATTTAGTTTAATTATGGGTGAGAAAATCTGCACCTAAGTTATCAATATGTCACATTTTAAATGAATAGTTGGTTTCAATGGGTTTATGGTCTTGATACTGAATATTAAAAAATTACTGATACAGAACTAACAATGAAATGGCAAATGCTCCCAACATGATATATTTAAACCGTTGACACCCATTTAGTTAATAAAATCTATATATTGCTTAGTTAAATTTACTTGTCAAATATTAAAAGCAAAAGAAATTTTCCTTTTAATTTCATATATGTTGATTTTATATTGTGTAATTTGAAATTTGTCACAAGTGGAATGAATCACTGGCTGGAGCAATATTTAGAGTGGTCTGTAAAATCCAGGGAATTTTACTGAATTTGTCTGTGTCAACCAAGAAATTGATTTTGAAATAATAAAGTTACATGGGTACTGTGTCATCCTGTATATATTTATTTCATTAAAAATTGGTTGTATTTTCTTTATTACTTACATATTATATATTTAAGGGAATCTTTTACAGAACAATTGTTCCTCACTAATAAAATTATGACAGGTTTGGGGGAAATTAGTGGCCTATAAAACTAACATAATCAAGTCTAATTGGCTGGTAGGCTTAGGCGCCAAATTTTAAAAATATGTTAACAATAATTGAAATAAGATTTTCCCTAGAAAACATAGGTATATTTTGTTCACGTGACAGTCATATTCCTTTGTAGGACATGAATATATTATGGATGCGACTTTTTTACACTGAGGATAGATAAGGCATCTTCTGAGAATAAATTACTGTCCACCTCTATGTACCATATTGTGCTATAAAAGTACTAAATGATGTCCAAATAATATTCTTTTCATATATTTCCATGTGTTTACATTAAACTATAGGCATGTACTAAGAATGTACATGGGATATTCCATAAATTTGTGATTAATATGCAAAAAACATCACACTAAAATTAGATTTTTTAAAGTTAGTTCTTAATATACAGCGTGTCTACTTAAGTTGGCGACATATGGAAAACTTTGTTTTTAGTTTCACAAGAACAAGTTATTCTTTATAAAAAGTTCTGCATGATCTAAGCCGTAAAAATGTATCAAGATAGATGACAATAATTCAGTTATATAAAGATTTTGTCAGATAATTTAGGTTTGGTTCAAGAGTAAAATACTTTTTTTTTTCAAAATATCCAAAAATATTTCATTAACAAAAATGAATTCATTAATTCTACCTAAGTTTCTAAGATTTTTTTTAATGAAATAATTTTTTGATCTATTTCTAGTACGTTGCCTACAATGTGGCTAATACATTTGTGAAATATCATTCAGAAACCTGCCGAGTCTAATTCTGTGCTTAATTCTTTTGCACATGAATTATAAATATATTCAAAAGATAAAAAACAGGATACTTTTATTGAAAACAAAGTTATAAATAATAATTCAGCCTTAAGCTTACATCTCTAATTTAATAACATATTCAAAATTATAACAAAATTATGGTATATATATATATATATATATATATATATATATATATATATATATATATATATATATATATATATTTAAGTTTCCATTAACCAGCTCCTAAAAAAGAGAAATACTTTAGTATACCAGATATGCTTCCAAAGACCATTAAGGCACCACAAGTGTATTTAGTAGAGTAATCAAATAGCATGCCATTCGTAAAATATGATTAAAGAAATTTTTTTTCCTAGCAAAAACTTAAACCTTCCTACCTTATGACTTTCACCAACACTTTTTAGGGCTATAACAACAGCATCATCTTTGTGGAGTTCTGATAATTGATTTCAATGTATCTACAAATTTTCTTGATAAAAAAAAATTTATTTGCATTTTATCATTTTAGATGTTTTTGCATTATGTAAAATTTAAAAATCAATAAAAACAGATGTTATACATGGTATTTTTATGCTTACCCAGTAAAACTTTTGCCGACTGTTTAAAGATTTATTCATTTTGGCTCCATCACAAAAATAAATATTTGCCACTTTATTTGATAGCACCCCATATAAAATTTTTCTTAGTGTTTGTGGCAATGAAACCCCTTCGATTCCGTTTAGCTTCATTATCTAAAATAATGAATATGATAGTAAAAAAATACATATAAACTTATATAGAAAAAGTAAAAACTTGTTTTGTTAATTCATTATAAATAATACCAAAACCTACTTAAAAACTCATGCTAAATAGGAATGAATAAAAATTTTAGAAAACAGATTTGATATTAAAATAGCAGTTGCATATAATCATCACATTAAGCAACTAATCACTTATAGATACTGTGAAATTAACTTTAAGTCTAGCACTTTACGTTTTAGGTATTTATTAATTTACAAAAGAGCAATTTGGTTTAAAAAATCACTTATTGTGTTTCTGAAATCTTAAATTAAAAAAACTACAATACTTTTTAAAAAATGGCAAAGACAGTAACGCCAATACATACATACATCAACTTGATCTTTTGGGGCTTTTGCTTTACCAGAGAAAAGTAGCAAAATGAAAAAATATCTATATTTACAAAAATTTGGTTAGTTTAGGCTAGTGGTAGATCAGTGTTGAAATGCAAAAATAAAAGGTATACTTAACTGCAGGATCAACTCTTAACAATCCCGTTAATAGGCCCAGGGAAGAAATTGAAAACACAAAACCATAATTACATAAATCTCGTGAAATACTGTGCACCACGCGCCACCTTCTCCAAAAACAAAGGTTATTGACACAAAATATCGGGGATCTTTTATGGTTACTGATTGTTTTTGGACGAATAAAAGAATAAGGATTGACCGCACAAAGTATAACCTATCTTTATGGTTGACTGTTTCATGGCGTAACTCAATTCACGGAAAAAAAAAACTTATAATAAAATTAAACCGAACATGTGATGAAAGATTAATTAGTATTCTTTTCAAACAAGGATACATAAAAATAGACCAACAATATCAGTTGTTGATCGGATTTCGGAAAGAATCGTTGGAAATTAAGGATAAATATATTAAAACTGATAAAAAGATGACCTTATTTATTGTTTGTTTACAAATCTGTAATCTTTTACACAGAATACATATTAATTTTATAATCGTTTGAAATGTCAAAAGGAAATAATGCGATGTTGCCACTTTGATATTTGACAGAATTTTCGAAGTCCCTTAAGTGTCGGCTATAAAAGTAAACTTATACCGTATAACTTGTATAACTTATACGTAGTATAAAAGTCCTCAAACTGTAGGATTGGCATATAAATATATATATATATATATATATATATATATATATATATATATATATATATATATTTATAAATATATATATATATATATATATATATATATATATATATATATATCCTTTGTGAAAAACTCCGAGCATCTGACTAAAATGATCAAAAACATTCACTTCGAAGAAAATGACATCTTAGCAAGCCTCGACATAAAATCGCTATATCCAAGCATACCATTGGATGAGGCTTTGGACAAAATCGCCATGAACGAGGATTTTCCAGACTACACAATTGAACTTGCAGCACACTGCCTAAAGAACACATACTTCATGTTCAATAACCATATATACAAACAAACAGATGGCGCACCTATGGGGTCCTCGCTTTCACCAGTCATAGCCAACCTTTTCATGATATATTTCGAACAAGAGGCATTGTAAAAGGCACCTTTAAAACCAAAATTTTGGAAAAGCTATGTCGATGATATTTTTATAATATGGCCACATGGAAAAGAACACCTGGACGATTTCCTCATATATCTTAACAATATCCACCACAGAATCCAATTCACGCTAGAAAGCGAACAAGAAAAGAAACTTCCTTTTTTGGACCTGCTATTAACTAGGAAACTCAACAACACCTTGGGCTTCAGCGTATATCGGAAACCCACACATACTGACCGATATCTCAATGCAGCGTCACATCATCATCCCTCTCAAAAGCAGGCAGTAGTCAACACATTAGTATCAAGGTCTCTCCGCCTAACAGAACCTGACACAAAACAAGACGAAATAAGACACATTTCAACAGCTCTAGAACGGAATGGTTTCTCACAAGCAGACATAAAGAAAGCCATAAAAAGACAAGAAAAGACTACAACAAAGACCAAAGACCAAGATCAAACAAGGAACAAAGCCATAATACCATACATAAAAGGAATAACAGACAGAATCGGAAGAATCTTAAGAAAACACAACATACAGCCCATATTTAAACCACAAAAAATAATAGCCAACATCCTGGGAAATCCCAAAGACAAGACCAACCTTGAAAGTGGCGTTTACAGCATTCCATGTGCAGATTGTCATCAAACTTATATAGGACAAACAAACAGGCGCATATCAGCAAGAATCCAAGAACATAAAAACAGCCTCAAAAACAAACAGACAACCTCAGCCCTATTTCAACATCACCAAACAACCGGACATACCATCGATTTCGAAAAAACAAAAGAAATAGCACCGGTACAGAACTACAAGGTACGCGTCATAAGAGAGGCCCTAGAAATCGAAAAAGCGGGACAGCTAAATAAACGAGACGATGCTATAAATTTTTCATCTACATGGAGAACATTAATAAAAAATCAAGAAAGAAAACAACAAAAATCAACTAGTACACGAGAGACCTGCATACAAGAACAAAATATATCGCACTCGGGAGAGGGGAGGAGCCTACGAAGCCGCCCACCCAATCAGGCAGCGAGCCAACTAAACAAAACTCGAAATTCTTCAAAGGCCACCATCAGTTCTCAGCGAGTAACGAGACGAACCGCACTTGAAAATGCCAAATGAGATTTTGGCGAAACGTCGTGAAAACGATTTTTTGAACGAACGGATTGAAACCAGGAATAACCAAATATATATATATATATATATATATATATATATATATATACATATATATATATATATATATATATATATATATATATATATATATATATATATATATATATATGCAAGGTATCCACAAGATGTGAAAGCCCCCGCTAACTTCGAAAATACTAACTTCAGAAAAAAATGTCTAAATCAAGAATTGTAAAAAATCAAATAGATACTAAAATCTGGCGTCAAAATATCGAAATTAAAAATGGCGGCCAATAATCTCCAAAATGCATATTCTGGCTATAAAAATATTAAATTTCACTTACGGGGGTTTATGACATCGCTGATTACGAATTTTGCATCAGATTGTCGAAATGTAAAATGGCTATAAAAAAGGATACAACCTACTTGAAAGTTCGGTTATAAAGAAGGGTAAAATAGAGATGAAAGTTTTTCATATGTAGTGATGGATTGTTCTTACTTAGATCTATGAATAAGTCCAAAGATATGTTATGGGGAAGGTTATATAAAATTTTTAAATCTTTGTTGATAATCCTGCAAAAAAGTATAAATCTTTCATACATTTGGTTTAGGAGTGGAAAAATCCTACTATTCTGAGAACTACTTTTAGAAAAACGATAATGGAAAATGGAAGTTACTCGTTATTTATTTACCTTAATAGATATTGATTCAGTTCATTCGCGAGTAAATTTTTTCCCTTTTTCTTAAATGAAATGTTCAAAAATGAAGTAAAAACAACTCATTGCTATATATGAAAAAAAACTTTCATCTCGATTTTACCCTTCTTCATGGCCATAATAAACATTTCGGTGACCGATGGCAGCCATATTGAATTCGCTATTTTAAGTTTTAATATTCTGAAACGAGATTCGTAACCAGCGATGTCATAAACCCCCGTAACCGAATTTTCAAGTAGGTTGTCTCTTTCTTTATAGCAATAATAAGCATTGGGTTGTTTGCCGCCCTATTGGATACGCCACTTTGAATTTTGATATTCTGATGCCAGATTCGTGATCAATGCACCTGAAGACTATTTTTTACGTGGAGAAATAATACAACACAAACAATTATATTAAACTTATAATTTTATTAATACAGTTTCTGTAGTAAGGTACTTTTAATTTAAAATAATATAGTATAAAAAATATAGAAACTTTTGCCGATTTAAATAAAATTTCCTCTGATATGTCAATATGTTTTACGATGGTTTCATAATTTTGTCTAAAATTGGTTTAGCAAGATCCAAGATGACAAATAAAAGTATATTTTTCGATCTTTTTTAAAAACTGATAGGGGAGGGGGAAATTTCAGGGGTGTAGATAACAAAACTAAATATATTTTCTTCAAATTCAATACGGTGTATCTAATATGGCAGGTGTAGATAACAAATCTAAATATATTTTTCTCAAATTCAATACGGTGTATCTAATATGGCGAGCTGGAATTTTAAATTCACCAATTTTTTTTTATATAAGAGGGTTTTCGGAGAAAGTAAATTACGAATCTAAAATTAATTTCCTAAAATTAAACTTGTGTTTTGTACAATTTGTTTTAAGATTTGTATTTATGGTAATTTGGGTTAAAATGGGTATTTGGAAACATTGCGAATTACACTAAATAACTCTATTAATACCTAGATGGTTATTCTAATAATTTATGGATATTGAGTTAACTCCAGTTAAATTATTCTGTAAGTAAACATAGTTCAACATTTCAAATCGGGAAGATGGAGTAATAGTTAAATGTTTTGGGGTATATTCAGGACTTATTCCGACAGGCCGATAATTTAGGATATGGAGATTTTAAGTAAATAGTTGTTTCCTGTGTATTTTTTTCTCGGTTCGTTACAGCTCCACTGATGAGACCATTAGGTGGTCGAAACTACTATAGATAGAAAACCAGAGTGGAATTCGCAGAGAATATAATGTCTGTCTCCCCTTTCTTAACCATTGTAAGGAGAATAAAATAACTTTTCCAAGTACATAGACCGTGAAATTGTTTATTTTATATATAATATACAGGGTGATTCAAAAATCGATCACGAAACTTAAGGGGTGATTGTACTTGACAAAATAAGGGTAGAGCTTCATATAATTTTTTTTCAAAATGTCATTCGTTTTCGAGTTACAAGCCGTCCAAGTTCAAGTTTTTATTTTTTGTTTTTTGAATTACTCGCTTACAGGAAAACCGATTTGACTAATATTTGAAAGATAGGCTAAGTCTTCTGCGCTTCATCATTTTAGTAACAATTCACATTGATTGTTTGCCGCTAGAGGGCACTTTACCTACATTGAAAATTGTTTTTTTGTCATAATTTTTTAGTGTTGACAGCTACAGTAGTTTTTGGCATAATTTCTGAAAGACTGATGCCAGGCCTTTAAAAAAGGTGCTCTATATTTACATCGCTAAACCCAACGGTTTAGACGTAAATCACCCTTAAAAATTAAGTGGTAAATTTACTTTTCTCATTTCATTACTACCAGCTACCAGGTAAATAGTTATCAAAGTATACTAGAGCTGTCAGTTTAACATCAAATAAATTCGCTTTTTAAACTATTTAATTTATAATCTTAAAATAACTAATAATGGCTAATCAGTAAATATTCATATTATGGATTATTGCGATATACATTTAATTGATAAAAATTAATGAAACAGTAGTAAACAAACTAAAAAAGATTCTCAAAATGTCCCCCATTTTCTTCCATACATTTCCTAACACTCTTCAAAAAATGTCGCCTAACTCGATGAAAAATTTCTGGCGTTTCTTTAATAATTTGGCACTTTTCGATTATCCTGAAGCGAAGATCCTCGACGTTGATTACTGGAATATCGTACACCAATTGTTTCAAATGACCCCAAAAGAAAAAATCCATAGGATTAAGGTCTGGTGACCTCGCTGCCCATGCCAATGGTCCACTTCGTCCTATCCATCGCTCAGGATACGTTGCATTCAAATACTGTCGGACACGTATACTAAAGTGGGGCGTAGCTCCGTCTTGGAGGATCCACATGTTGGCCCTTACTTCCAATGGCACATCTTCCAGATACAATGGGAGACGATTTTGGATAAAATCTAAGTATACGTCACCAGTTAATGGGCCATCAAAGAAATGAGGACCAATAAGGTAATCTCTTATTATCCCTGCCCACACATTTAGTGAAAATCTACGCTGATGTTTCGTTTCTACCACATTGTTTGGGTTCTCGTAAGCATATGTGTGGATGTTGTGTAGATTTGTTATGCCATCACGAGTGAAACCAGCTTCGTCAGTGAATAATATGACGCCAATTAATCGATTATCGTGTTCATACTTAGCTAGGATCTGATTGCACATTTCCAACCGTCTCGGCCGATCATCGTCATAAAGAGCCTGCACCTTTTTTGAATGAAACGGGTAGAGTTGTTCTTCTCTTAGTATCCTCCATGAATTAGCCTGACAGAGCCGCACTTCATTCCCAATTTTTCTAGTACTAATACCTGGATTATCTTCAATAATTTCAAGCACTCTTTCTTCTTGTTGCACGTTTCTAGCAGTTCTAGGTCTTCCCCTATTTCCATTATAACTTTTAAAGGAACCACATTCCGCAAGCCTCCTGTGCACACTGGAAAATGTTTGAGCATGAGGGATATTTCTTTCCGGATAACTCTCCATATAATATCTTCTTGCCAACTCTGCATTACCATTTGCTTTTCCATAACAAAAATGGATATCACAATATTCGATATTTGAATATTGGTGATTAGTCATTATTAGTTATTTTAAGATTATAAATTAAATAGTTTAAAAAGCGAATTTATTTGATGTTAAACTGACAGCTCTAGTATACTTTGATAGCTATTTACCTGGTAGCTGGTGGTAATGAAATGAGAAAAGTAAATTTACCACTTAATTTTTAAGGGTGATTTACGTCTAAACCGTTGGGTTTAGCGATGTAAATAAAGAGCACCTTTTTTAAAGGCCTGGCATCAGTCTTTCAGAAATTATGCCAAAAACTACTGTAGCTGTCAACACTAAAAAATTATGACAAAAAAACAATTTTCAATGTAGGTAAAGTGCCCTCTAGCGGCAAACAATCAATGTGAATTGTTACTAAAATGATGAAGCGCAGAAGACTTAGCCTATCTTTCAAATATTAGTCAAATCGTTTTTCCTGTAAGCGAGTAATTCAAAAAAAAAAAATAAAAACTTGAACTTGGACGGCTTGTAACTCGAAAACGAATGACATTTTGAAAAAAAATTATATGAAGCTCTACCCTTATTTTGTCAAGTAGAATCACCCCCTTAAGTTTCGTGATCGATTTTTGAATCACCCTATATATATATATATATATATATATATATATATATATATATATATATATATATATATGTTATGTCAGATATTCTCACCGGTGTGATGTGTAATCGAAGGTTTTCGGGCTTCCCGTGTATGTGCTAAGTCCTTCTCAGGATTGTAAGGCAGCTGACGTTTCGGTGAAATCTCATTCACCATTTTCAAAGCTCACTGTACGGCGTCTATGAGCGAACTGACGCCTGCGGCTCGGGTGCTGTCGGTCCGAAAACCTTCGATTACATATATATATATATATATATATATATATATATATATATATATATATATATATATATATATATATATATATATATGTATAAACGGATCGTCGTTCCCTCCGGATAAAAACCAAGGTGGACTAACCTCCGGGTGATTGCCTTAAGTTACGCCCAAAATAATTGCATATATATGTGAAGGGGAACCTATTGTATAGGTTTTTCAAGAGAGGGGTAAATATTTCTGAAAAAAAAAATCATATATAATTTCAGAATAAGAACAATTCGTTGTTTCCTCCAAGTTGTATATACTGGAATAAAATGGCGATGTAGTTACCTCCAATATTACTGTGATTCACTTGAGCATAGTAGGTGCCATATTTAAACATTTTCGTAGTTAAATTTACCTGTGGATGCTTCACTGGAATATTGATTTTACAGTAATCATATTAATGCTAATTGGGAATAGAATAAATTTGGATATTTCATTTATTTTTACTGTTTTAATAGAATTTATTAAAACATTTATAATATTGATCAAAAAGCACGGAGTTTAAAGTTTAGATTATGATAAAAGAATTTTTGTAATCCTCATAACAAACCCTCTTCTTAAATTATACCCGACATGATATATAAAATAAAAAAAAAGAGTTTAAGTTTGCTAAATTAAATTCGAAAAATTTATTAGCCTTAGGATTTTCGTTATAATATTTCTGTAAACTATAAGTAAGTCTATATTTTCTGTTTTTTTTTTATAATTTTTGATGGAGTAGTTTAGAAAATTAGGGGAAGAATGGTATTCTCGCATATTTTTCAGAATTTCGTTTTAAATATATTATTTAATATTATAAAAGAAAATATTCTACACAACAAGCCCATTTAAATGATTTTCCACATGATATACAAAATTTAAAAAAAATTAATACATAAAAATAATTTTTAAAAATCTATAAGACATAGGACTTTCGTAAATTTTTTTTTGCAAACTACAAATAAGGCGTCATAATCCCTATTAAAAAAAAATAGGTCTAGTAGATTCGGAAATAAGTGGAGATTGATCTATTTCCGCATATTTTTTGAATATCTTTTTGTTGTGTAAAATTGTGGAAAATAAAACTTGCATTCTTCATAACAAGCTCTTTTAAATGATATCCCCATATGAAAAACAATATTCAAAAATAAATGTCAATATAAATTTGTAAAATTAATTTTTAGATATTTATAAGACTTGGAACTTTCGAAATATTTTTTCTGTAAACAGCAAGTAAGACGTTATATTCACTAAATATTTTAAAATTTTAGTTGCTGGAGGGTAGTGGTCTTTCTCGCATATTTTTCAGAATATCATTTTAAACGTGGTATTTAAAATTGCGAAAAAAATATTTTTGCACACCTTATAATAAGCCGTTTTAAATGATAAAACACATGATATATAAAATGAAAAAAAAAATTGTGTATACAATTTTACCCCTCTCTAATCCTTATATCAATATTTTAAAGCGTTACAGTGCAAAATATTTTGACCTATAAGATGTATTACCGTGCCAAATTTCAAGATTCCACATCATATTGTCTCTGAGTCTGCTGTGACAGACGGACGAACCCGTGAGTGATCTGGTAAGGGTTCCGTTTTTCCTTTTAATGTACGGAACCCAAAAGTAACAATTAGCGCATTTTCTAATTGTACATAGTGACGTCCCTGAAGAATTTTTAAACAAGATTGTAATAGAAATCCATAAAAAATGTATTGAATTTCCTTTTAGTACATTCTAATAAAATTTTATTCTAAGAAACATTTTTACTCAAAAACAATAGAAACCACTAGTTATGTTTTAAATATAACTCTAACTTCAACAGTGTAACTATATTCTTATTAAATTATTGGCATCAAGCGCTCCTAACGCATAATATCACGTGATAATTTGGATCCCTCCTGTCTTCCGATACTTCTTTTGGACGACATAGGCCTCCATTACAATATATTATTTGTCAACCTTATATAGTCTTGCCTAGCGACGTGTCCCACCCATGTCCATTTAAAAGTAGCAATGCGTTTTATCACATCCTCCACTTTCTTGGGTACCAAACATATTAAGCGCTCACACCTTTTTTTAGAAACAGGTCCTTAAATTAGAGGCTAGCCTTACTTAATAAAACATGATAAAAATGAAAGTGGTCTTTGTATTCACGTAATTATCTGAAACATTTCCAGGAATTTTTTTATACAAACTCATAAAATAAAACTTTAAAAATATTATATGAAAGCAAAACAGCATTTTTGTATATATTATTGATAATATGTAATTATAGTAGAAAATATTTATCTGTTCTTTTCTCCTGGGCCATTTTTAATATAACTTCCTTCTAGCACTCGTATTGATTTTTTTTAGTATTTGCCTTAAAAATTTAAGACAATTTTAAACTAGCACGGAAATCACCTGTACATAACCTTAAATTTACCAGCATATCGGCGAGAAAAATACCTAATAAACAAAATTATTCCAATTTTTAAGCATCAGAAAAGAGGTAGATACGCTGAATGAACATTCTGTATAACTCGGAGGGAATTACGTCGTATATATATGACTTTTCAGTGTAATATATCGGTGTCTCATGGCCGGAGGGAACTACGCGTGGCACGTCTCCAGGGTACAAACGACACTAGCGCCGGTGGTGAACCATCGAACTTACTAGTCGAATCTGAGGTCATATATTACTCGAAGTGACCTCCAAGCATTTTTTCGTAAATCGATACAGACGACCTTGTAACGACCGATAGTAAAATATTATGTAGGGTTCGTAGTTACCTCCGAAAACGGAGGTAACTACGGTATATATGAGGGAAGTACGTACTGTAAATAGGTATTTTGGAGGTACCAACGTTAAGTTAATAAATATATATATATATATATATATATATATATATATATATATATATATATATATATATATATGTATATATACAGATGTGGAAAATCCAGAACAGAACCTCTGAAAAAAAAGAAAGCGACGGACAACCCGTTTAGCCATGTTGAAGAAGTGAAATAAAGCATACTGTTGTATCGTAGCTTGCTTCCTAGTTTACAGCAAAAATGGTGTTGCGCAAGGACTTTTCGCTGGTTTCGGGTCGTCAAAATACAGTGGGTCGAAAGCACAGATTTGATATTAAAAATAAAAATCATGAAAATAAATTCGAAAAACGTCTAATGTGCTTCAACGCTTTAAAAATAAAATAAAAAAATAATTGTATTTCCATGAATAAAATATTGCGCTTGACTTCAAGGTACATTTTAATTATAATACTATAATAATAAATACATGGATATCGATAATCGATAAAAAGGCGAAAGTACTTTTTCCTCTATGCTTAAGACTTCTTAATAAATACCAATGCAAATAATTTCTAAGTAATATAATATTTATTGATTCACATAAATGAATAAATAATACGACTGTAATGAAAATAATAAAAAGAACGTTTTAATCACTGCCTTCTTTGTTAACAGTTCTTTTCTCATTCTCCAATACGTATGAATTGTTATCCGAATCTTTACTATGTCAAAAACAGTGTAAGGATCCATCGACGCCAAAAGTTTTGGAACACATCCTCCATATTTTTTCTCGAGAAGATTTTCGTGCAAAATCTAGGCGATAGTTTCTTATCAACTTGTCCGTTGATTTTTGTGCATCTTTCGATAGTTTATTTATCGGTAATATTGCAAATGCTATGATGTCTGGTCAATGGAGTAAGTCATTTGTGGATTCCTGTTAGAATGTTGTACCAAGAATATCCTTTAAAGAATAATCTTGCTATTTGAAGTTTGTATTTCCAAATCTTCTCTATTGCAGTTTAATGTCGGCTTCCAATGGTTTGCAAAATGACGGGAAACCGGAGGATCAGTTTTCGCTTTACTCTTATTATAATGGCTGACTCATCACTGTTCTCGAAGAAACGTCGAACTATGTTGCCATCGTTAGTATTTCCTAACCTTTTCTTTGGCATGTCAACAAGAAGTCCTAATCTTTCTCCTTAAAGGCCTGTTGGATGGTAGCCTTTGTCTGTGCTTTCACCTCTTTGTCTTTCTGCTTACGAGCTTGCCATTGCTGTGTGTTACGTTGATACGACAAATACAAGCAACATTCGAAGAATCTAATACATGCGTGTAGAGCTAACAGTTGTAGCTTGAAATACTCTGTATTTACTGGGACACAGTGTCAATGTTGTCGAATTGAGATGTTGTTTGGCAGAGGTAATAACGTTGGACCGATTTCGCTCTAGCCAAAGCATTCACCTAGCCGTCTATCATCGTCATAGATAAGTTGTTCTGTACTGATGCTCGGGTGGCAAAGCGAACTCTTTTATATGGTGCAAGTTGTCTGGTTCGAGTTCATAATTTTCTATTTTCGTTAAAGACTTTTGTTCGGTATTCTTAATAAATTCAAATTTCAGAGGCCCGCAATTCATAGTAGAGAAGGATTGGGAATTGTACAACACAATCTATTCTTGTTGAGTTTGCGTGTTAATACCTGCTAATTGATTTTTAGATCTCTTTTTCATACTATGTAGAAGGGAGGAGGGGATAACAAATCTAAATATTTTTTTTTTCAAATTCAATATGGTGTTACTAATAAGGCAAGATAAATATTTGCATTTACCGAATTGTTTCAAAATTAGTATAAGAGGGTTTTCGGAGGCGTAGATTACGAAATTAAAAGTAATTTCTTAAAATTCAGGAGAGCGGATTTATCATAGCAGATTACATATTTGTTTGGTATAATTTCATTTAAAACTGGAATTTGAAGAATTTTTTTGTTTAATTCAGAAGTGTACAACTTTGAATAAAATGGGTATTTCTTTCCGAACTTAGAAACTTAACTCAATTTAAAACTAAAAATCGAAAAATAAAACTTTTATAAAAAAATTGAACCGACTTCTAAAAAAATGCTAAAAAGAGAAAAATGATTTAAACTTTTATATGAATTTGAAATTTTTGAGGTAGGCACCAACTTATTATTAAAATAAACAAATAACCAGTAACACAAGATACTATAAGTTATGGTAAGAAAGTAATTGCAAATAATGTTTCTCAATTTTTTTAGGTGAATTATATTTTGTTAGGTATTAATTTAGCGCCGACTTCAAAAATTTCACTTTCATATAAAATTGTATATTGTTATTTTTCGCTTTTTAGTATATTTCTAGAAGTCGGTTCAATTTTTATCATAAAAATTTTATAAGAATTAATTTTAGACTCGTTACCAATACCGATGTTGAAAAAACTTGAAACATGTAAATTTTTTAGTCTGGCCTATTTTATCCCACATACAGCCTTTGAAGAAATTAATTTAAGATCTGTAAAATATGTTCCGAGAAGCCCCCAATATCAATCAGGACAAAACCGTAAAAAATTAAAATTTATATTCCCCCATATTATACTTGTCATAATAAATTGTACCAAATTTAGTTTAGATTCGTAACCAACGATTCCGAAAACACCCTAATACCAATTTAAAAAAAAATTACGTAATATTTTCGACCCACACTATTTGATCCCCCATACTGGATGGAAATAATTCTAAACCCTTAATCTAATCTTAATCTACACGCTCAAAAAACCGCAAGTACTAATTTTGGACATAATTTGGAAATATAAAATTTTTTGACCGCCATATGCAATTTTAAAATCAATTTTAAATTCGTTATTTACATACTCAGAAACTCCCGAGCAACCAAGTTTGAACAAAATCGGGAGCTGTTGAATTTTTTGTCCGCCATATTGAATTTTTTAACAATAATTGTAAAATCGTAATTTACACCCTTAAAAACCAATTACATCAATTTTGGACAAAATCAAAAGATGTTAGTGTTTTTAGCTCGCTATATTGGAAGCACTATATTGATTTTTTTTATAATTTTAAATTCATAATATACTCCTTTACTAGTTATGAGCGCGGGGTACTGTGACACCCTGATGGCATCTGTCCCTTTTCAGCCCTTTACCATCCGAAGAAGTGCTGAAACCCTCCTGAAAACCCAAACCAAAAAGGCCTTATTACCGAAGAACGTGACGTAATAGCCTAAGAAGTGCCTGAAATCCTCCTGAAACCCTATCCAAAAAGGCCTTATTGCCGAAGAAGTCCTGAAAAATCTCTATCCAAAAAAACCTTCCTTATTGCCGAAGAAGTCCCGAAAAATCCGTAACCAAAAAGACCTTATTGGCAAAGAAGTGTCCTAGAACCTTAAGAAGGACCAAAAGAGTCCTTAGCCAAAAAGGCCTTATTGCCGAAGAAGTATTGACAATGACGTCATTTACCAGAGGCTGTAGTTTCGTAAAGTAGTTGGTAGAAAAAATAAATTAGAGTGGAATATCGGGTAAAATAAAACAAAATTTTATATATCAGAGTGGTATATTGGGTAAATAAAATTACAAAAATATTTAAATGTGTTATGCTACAATACTTTTTTGCCTGTTTTATTTTTACGTTTTCTACAGGAGGTTAGCTTGACAACATATCGATTCTTCTGGTCTAGAAGTAATTCTTCTCTTTCTAAGCAGGCATTGAGATTATCAAAAAGTTTATTTTGATGCCTTAAGCTTTGTATAAAATTGTTATTACATTGGTCCAACGATAGATTTAATTTATTAATATCCAGTAGAAAATAACTGATATTATTTTTTGCATTTGCCAATTCATGTTTGGTTTCTCCAAATAATGTGTAGGCTGTAATTTTTTTGGTTTCACATACATCGGTTTTTTTCATTTCAAGAAGTAAATTTGCTTCCAATTCAACGTTTTTTCTTGAAAGGTTGAGAATATTGGTGTAATTAATGGAAGATGACAGCTTAGCTGCTTTGTTTTCACATTCTTTAATATTTTTTGTATATAATTCGTTTAGATTTGATTAAGTTTCATATAAATTCATATATTTATCAAGTTCTTTTGAACATAGTAGGTATAGACTTAAACTTGTATTATACAGAACGTCATAGTCATCTTGTAAGTATTCACAGTACTCAGTTCTATTATTTTTGTTTAAAGTGTTATTTTCAACAGAAATAACACTACATACAAAATGTTAAAATTATGTGCAAAAAATATGCAAAAGACATGTTTCCCGTTCATAGGTTTCAGACGTACTAAATATGTATTATGGATAAAGTGGGTTTTTATATAATGTTTGTTCTATTAATCCAACTATTGTGCTTATCAGTGAACCCAAACTATTTAACGAATACTTGGTCTTTATGTCTTTTTAGAATTTTTTCAACTAAATATACATTATGATTGAGAGTTTTTTGTAATTGCTCTTTGTAGAACGCTCCAAGTACATTTCCATTTTGCATATCCTTCAAGAGATAAGTGAATGGGTTTGTTAACTGAACTTTGCGTATAATAAATACCTCAGGAGACCAATTTGGATTTTATTTTTTATCGAAAATACCTCTTACTTTAGAAATACGTACATAGTCACCAACTTTAAGTTTAACGTTTAAATCGCTCATTTTTATTTTGTTGTAAACAATTAGAAGTAAGAATTTTTCATCTTTGTTACTAACATCTGCTGGTTTCATTTTAATGGTTCTGTGTTTTGTGTGATTATATTTATCAACAATTTTACACAGTAAATTAATCCATTTGTAGTTTCCTTGTATATTAAATTCCTTCCACATCCAGTTTTTAAAATCCTATTAACTCTTTCGACTATGGATGCCTTTTTTTCACTGAATACACTATAGTGGTTAATATTGTATTTTTTTGTGAGTTTCTCAAATTCTTTATTAAAAATTTTTTTTACCCATGTCTGTTTAAATGTTTTGTGGAGTTCGTATTTTAAAAACTTTTTCCATATTTTTGCTTACTTCCATAGCTGATCTGTTTTTTAACGGAAAAGCCCATACAAACTTTGAAAAGCAATTAATAACAATAAGTATATATTTGTAACCATTGTTTATTTTAGCATAATGAATCATTTCAACTAAATCTGCTTGAAATAGGTCATTTAGAGATTTAATAATTATTTTTCGCCTTTTAAAATTGATTCTTGCTGGCTTGTGAATTTCTTCAACAAGTTGTCGTTTTGTATCTGTAACAAATTTATTCATTCTTTTGTTTTGTTTCTTTCACTCAATAATTTGAGCTTCTCTTAGTTCCTCTACTATGGAATTGATTTCGTTGTGATGTCCTGTGTGTCCAGCTTGTTGAGAGGCTAGCAATAAACGTAATCTATCAACTAGTTCATTAGGATTATCAGTAACATTCATGTATAAACCGTCTCCCGTTATGTAAGGTGCTATAATTTTTTTGAATTTCATTGATCTACTACCATCAACTTGTTGATTGGACTGATAGTAGCGACGATGTGCATTTGTTTTAAATATAATTTGTCTATATTTTGTTTCATCCTCTTTGGAGAAATTTGTGGGGTGTTTTTTAAATAGTGGTTCATAGAGACAGTAGTGGAGATAGGGGGCTCTCAGTTGACCCCCCCACCACTTTTTTGATTGGTCAGCCAAGAATGACCTTGTTTCTGATTGGCTGCCCAAGTTCGCCCCCTATCTCGATTGGTTACGTAAACTCCACCTCTTTTTGCTCCACCTCCTACCTCCTTCCTAACCACCACAGCAGTTGGAGGGGAGCTGGTATTTTAAAGGACTGAATCTGAGCGAGCTACATTCATTCACAATTAGTCTTAAGCTTACATAGAAGATTCACCACTAATAACGAAAAGTGTTAAATTAAAAATAAGTGGTAGTTATGAACAGTGATTTGCAAAATGAAATAATCAAATTAGGTAAACAGTTTACTAAAATTCAAAATTCCGAATTAAAGAATGCAATGCTAAGAAAAACGCACCCCGAGTGGGCACAGGTATATTATGAGACTGCCTTCCAATACCAATTAGCTGCAGAAGCCTGTTTAAATTATAGAAAAACACAAAATTTACTGAAGTTCGTTCATGAAATAAAGGAAATAGGATTCAGTTACTTTTTAAGGATATTGAAGGATTATATAAAAGATCCTGATATATTAAAAGAAATCGTGGAAGAGGAAGAGAGAGATAAAGAGATATTGAGAAACAGGGAGGTTTTAGTGTAGGATTTATTATGGAATTATTAATAAGAGAAATGTATGAAGAGTTTTTGATGTCCGCAGCCTGTTCTGAGTTTTATGCATATGAAGGTCAAGAAAGTGAAGCGCAGAATATTATATTGTTTTTAAATTATATGGAACATGCAGAATTATGTTTACTAGCAGCTAAATGCTGTAGCGAATATTTAAAAAATAAAAATATAGATATTTTAATATGTAAACTTCAAGAACTAAGATTAAATAATAATATTTCATGTATTAGAACAATGTTAGAAAATAAAACACATAATTTGTAATCAAGTCTTTTATTACATAAAAAAATTGTTGTAAAGGTAATAAACATTTGATAATGCACATACACATGGTATTTTTTGATGATTAAAGCAGCAAGGATCCATTTTCTTTAGGGTGGGTTGTTCATCAATCTCGATAACTGGTTTCATGGAATACTTCTTTACGAAATCTGCCTTTTCTTCCCCTTTTACATAAACATAGTCCACCTTAGCGCTTAAATCTCTTATGATATCTCCACATTTGTGTAATGGCGTAAATCCTTCACACCACTCAATGCAATGGTAATTTTTTATTAACCACAGAGCTTGTTTGTGTAAATAGGATGGTAAATGACCCATCGGAAATGGAGCTTTGAAAATAAAATGACTTGCCTTTTGCCCATCGTAAGCTGCTAATTCCTTTACAATAAATTTATTATTTTCAATTTTGAATCCTTGAAGATCTAGAATAAGTTTCATATTTTCAAATATTTGAATTTCTTGATCATTTCTACTTTTAATTGATATTCACTTATTTGTTTTTTTAATTTCTGCAACTTAAGTTGAAAATCTAATACTCGAACTGAAATCTCGTAAGACATTATATAAATAAAGAATTCTGGTTTGACTACGTTAATAAATATCAAAATTGACGCATGCGCTCTTAAGCATAAGTAGCGGTTTGTTTAAAAGGAGTATTTTATCTTAAGGAAATTGTATTACAGCTGTTTCACAATTTTTGTTAATGGATTGTAACTGAAAACTTTATCATGAATTATAACACAATATGCCGCTGTTTTAGCGGGAATTTTTTCCTTGGTTTCAAATTCAATTCTCATGGTTACTGGACCTGTTTGTAGTAAATCTCTTTGATGTGAACAATTAATGTAAACTATAGGAGCATTTTCTTTAAATTCTTTTGGATTAAAAATTGGTTCCACTGGAGAGTTATAATACCCTTGACGAAAGTCTGTAAACATTTCATACAGAGTAGCAAATTTATTATTTTCAAAATCAAGTTGAAGATCATTGTAAGGATATCTTTCTGAATTTAAAAAGACATTCATGTTTCTTAAATTACAATGATCAAATTTACTCATATCCATTTTTAGATTACCACGTCTATTTTTCTGAAAAGCAATTAGAACATGACGTGGCGTTTCGACTTTTGTAGATGTTTTTACGGGACAGTTGTGCCTCGTAGTTTCCAATAACTCTGGATATTCAACTAATTCCCAGCTTCGGAAGGTTATTAGTATATCACTATTTTTGTCAATAATTTTAGTAAGTGCTAATTCTTGCGGAATCGCTACAGTAAGATGAGGAACTCTCCAACACAAATTTGTAATTTTAATTTTGGGTTTTTCATCTTCATTACTGGATAATAATGCATTTGTATCATCATTACTTCTTATTAGAATAAGTTCTTGTTGTGAATTAAGAATAATCTTATTATAATCTTCAAAAAATCCTGAATACATCTTTAATGGTATACATAATGAAACATTACCTTTGTCATCAGTCACAATTTTTTCTTTAGATTTTGTTTTCGGATACCAACCGGCATTTTCCAATTTAGCACTTTCATTTCGATTAAATGAAATATATCCCTTAAGAGTTGAAGTTATACCAATATCCCGAACGGAGTCAATAGTAACACCATTTAAATTATAGCGCAATTCTTTAAATAAAAATGCCGGAGCATTATTAATTAAAACAGTATTAGCTAAAGGGGAATCATCTTCTTTAGTTACTTGCAATTCCACATAAATTTCACTTTTGCAAGGTAAAGGATATTTTCCTGTTTGTTGCAAAGCAATTCTGATTTCATCATTTGGTCCGAGTTTTGTAGGATTAAAAGGATCGAAAGAAAGAATTTCCCAGCTTAATATTGATTCATCAACCAATACATTTTCTCTTACATTTAAATAATCCATTTTTATTTAAGTTTAAAACCCAAACTTTGAAGAAATTTTCTATTAGAAGGTGTTAACCTTTGGAAGTTTGATTTCCTACTAAAGGAAGTTGGTTTCTTTCTTGTCTTATTAATGTTTTTATTATTAAATTTTCTAGTAAAGTTTGCAGATTTATTGTTATATAATATTACCATCTTTCATCTACTTTTTTAAGATGTAGTCTGATGGTTATGGTTTCTTCTCTAAAATTAACCAAATCACCTTCCTGATCTATTATTTTAATGGATATTTTATCAATTACTTTAACGGTGACTGGGAAATATATGACGTTTTGAGGTGACTCAATTATTTTGAACCCTGGAGCAACGCTCGGGAAAAATTGGTGTATTATATGAACAGGTTTCCCGTTTAAATATGATCCCTCTGCAATACTGCAGTCTATATTTATTGAATTTACTTTAATTATTTCTGCGGGAAAATCTGGTATATGTTCAATGTTGGCTTCCAATCGCCCATTTTTAAACCCTAATAATTTACCAATAGTTCCTTCACGAAAAGTTATGGGGGCTGAACATTTAAGATGTGTACGCAAAGTATTATTATTTGCATAAAGACTAAAACTAATTTTATCCTCATCCAAGTGTTTTTTTAAAAAATCTGTCATGTCTTCTAATTCGTAGCTACCTGGGGGTATGGCTATTTCTAAATTTTCATCATGAATTAATACATTATTCCCAACATCAATATTGGGAATTGCATTAAATGTTTCGAAATTTACAAGACCAATAACATATTCAACATCTTCATCTAAATATATTGGAGGATGTAACTCTGATGTTAAAATAGCGGAATTGCCGCTAAGAACAAAACTATATGACATTTTGCTTTAAAAATGTGTTTAATAATAAACTAAAATTACGTGTTACATATGGTTATAAAGAAATTTTAGACACAATTGACCACAATTTGTTTTGTTAAAGTTTTGATAACTGTTATAATTATAATTAACAATATTATTATTTTCGTCGCTATAAAAATATTTAATTAATTCATAAGGGGGTCGCAAATTACCATAACTATCAAAATATATTATGTTTTTTCCTTTTTTTGTATATGCTATCCAGTGAGTACCAGCACCACTATGATTATCTAGATTGACAATTGCACTTTCAATTATCTTTATCTTTTTTGGTAATTTATCCCTCATAAAAATACCACGAAAGTTGGGAATTTGTAAATATTTAACGTATTTAAGTAAATCATAATTTGTAAGTGCTTTTCGAGGTATATGTTTTAGCAGTTTTTTGAATAAGGTTTCAAGTATAATCCACATCCTGTTTTATAGGGTTTTAAATAAAGTCCACTTCCTTTTTTTCCTACCGCAATGGACTCCATCATTTGATTGTGTCGTTTAGATTCTTCTAATTTCGCTTTGGCTGCTTTTGCATCATTTACTGCTTTAGCAATACCTGCAGCCCCTCCTCCAAGAGCACCAAGAGCAGACAAACCAGCAAATAAAGGTATAAGTGGAAGAAATCCGCCAGTCTTTGGGATTGGAATTACCCTTTTCTTTGGAGGTAACACTTTACCTGTTTTTTTAATAGCTTTTAAAGCAGTTTGAATACTTTCATTTAGGTCTTTAAAACGTTTCCCCTTAATTCCTTTTCTAGCTTTTGAAATTACCTGAGATAATGATAGTCCTTTTCGGGTTTTTAGCTTGAACTTTCTTCTCGTTCGAAGTCCCATACCTAATTTTCTTTTAATTTTCATAGCACCAGTAATTCCTAGTGCAGTAGTTTTTTCCCCAAAACTCGAATCTTTAGCTTTGAACCTTGATAAAGCTTTGTCAGCTAATATTTTATCAGCTAAATGCCTTCTTTTTATATCATTTGATTGTGAGTAAGCAATATCGTGTTCTTTACAAGCCTCATCCAATAAATTTATACCTTTATCACCTCTTGACAATCGTTTTTCCAATTTTGTTCCAGGTCCACAAAAATTATAACCAGGAATATGCAATTCAAAGGGTAATTTATTGATTAATGAGTTTACTAAACCACTTCCTTTCCTTTTGCTGTTTGTCTTGTAAATGATTCGTTTATTATGTGATGGAAACATTATATATAGTCACAATCCTAGTGATAACTAACCAGTTACATCACAATACCGAATATTAATAGTTTGTTTTATATATAAAATGAGAGTTGAGAAACAACCATACTCTATAACAATTAAGGATCATGAAAGTTCAGTGAATGGTTTTAGAAAACATGGAAAACTGTTTGAGGGAAATAGTAAAAGAGGGTTAATTATTGGCCCGTCAGGTTGTGACAAAACCAATGTTATTATTAGTTTAATTGAAGATCCGAATGGTTTGCGATTTGAAAATCTGTATGTTTATTCAAAATCCTTATATCAACCAAAGTACAAATATTTGAGAACACTTTTTAAACCTTTGAAAAAAATTGGATACTATGAATCTGAAAATGAAGAAACAATTGTTTCACCAAAACAAGTTAAACCAAACTCTATAATAATATTTGATGATATAGTGTGTTGTAATCAGAATGTTGTAAAAGATTATTTTTGTTTCGGAAGACACAAAAATACTGATTGTTTTTATTTATGTCAAACATATTCTTCTATTCCGAAACAATTAATTCGTGACAATGCGAATTTAATTGTTATATTTCAACAAGATCGAACAAACTTAAAACATATTTATGATGATCATGTTAATGTTGATATGTCATTCAACCAATTTAATGAGTTGTGCTTAATATGTTGGAAAGATAAATTTGGATTTTTGGTAATAGACAAAGACTCTAATGTGAAATCTGGCCGATATCGAAAAGGATTTGATTCATATATTTACTTATAAAAATAAACGTTTGATTGTAAATTATACCAATCATGGATGAACGTTTAGCAAGAGAGCTAGTTAAATCAAGAAAAGCTGTTAAACAAAAATATCAGAGTTTAAAAAATGCGGAATTTGAGGCGCAAACTAAATTGGAGGAAACATATAAACCGATAACTCAACCCTTACAAGAATTAATTTCAACGATTGGTAAAATTGAACCTGTTGAAATATAGGAAGAGCTAGACACACCAATTAAAAAAATTTATGAAACACCACAAAAAAGATCAATTCAAACACTAACACCAAAGAGAAAATTACAATATGGAACATCAACACCAGAAAAAAGAAAGACGGGAAAAACTCCACTCCTTCCTACAGAAATACCATCGATTATTGACTGGGACGCGAGTTTAGATTCAGCAAGTCAAATGCCATCTATACAACAAACAAGTATTATTGCAGAAACTACCCCTTCTTCAGATTCACATTCCACAATAGGAAATCTTTCAGATATACTAGAACAAACACGGCAAACAGTTCGAACATTTGTTGATACAGATTTATATAAAGAATATTTATCAGGATTTGATGAATTACCTCGCCAATATATTGATGGCGGTGTAAAAGATGTTGAACATGAGTTTGATCACCAATATGGAATAGTTCATGATTTGGAAACCGAGAAATTCTTTTTGGGTTTAACTCAAAAACCTGTCGAAATTATTGGTAGAAACATCAAAATTGAAGGAATAACCTATACAGGTACACCAGGTTTATATGAGTTATTATTTAAAAAAGAACCAATAGGGTATAAAAAACAAGATTTGGAAAATTATATGGATATTTTAAAAAGAACCAATGCATACCGTAGAAATAATGATCCAAATGAGCAGAGGTGCAGGCAAATGGGTCACATAAATATATTTCTATAATAGGACCTTATTTGCAAAGCAAAGGAATTACAAAAACTAAAACTCTAAATCCCGAATCACAACAAGCAATCCAGGGATTTTTTGAAAGACGCAAAGCTCCATATAGAGAAAGTCGAATGTCTTCAAAAAAAACCGGATTTGGTATAACTTTAAAAGTTAATAAACCTAATACAGATTACATATATTGGGATAATGTAAACGAACTTGTTGAGAGACTTCAACTATTGGTAGCATCCATGCTTGCGGGACACACTGGTCATAACAATGAAATTATTTCCATTATTGAAGAACTAAGAGAAGCGAATATTATTATATAAAAGAACATAATAGATACTTTTAAACATTTCTAAAATGACCATCGATAAATTTGGTCGTCATATTTCAAAAAAATCTGCTCTAAACACATTATTATCATTAGAAAATAAACTATTATCAAATGTTGAAGAGAAAATAATAAAAAATTTTGAAAGCGATGTAAAATATATTGAAAACAAATTAATTCAAAATTTAGATCCCGGGTTGAAAAGTGACGTTAATAATTTAAATAAGAGAATAAATGAATATGATAACAACATACAAAATATTGCAAAAAAAGATTAAGTTATTTGAGGATAAAGTTATTCCTGAATATAATGACAAGATAATTAATTTGAAAAATACTGTTGATGGAAATGATGAGGTAGTAGAAAAATTTTCTCAGAAAGTTTCTAAATATGCAAATGACTTTGACGTAGTGAAGTTAAAAAATCTTGAAAAATCAATGAACACTCATTTTCTAATTCACAAAAAAGATACCGACAAAGTTAATGAATTTAAAGAACAAATTAAAGAATTTGAAATTAAAATCAATGCATATAAATCAAATTTACAATATTTAGAAGACAAATTGAAGGAGGATTTTCAAAACGAAAATGAAAAAATTGAAACAAAATTCAAAGATCAAATTACAAAAAATAATGAAAAAATCGAGGATATACTAAAGCAATTAAACCATCTAAAAACCAAATCTGAAACTTCTTTTGACGAGGGAAATTTTACAAAGGTAATTGATGAAAAATTACAAAAAGAATTAGAATTCTTACTACAAGTAGTGCAAGCTATAATGGAAGTTTCTAAAAAGGATATATTAATTAAAATTAAAAATAATAGTTCAAAAATCGAGGAGATTTCTTTACTGATAAAAGAACTTGAAATATCTTATACAGATATATTACACAAAGCTGAAAAGACAGTGTCAGATATAAAAAATATAGAAAAAAAAATTGTAAAATGACATTAGATATAACAAATGCAGAATTTCAATTAGGAAAATATCTAAAAAATCTAGAAGATAAATTAGTAAAAGAAATAAAATCATTAAATGAATTAGTTCAAAGAGCTGCTGAAGTTTCTAGAAAAGAATTTAATGATACAATGAATTATGCAAGAGAAGAAATGAATTTAACATTAGGTGGTTTCAAAAAAAATTATACGTTATCAAATGTTGTTTTGGAAACTAAATTTAATGTGAAAATGTCTGATCTTAATAACAACATCACCCAAATAAATTCGTCAATAAAAGAAATTAGAAATGAAAATAACAAATTATTTGAAACAATGGAAAATAAATTTAATGTAAAAATTTCTGATCTTACTAACAACATCACCCAAATAAATTCATCAATAAAAGAAATTAGAAATGAAAATAAAAAATCATTTGAAGCAGTGGAAAATAAAATTAAAGAACTTACTAAAAAAAAACTGAGATAACTTTTTCATATTTTACACAGTCAGCGATAAAGGGTTTTTATAAACGGTTTAGAAGGAGGTAAAGTTATTTATGGGATTTATTTTCGAGAGTAAGGTATAAATTAATAATGAGTAAAATTAAGCAAGACGTTGTAAATGAATTACATAAACCAGCGAGAAGGCGATATAGAAGGAGACGAACAATTGTAAAAGGGCTTAATGATCTATTTCAAGCTGATCTGATAGAAATGCAGCCATATGCGAAATTTAATAGAAATTTAAGATATATTTTAATGGTAATAAATGTGTTTTCTAAATTTGTATGGGCAGAACCTGTAAAATCCAAAACTGGTAAAGATGTAACAGCTGCAATGAAAAAAATTCTATTAACTTTAAAAACTCCCCAAAAATTCTGAATACTGACCAGGGTAAAGAATTCTTTAATCAAGACTTTCAGAAACTTATGGAGCAGTTCAAAATTAATCATTACAACACATTTTCTAATATGAAAGCTAGTATTGTAGAGAGAGTAAATAGAACTATAAAAAACAAAATGTGGAAAAAGTTTAGTTTACTAGGTAATTATAAATGGATCAGCTTTCTTAAAGAAATAATTACAGAATACAATAATACTAAGCATTCAACAATCGGAAAAAAACCAAACGAAGTTAACAAAAAGAATGAAATGGAAATCTTGAAATCAGCTTATACCCATAGGAAAACTGTGGATCCCAGATCACCAAAATTTCGTGTCAGTGATAGAGTACGAATAAGCAAGATTCGTGAACAATTTTCTAAAGGTTACACACCCAACTGGTCAAACGAAATTTTTCAAATAAAAAAAATCCAGCTGACTAATCCAACAACGTATTTGATTCAAGATGGAAACGGGATAGATATTCAAGGAGGTTTCTATGAGGAAGAACTTCAAAAAGTAAGACACCCAAATGTATATCTGGTGGAAAAAGTGTTAAGAAAGAAAGGAAACAAAGTATTGTAAAATGGTTAGGATTAGATAAATCTTATAACTCTTGGATCTTCAAGGGAGATGTGATGTAATAGTAATTAATGCTGTAATAATAATTGATGTTTGTAATAAAAAAATGAATTTTTATATATATATTTGTTTTATTTAAAAATAAGCTTATTACATAAACATTTTTTTTAATACAATATTCCTATAATCAGAGTCTAATATGGGAGTTAAAATTTCTTCAGTCAACTTAATCCTTCTTCTAAAATGTTTTTGATTTATAAATTCTTCAGAAGTCATACGAGCTTTTTTGTAGGCAAAGTTCCAAGCAACCATCAGATGAATTTGGTTTCTTGATTCATCAATAGATACTGTCTTCTTCATAATAGTGCTTAGACTTTAATTTTTGTTCTAGTTCTTCGGGATGATTCAAAAGCAGTTCCAGCATGGAGCATACATTTTCACTATTTAGATTTTGTTTTGGAGAAAGGACATTATATATTTTGTCAAAGGAATCTCCATCGTAAAAGTTGTTATTTCTAAAAACGTTGAAATAACGTCGAAAGTTTTGTTTTTGTAAAACGTTTAGTCTATATTCTATAAGTGGAATTTGTTCCCATAGTCTGCAGATAGTTTCATTTCCATAGTAAATAAATTCACAGCTTTTCGCAATCTTCACTATTGGTAATTCACCAATCTTTTCAAAATGAATAGATAAATTTTGCAAATATATCGGTTCATTGAAAACATTAGGTGAAAACATATAATTTGTTATAACTCCTTGATATTGCAATAAGTTCTTCCAATCATCTTCATTTAATATCACAGATTGACCATTTTTAGCACCAAGTTCAATGCATGGTAGAAAATCACTTTCCACGCACAAACCAATCGCTGCATATTTGGAGTTAGAATTATTTAAATTATATTTTGTAGAATTTATAATTGTTTTTTTAATTTTCTTTTTTAATGGAGAATTTTCTAATATATTTTTACTCTGATTACTGAACATCTTGAATGATGTATTTCAAAAACTAACTAGCTATCTGTTTACTCTCAAAAAACTATCTATCCGTTTGCTCCTAAATTTTATACATTTTCCCTCTCCTCTCAAGTGGAGGGGTAAACTTATTTTCCTTCTCCATTTAAGAGGAGGGGATAAACTTTAAATGTCTTTATACTAACAAGAATCAATAAAAAACAAAATTTATATTATTTTTAAACATTTATTAAATAATTTTATAGATATTTTTTTATGAAATACAATAAAATTAAACATGTACAAATAAATATTGCTGCTACAAATATAATAACAAATATATAACAACAGACACAATGACAGGATTCTTCTTTTTTATTGTTGAAAGGAATCCAATCTGAATATTGTAATGGTTTGTTTGTCATGGAATATTTAATTTTTATGAATGCATTTTCACATAAAGCAGAATCAGTTACATTATAGGTAAAAAAGTGTGAATTTCCAACAAGATATGTCATTTTCATCTGTTTGTAGCAATCGGTTTCATTTTTGAGGGCATTTATACATATATCAGCCCTAACTGCATTAGGAATGTAATTTACATATAGCACATTTCCAACAAGGGAAACTAAAACTATTAAAGATGCAGCAGTCATTGTTGTAATATTACTAACAAATAGTGGTATTTGTATACAATATATATGTCTTTGGATTCAGTTCCCCCTCCAACCTTTAAAGCTTCAAAAACGACTTACATATATTATCATCATATAAAATGATGACTTTATAAAGATGAAAAATTACTAGGAGTAGTTAATTCTAATCGTGGTTTTTTATTTTTAGATGCATTTTCGTTTTCGGAACTTAAAGAAGTTAGAGTATCATACATCATTTTCATATCTTTATCAAAAAAATCTGTTTCCCAAATATCTTTATGTCCCCATGCAAGAGTTTTTGTGGAATTTGGTATACAATATCTTTTATCATCATGAGTTGTTAATGCCAATTTATTTAACAAATTAGTGTATATGTTATGCATATCTGATTTGAATACATATATGGTGCAGAATATTTTGTCACCTTTCTCAACAACATCTTTATAATCTGATAATGTTAGTTGATTTTTTATACATGATTTACTAACACCTTTTGCTTTTTTATCTACACTATTTTTGGATTTTATGCAATATGCTTTAGAACCAGTTCCATAAAAACTTTCAATGGGAATCCCTTTGTACTCATCTTTAAATTTACCAACAACTGATGTTGTAATAGGCATGCAATGAATATTTTGTTCAGAAAAATTAAAAGTATCAAATTTATCCAGATTTAGCTTCATATCTTCATAAAAGTTTTGGGTCTGAACTTCAAGAATTTAGGAATCAGTATCCGTATATAATAAATTTAAATTATTACCATATTTAACTTTTAAATACCCGTAATAAAAATTATACATCACAGTTTTTGCAATATCCAAGATACTCATCCCAACATAAATTGGTTTATTGTATTCAATGCAAACCTGTTGAAGCTGAAGAGCAACTAAATTTTCAGAGAAAATTTTAAAATCCTTTAATTGAGGTTTAGAAATAAGTTTTTCGGCACTAAATTTATTACCCTGTCTTTCCCATTGAGATACTAATTTAATATCTGCTTGCCTATCAACATTTTCCATGGTTTTATCGAAAATTGAATTATTTGCCAATTTATAACAATTTTTATCAAATTTATTTTTAGATAAATTTCGTAAATTTGTATTTAAATCTATATATTCCGCTAACCATGGTGATTGTGTAAACTTAACTGCTCTGTGTATTTTTAGGATTTTGAGTCCAAATTCTGGACATTGTTTCAGATATCGGTAATGAATGATATAGTTATATTTATTATGTAAGTTTGGAATCAATTTGGAGTGGTTTGAAATTGGCGGTGTATATTGTTCAGGACAAAATGGGAAATCATTATGACTATCATGTAAATAATTTGGATATTCTAAATCAACTTCAAATATGTAGCCTATAGATGATGTATCTGAAAGTTCGGATATATTTAAAGTTTCTATTTCGAGCTTAGGTACCCAAACAAAATTTTTTTCAGGCAAATATTGTTTCATAGCATAACCATACAAATTTGTGGCGTCTAAGTAAGTGATATATGTTGTAGGTCTTTCAGGATTAAAATTTTCTAAGAATGAATTATTTGCTTCAGATTTGCGTTTGGAACAAGTGCTAACCCCACCACGAACACCTTTTTTGAAAAAATGAAGCATATCTGGTTCCGTTAATAATTCTAATTCTACATTAGTTAATTTCATCATTGCATCCCAGCACATAGAAGGGCTAGTGACATAATTAACAGGATCTAACTTATAGGTTTTAATACATGTGGATCTATGATTTTCAAAAACATCAGCCAAAAGTAAAACATCAGATTTTAAGTAAATATCGGAATAAGCCCCTATTGTAGAACACTTAAATAGATTCCACACTTCTACAGCACGATTGTAGTCTTGAGGAGAGATATTTTCATCGGTTAAGTTATTATAAAATTTATCAATCGATGGTAGAGATTTCTCATTTAATTTTTCGTTGGAATCTATGTAAGAGTATGGAAATACCCCTTTTTGTCTAATGTATCGAAATTCATCAGCATTTGAGAAAAACTTTTTAATTTCAAAACATTGTGAATCTTGTAGAGTTTGTGATAGCGACTCTAAAGACTCTGGGAGAAATTGAAAAGAATCTATAAAGCGTAGTCGCAAAGAAACTGGTTTCCGCTTTTCTGACACATAACTGTCAACGAAAATTTCCTTACTAAAAGAAATATACTTTTCTTTATTTTGAGCTATAATACTAATATTTTCTTTATTATAGCAAAGCGATTTAATAAATAGGTGAGAATCATAGTTTTTTAAATTATGCAATACTATTGGTATATATTTTGGAGGTTTAAAATGCAAATTACAAATTGAGTGGGCAGCTCCTCGATATTTACCTGTAATATGACAATGATCTCTACACTTTATGAAATTTCCTTTCGAAAAAGGTTTTTCACATATGTAACAAATGCTAGAATTTTCATACTCAATCTGTTCTACAGATGACAAATCTTTCAATGGTACTTGATATTTTAAATATTTTTTATAAATTTCTTTTACATCATTTTCAATGTATTCAATAAATTTTAAAGCGCAATCTGTACCTCTATAAAGTTTAAGACAAACAACATTCTCATCAAATGATGATTTAATATAATAAGCAAATGAATAGGGTATATGTTCAGCAGTTTTAATAGTATATGAGGTTGTCGAATCAGGTGTTGATTGTTGGCACTCAATGTTTTTTAAATAACATTCAAAATCGGCATATATAACAAAAGGGGCTTTATACTGTTTCTGAATATTTTGAAACTTTAATATATTTGCAGGAATATAATTTCCAAATTTATCCAAAATCAAATTATCTGAAGGAAGCTCAATTCGAACAAAACTACAATCACGTTCTAAATGCGCGTTAAGTTTTTCATATGTTCCAAAATATTGAAGGCATCCATCACATAAGTATTTTTTTATTTTCTTTTTTGATAATTGTTTGGATACCAAGCAACCTAAATCTTTTATCCAACAGTAGTGGTTATTTCCATCATCAGAACTTATTAAAAGTAAATTAATATGTAATTTTTTCTTTTCATTATTATAATGCAAAGGACCGACAATCTCATATACATTTTTATTATCTCTTAAAAAATTTTCAACTCCATATACATTTATGGACAAATTATTTTTTTCCTCAAATTATTTTATATCTAATAATTTTACTGGAAATTCTATACCTGTAAAATCGAAAGCGTTTCTGAAGTCTGGATAGGAAGAGGTCTTTCGAGGATTACCGATTGGCTGGTATGCTGCTGAAACGACTGCCCAGGCGAAACAGCAATTGTCCTCATTCATCACATTCACTATTGATGTAGAAAATTTTTGCATCTTTATGTAGGAGGAGGCATTCAATGGGTTGTACTTATTGATGTTTACTTCCAAATGCAGAATTCTTTGTAGAGCCCACCCTGTAATATGAATTAAAAAATTAGTTATGAATAATATTTGTTAGAGATGTTCAAGTGATATTAAGAAAACTTAGCTCTTGAGATTAAATAATAATTACCTGAGTCTCGTTCCGGCAATTCATCTGCTTTGGTTTCAATAATCTTGAATAAATCATCGTAAAGCAGTTGTAGATCAGTTGTATGGGTTACAACGAAGAACGGTGTATTAAATGACTTAATTGAAGTAGAGATTAAAGTTGGGGAATAATATATTCCAAATAATCCCAAATTTACTTTAGCACATGTAAATTCTTGTTGACGCTGGCGTATTAATGTTTGCACTTTATTATCAACATCTTGCTGAAACTTTTTGATGTCGTCGTGATAATTCTGTGAATATATTCTGTAGGAAGCTATTCGACATTTAAATGCACTCCTGATAATGTCAATTCCATTTCCATATTTTATGCAGCTCTTGTTTTTATGAATATTTGTCCTCAAGTGTGTACTCCAGGAATTAGATTTGACATTTACTTCACAATCTTGGCAATATCGCATTGGAGGTCTTGAAAGTAGTTCATCAACTGAAACAATCATTATTTTTAATTCCTCTGTAAAACTTTATTAATTAATATAAAAAGAAAAATTAAAAGGAAAATAATAGCTATATATGTTATAAAAAAATACTTACGATTAATTATATAATCTTCCATGTTAAAGGTGTTTTCGTTATTGACAAAATTTTCTCGAAGGTGGCGTACAATATGTGATTTTCTTTTAAATTCTCTTAAGCAGTGTGTGCAAAGGAGAGTCATTGTAAAATGGAATCGGTCAGGGTTATATCGCTTTTAAATAAACACAATTCGATCAATCAAGACCCAATGACATAGAATAATTAGCAATTTTTTCAGCTCGCGCAATTTGGAAAACTTTTGGATTAACTTTTTAATTTGTTGAAAAGCATGGATTTTTTTTAAAAAATATATTACCCAAATTTAAAAGAAGATCGCCTTGTCTTTGTATACAATTTTTTACATCTTTCAGAGTTGAATTAGAAATATTATTGCAAATAATATCCAAGTTGAAATAAGAGAACACCACTGATTTAAATCTAGATGCCGCGCATCTTGTGTCACTCTTATTTAAACTCGGCTTAGATTTCATGTGAATAAATTTATCTAATTCACTCTTATTTGATAAATCGATTTTCGGAGCTGTTCTGATTGCGGCGGGTAGAGAAAAATTTTGATGTTCCAAATTATGAGAACTAGTATCGTTACCATCCAATTTTAGCCTTTTAAAATTTGGCAAATCTAACAATGTTTCCGAAGAGCGCTTTTTTGAGAAATTTTGTTCAAATAAATTAGTAGAAATTTGATTGGGTTCCAATATATTTTGTTCCTGATTTTGATTTGGTTCCAATATATTTTGTTCCTGATTTTGATTTGAGCTTGAAATGATATTTGAGGAACATTGAGGTTGCTCATCCTCAAAATTTCCATTGTAACTATATAGCTCAATGTCCCCCACAATTTCACCGTAGCTCAAATCCAAAACGTCTACAAAACTGTTTGTATAGCCAAATTTGGATGGTTGTTGATATAAAATTTTTTCATCTTTTGGTGAAACCTGTATGACGGTTTTCACACTATCGATAGAATCATCAGATGAATCATCTGATGATTCATCTGATGAAGCATCCGAAATTGGTGAATAATGGGGGCGATAAATCTCTTTCATAATATTTTTCGAAAAACCCCCAATGCCAAACCCATTATTATTATTATTATTTAAAACTCCTTCATTATCACCCCCATTTTGCCCTGAGCTATTTGGAGACCCTCCCAATACATTCAAAAGTTGTTTCAAATCATAAACCTCCCCTATTGTTGAATTATTAATTAAATTTTGCCCGGGAATTTCCTCATGCTCCCCATTAACCTTAATTAAATTTTGCCCCAAACCATTTTCAGTCCCTTCCATTATTGTGAGAAGCTCTTCCAAATTATCACCCTCATTTATTTCAAAATTATTAATTAAATTTTGCCTCAACATATCATTGCTTATATCGTCAAAATTTATGGTTTCTAGAGGTTCAGGAGAAAATTCTTTAATATTCGCTTCATCTAAAACTTTTAAAAGTTGTCCTAAAATATCGCAATCACCAATTTCAGTATTATCAATTTCTTTAAATTTAGTTTCCAATTGTTCATCGCTTAACCCGCAAAAAGAACAGTCCATTAAATCGTGGACAAGGCAAGCTTCGTTTAAATTAAATGCGGTTAAATCGATGTTTTCAATTTTTACATTTAAAAATGAAGACATTATAAATTAAAAATTCAAAAATCAAAATAAAGAAATTAGAAAATCAGAAAATCAAAAATAAATTTATAGCTCTTAAAATGAAGTAAAAATTAAGTTAAAGCAAATCCAAAATATTAAATAAAAAATATTAAATCAAAAATATTAAATCAGCAATACAAACCAAATGAAAATGAATATTATGTCACTACGTCACACAATAATTTGAAATAATTCGGACTAATTGAAATACTATTCGAGAATTTTAATACACACGCTAATAGCGAGATGTAAACTGAAGAGACGCTTCGTACCAGGTCGCCTTTTAAAGCGGCCAAGAGCCTGGTACTGGCTGGTACGGCGTGGCACTGCATGGTACGACGGGAACCGTGAGACCGTGAACTCGAGAGAGGTCGTTGAACGGTCGTAAGTTGTTTTGTTCTTAAGAAAAAGACGAGTAAAGATGAGAAGAAGAAAAAAAAAAGTTGTTTTTTGGAATAATATAAAAAATGTTTTTTTTTTTTTGTTTTTGTTTTTTTTTCGTTTTTTATATTATTCCAAAAAACAACTTTTTTTTTCTTCTTCTCTTCTTTACTCGTCTTTTTCTTAAGAACAAAACAACTTACGACCGTTCAACGATCTCTCTCGAGTTCACGCTATCTTTGCCTTCTTCTTCTTCTCATTCTTCGGACCGGTTTCGCCGCTGGAGGTACGGAAAGGTGGTATTTCAGTATTGTATATAAGGATTTACAGCGTCTTGACTTATCATTCATTAAGTTTAAAGTCTGAAAATGAGTACTTTTATAATTCTAACACTACAAGACTTTCTGGGATTCTTAGAACATCAGATTAATCTGATGGATCGACAGAGTCCAAATTCAGAGAACACGGTGATGTGGCTGCCACCATCAGAGGCTGACTATTTAGATGAAGAATTCATCAACATGTTTGAGCCAGACCTGGATCCCGAGCCTATCGCCTTTGAGTGGGATCCAGACCGAGCAATGGATCTTCAACCTTTGATGATGGAGCAACAACAGCCTATGGAAGAAGATCGGCCACAACCTATGGCAGAGCAGCAGCAGCAAGCTATGGCAGAGCTGGAGCAGCAGCAAGCTATGGCAGAGCCGGAGCAGCAGCAAGCTATGGCAGAGCCAGAGCAGCAGCAAGCTATGGCAGAGCCGGAGCAGCAGCAAGCTATGGCAGAGCCGGAGCAACCTCTAGCAATGCGAAGACAGAGATACGATCGAAAATGCAAGAGGCGGATACCGGAGCAGCAGCAAGCTATGGCAGAGCCGGAGCAACCTCTGGCAACGCGAAAACAGAGATACGATCGAAAATGCAAGAGGCCGATACCGGAGTGAAGACAGAGATACGATCGAAAATGCAAGAAGCCGATACCAGAGCAGCAGCAAGCTATGGCAGAGCCGGAGCAACCTTTGGCAATGCAAAGACAGAGATACGATCGAAAATGCAAGAGGCCGATAAATTATAAATTATAATTTATAATTTACGGCAATCTCTGGTGGGCAACAACATCTCTGGCGGGCAGCCACAATCTCTGGTGCATCAGCAGCAACCGATGGCAAAGCAGTAGCAACCTATGGCAAAGCAGCAGCAGCAGCAGCAACCTATGGCAAAGTAGCAGCAGCAGCAACCTATGGCGGACAGCAGCAACCTATGGCGGACAGCAGCAACCTATGGCAGAGCCGCAGCAACCAATGGCAGAGCAGCAGCAGCAGCAGCTTCTAGTGGTCAGCAGCAACAGATGGTAAAGCAGCAGCAACCTATGTCAGAGCAGCAGCAGCAACCTATGGCAGAGCAGCAGTAGCAACCTATGGCAGAGCTGGAACAGAGGTCCATCCCAAAATGGTATTTGGTATTATGATTTATATATGTATATATGTATTTATCTATTTATGTATATATGTATATTTGTATTTTAATTTAGGAATAATAAAAAACAAAATCGTTGAGGAAAATTTTTTTTCTATTTCACACCTAATAACCAAGTTTCTTCAACTTTAAAGAATTATTATGAATAGGATGATTATATATATTTTTATTTTTTTACAAGCATAGTAACGAAAACTAGTTTTTTTTAACTTGGCAGAATTATTCTACATGGAAGAATAAATCATAAGCTCGGTTTTCAGATAATCTTATTTAATCAAACCTAATTGTTCTTTATCTTATATATTAATTCTTATTTAAATATCTTAGTTGACATTTTTAAACTTAATATTACAAACTACTAGGGTGCATGAATAAATTCAAGTGAAGTATCAAATTTAGTTATTTAAAATTCAATTTATCAATAGGATTGATGGTGCATATTATGTAAAAAAAATTATTCTACACTGAAAGAACAAAATCATTAATTCTTGGAATCTAAATATAGACAAATTTCTATTTATTTACATGGTACCCTTATATTTATTTAACTTAAACTTAATATATATTATAACTTATACCTTATATCTTATAACTTATATCTTACAACTTATATTTTATATAAAATTTTATTTAAATTAGTTGGCATTTTAAACTTAATATAAAAAACTAAAAAACTACTAGGAATAAATTCAAGTGGAGTATCAAATTCATTTATTTAAATTTATGCATATTATTTGAAAAGAATTATTCTATACTGAAAGTACAAAATTATAAATTCTTTCAATGGGAATAAATACAAATTCTTATCTATTCACATCATTCCCTTATATTTATTTACATAGTTTTTTACATTTATTTAACTTAGCAGAACAAAATCTAAATTCTTATAAAATATTTTAAACTTAAACTTAAACTTAAACTTAAACTTAAACTTAAACTTAAACTTAAACTTAAACTTAAACTTAAACTTAAACTTAAACTTAAACTTAAACTTAAACTTAAACTTAAACTTAAACTTAAACTTAAACTTAAACTTAAACTTAAACTTAAACTTAAACTTAAACTTAAACTTAAACTTAAACTTAAACTTAAACTTAAACTTAAACTTAAACTTAAACTTAAACTTAAACTTAAACTTAAACTTAAACTTAAACTTAAACTTAAACTTAAACTTAAACTTAAACTTAAACTTAAACTTAAACTTAAACTTAAACTTAAACTTAAACTTAAACTTAAACTTAAACTTAAACTTAAACTTAAACTTAAACTTAAACTTAAACTTAAACTTAAACTTAAACTTAAACTTAAACTTAAACTTAAACTTAAACTTAAACTTAAACTTAAACTTAAACTTAAACTTAAACTTAAACTTAAACTTAAACTTAAACTTAAACTTAAACTTAAACTTAAACTTAAACTTAAACTTAAACTTAAACTTAAACTTAAACTTAAACTTAAACTTAAACTTAAACTTAAACTTAAACTTAAACTTAAACTTAAACTTAAACTTAAACTTAAACTTAAACTTAAACTTAAACTTAAACTTAAACTTAAACTTAAACTTAAACTTAAACTTAAACTTAAACTTAAACTTAAACTTAAACTTAAACTTAAACTTAAACTTAAACTTAAACTTAAACTTAAACTTAAACTTAAACTTAAACTTAAACTTAAACTTAAACTTAAACTTAAACTTAAACTTAAACTTAAACTTAAACTTAAACTTAAACTTAAACTTAAACTTAAACTTAAACTTAAACTTAAACTTAAACTTAAACTTAAACTTAAACTTAAACTTAAACTTAAACTTAAACTTAAACTTAAACTTAAACTTAAACTTAAACTTAAACTTAAACTTAAACTTAAACTTAAACTTAAACTTAAACTTAAACTTAAACTTAAACTTAAACTTAAACTTAAACTTAAACTTAAACTTAAACTTAAACTTAAACTTAAACTTAAACTTAAACTTAAACTTAAACTTAAACTTAAACTTAAACTTAAACTTAAACTTAAACTTAAACTTAAACTTAAACTTAAACTTAAACTTAAACTTAAACTTAAACTTAAACTTAAACTTAAACTTAAACTTAAACTTAAACTTAAACTTAAACTTAAACTTAAACTTAAACTTAAACTTAAACTTAAACTTAAACTTAAACTTAAACTTAAACTTAAACTTAAACTTAAACTTAAACTTAAACTTAAACTTAAACTTAAACTTAAACTTAAACTTAAACTTAAACTTAAACTTAAACTTAAACTTAAACTTAAACTTAAACTTAAACTTAAACTTAAACTTAAACTTAAACTTAAACTTAAACTTAAACTTAAACTTAAACTTAAACTTAAACTTAAACTTAAACTTAAACTTAAACTTAAACTTAAACTTAAACTTAAACTTAAACTTAAACTTAAACTTAAACTTAAACTTAAACTTAAACTTAAACTTAAACTTAAACTTAAACTTAAACTTAAACTTAAACTTAAACTTAAACTTAAACTTAAACTTAAACTTAAACTTAAACTTAAACTTAAACTTAAACTTAAACTTAAACTTAAACTTAAACTTAAACTTAAACTTAAACTTAAACTTAAACTTAAACTTAAACTTAATATTAAAAATGCCATAGTGCATGAATAAGTGCAAGTGAAATAAATTTATTTAAAATTTGATTTTTCGATTAGATGGTTTTGCATATTTTTTAGTTCTGGTTTGTTACATATTATACATGCTTGTGAAGGAGTTGTTACAAATAAATCGTTTTCACAAGTGTTGCATTGTAGATCTTTTTCGCAACATATAAAGGATCGTTTATAGTGGCTATTAACAAAATTATGTTTCCCATTTGGGCAATTTAGAGCATGTATATAGTAACATTCACAACATAAATTATATGCACCGCCAGAAGATGAAATGATTACAACATAAGATTGGAAAACGCACACTTCTCGCGTAAGGTAATTTGGTGCCAATGCATCACTTGCATTTATTTTTGTCACTTTCACGAACCCCTCTTCTCCACACCCGTTTGGAACTCCATTATCCTCTATCCCATCATCTTCTTCGTCTTCATCATCGTCTTCGAAGTTATTACGATCAATAGTAATCAGTCTTGCGTTGAATTTCCCCCTTCCAGCCAATTTAAAATGAGTTACTTCTTCCTTGTACATTGACTGGATTGATTCATCTCAAGCGGAATCTAAATAGATTTGTTGTTGATCCATTTCGAAGACTGATGAACTGAATTTGTGATATTTGATTCACTTGTTTAAACAATTTGCACTTTGACAACACTTTTTTATTGGTAAAGTCTATATGATTTTTGTATAAGTTGTAATGTTCAAAACAGGGTAAATTTAGCTTCAATTCCTCGTCACTTTGATAATGTTTTGGTAACCTATGCCAAATTTGTTGTAAACTAAGTGAATAAACGTATCTCTTCAAATAACTGATGGGAAAGAAGGCCAAGTCTTGATCTTCAAAGTCCGTAAGGTTTTTCTTGCTGGTTTGATATAAAATTATGACTTGGCCTACACGTTCAATGAGTTGTTGTTCTGGTTGTTGGTCACTATTTGACATCACGACTGAATGAATGTAGCTCGCTCAGATTCAGTCGTTTAAAATACCAGCTCCCCTCCAACTGCTACCAGCCCCCTCCAACTGCTGTGGTGGTTAGGAAGGAGGTAGGAGGTGGAGCAAAAAGAGGTGGAGTTTACGTAACCAATCGAGATAGGGGGCGAACTTGGGCAGCCAATCAGAAACAATGTCATTCTTGGCTGACCAATCAAAAAAGTGGTGGGGGGGTCAACTGAGAGCCCCCTATCTCCACTACTAGAGACCATGTGTCCCTTTGTAGCGTTTGTTTTTCACTATAATATCTTTACCATCAATATTCAGATTAGAATCACCAATGCGAAATTTCTCAGTGTCAACGTTAAATCGAATACCATATTTGTGATCAAACTTGTTTTGAGAATCATGATGCAAATCGCTGATATATTTTCTGGTAATGGATCATATTGTTTTAAAAGATTTGTTAAGGATTTGTCTTCCAGTTCTTGTTGTTGTTGTCGGAAAACAGATGAATTATTTTCATTCTCGTTTTCATCATCATCATTTTCATTTTCAACTAGAAAAGGATATTCTAAAGATGTATCGTCAGTTTTTATTTCAGCTTGTTCTTTAGTTTTTGGTGGTGGTGCTGCTGCTGCAACTGCAGCTTTTTTGCTTAATTCACTTTCAATATTTTGTAAACGTTTGGTTATTGGTAAAAATACTTGTTCATGTACAATTTCACTATGTTTTAATAAGTTTCGTTTATTTTTAACGTTTTTTCGTTTACGAATTAAATTTTTTTTAAGTTCTTTTTCACTAGATTTCATATATTTTTTTTAAATTTGCTTAGTCAACAGGTTTTGATCAGCTTTTAATCAGCTTTGAAACAGCTTATAAACAGCTTAGAAACAGGTTTTAAACAGCTTATAAACAGCTTTATAAACAGCCTCTGATCCGTTTGGAACAGGTCTGATCTGGTTGTAAACAGATTTAATCAGGTTGAAAATACAACAATCCGCTTATAATAAAGTATGGATCTTGACTAAGCTATTTTAGGAGATATCATGCTATTATAAAATGACCAAATCCCAGTCGATAACGTCCGTTGTTGAGGTCGTAATCTTTAAAAATAGTTAAAAATCTATATGGTTTCTTCCAACAATACGAGCATATATTTTTAAACTTATCGAATGACATATCCGAACCCACATGGCCATTAAAAACATGTTTTAAATTTAAATCATCTTGTTTGAAGAGAATAAGTACATTGGCATTATCTCGTATTAGATGTTTGGGAATTTTTGCGTATGTTTGACACAAATAAAACGAGTCAATATTATTGTGTCTACCCATATTAAAATACTCTCGAATAATATCTTGATTGTCACATGCCACATCATCAAAAATAAATATGGAATTAGGTTTTACTTCAGATGGATGTACAATATTTTCACTGGCACTAAATACATAATAATATATTCCTTTTATAGGAGTCAGTAATTCATTTAAATATAAATATTTTGGTTGGTATAGCGAACGTGAATACACATAAACATTTTCAAGTTTCAATTCATTTTCATGTTCTATCAGTGAGATCATAACATTAGTTTTTCCACAGTTTGATGGGCCAATAATGATATATCGGATTGTAAAAGGAAATAAAATTCCATGTTTTCTGTACGAATTTTGTGGTTTAAACTCATCAGCGTTCTCAACAGGTAAACTGGTTTTTAACCGACTTCTAAAAGAAGGAGGTTCTCAATTCGTCGACTATGTATTTTTTTTTATGTATGTACACCGATTACTCCGGAACGGCTGCACCGATTTGAATGAAATTTTTTACGTTATGTAAAGGAAGTTGCTGCGGTGGTCCCATATTTTTTTAGATGTAATTGGTGCAGTAAAATCCAAGATGGCGCTTACAATATGGCGGCCAAAAAAATTAATTTTGTCCGATTTTCTCCAAAATTGGTATGGAGGAATTTTCTGGGTTGTACCCAATGAATCTGAAATTATTTAAAAAAAAATCAAAATGACGGATCCAATATGGCGGAATAAAAAATTTAATTTAGTCCGATTTCCTCCAAAATTGGTATGGGGGAGTTTTCGAGGTTGCACATAACGAATCTGATATTACTTTTAAAAAAATCAATATGGCGGATCCAATATGGCGGACGAAAAAATCAATTTTGTCCGATTTTTACCAAAATTGGTAAGGGGGAGTTTACGGTATCGCATATGACGAATCTAAAATAATTTTTTAAAAATTCAATATGGCGGATCCAATATGGTGGACGAAAAAAATCAATTTTGTCCTATTTTCTCCAAAATTGGTACGGGGGAGTTTTCGGAGTCGCATATGACGAATCTAAAATAATTTTTAAAAAATTCAATATGGCAAATCTAATATGGCCGACAAAAAAATTAATTTTGTACGATTTTCTCCAAAACTGGTACGGGGGAGTCTTCGGGGTCGCATATGACGATTCTAAAATAATTTTTAAAATATTCAATTTGGCGGATTCAATATGGCCGATAAAAAAATCGTTTTTGTCCGATTTTCTCCAAAATTGGTACGGAGGAGTTTTCGGAGTCGCATATGGCAAATCTAAAATAATTTTAAAAAAATTCAATATGGCGGATCTAATATGGCGAAAAAAAAATCAATTTTCTCCTATTTTCTCCAAAATTGGTAAGGGAAGTTTTCGGGGTCTGTCGAATCTGAAATTATTTTTAAAAAACTCAATATGGCGGAATCAATATGGCGGACAAAAAAAAATCAATTTTGTCCGATTTTCACGAAAATTAGTACGGGAGAGTTTTCGGGGTCACACATTATTATTTTAAAAAAAATTCAATATGGCGTATCCAATATGGTGGATAAAAAATTAATTTATTTTCTTTAAATATCGATATTGGAAGGTTTTGGGGCCCATATTACCAATCTAAAATTAATTTGAAATTTAAGATAGTGGATTTTCTATGACAGACTAAATATTCGTTTGATTCAATTTGATTGGTATTTGGAAAACTCTAAGAACTAAAGAATTTTTAGTGGTTCATTTTAGGGTGATTTACAACTTTGGATAAAATGGGTACCTTTTTGCCAGTTTGAAGTCATGCGAGGTACACTAATCTCGATTAGTACTTAGTTTAAATAATTTATGAATACTATAATGAATTCTAAAACTAAAAATGGAAAAATAAAATTTTTATAAAAAAATTGAACCGACTTCTAAAAGTGCGCTAAAAAGTGAAAAATAACTATAAATTTTTATATGAAATTGAAATTTTTGAAGTCGGCGCCAAATTATTTTTAAATAAAATAAATAACTACTAATATATACAAATTATGCTAAGAAAGCAATTACAAATAAAGTACTTTTAATCTATTTATGCAAGTCACATTTTGTCAGGTATTAGTTTGGCGCCGACTTCAAAAATTTCAATTTCATATAAAAATTTATAGTTATTTTTCACTTTTAAGCGCACTTTTAGAAGTCGGTTCAATTTTTTTATGAAAATTTTATTTGATTTAAAATTTTCATAATTTCAATAGATCTGTATACATAGGTAACTTAGAAGAGAGAACTCAAACAGAAATGGCTTAAATTAGCATGTTACATATCATTTATAGTCAGTTGTTGATTAATTGTCAACATGAAATTTTATACAGATTCAGGATTTGTAAACAATATGATAAATAAATTGCCGTTTGAATTGCATTTGCCTGAATACAATTTTTGTGGACCGGGTACAAAACTTCAGACTCGTTTATCACGTGGTGATCGTGGAGTGAATCAGTTGGATGAAAGTTGTCGTGCTCATGACATTGTATATTCTCAAAATAAAGATTTAACATCCCGCCATCAAGCTGACAATATATTAGCTAAGAATGCAATGAAACGATTCAGATCGGAGAAAGATTAAGTGCATTTGGAGTAGCTGGTATAATGAAAGCAAAAGTAAAACTTGGAATGGGTGTACAACAACAACAACAACAAAGTATTAAAAACTGTCTTACAATATTGGAAAAAGTCAAACATACTTCACAGAACTTATTAAATGACATTCGAAAAAGTATTGAAGAATTGAAAAGAAATCAATCATTGGTAAAAACTAAAAATAATACTAAAAACAATACCAAAAATACCAAGAAAAAAATCCCTAAAGTTCGTAATTATTCCACAAAAAAGAGGAAAAATGTGAAAAAATAAAAAGAAGACGAAGCAGAATCAATGGATATTGATACTGAAAGCATAAATTTACCATTATTAAAACCAATTAGACTTAAAGCAAAAAGAAAACTTGATACTAGAAATGTTGATGATGATGATAGAAATGGTCAAAATAAGATGTTAAAATTGGATTTAAATGAACCAATACATTATCCACCATCATCATCATTAAAGAATGAGAACAATAAGAAACGTAAAATGTTTGATGATGATGATGATGATAATGATGCTGATGTGGATACTATCAGTATAGAAAAAAGAAAACTATTGATTTGGTAGCTTTCAAATTATCAAAATGGTTAGAACTAAACGTAAGCAAAAACCAAAGCAACGAAAATTGAGAAAAAATAAACAACGAAAATTAAGAAAAAATAAACAACAACGACAAAAAGGACAACAAAAAAGTGCTGGTATAAAAAAAGTTAAATTTGAAAAAGTGCTAAAATAAATTAAACAGCATATTTTAAAAACTAAACCCCATAATTTGGGAAATGCTATTTTAGTAGCTTTGAATGCAGCAAAACAAATAAAAAATAATTTGAAACAACAACCAAGTTTCAATCGTGTTCGTGTCATTAAAATTCCCAAAGTTGGTGGTGTATGGCCTCTTATACCAATATTTGCTGCCTTGTCTGCATTAGGCTCTTTAGGTGGAGCAGCTGCCGGTGTAGCAAAAGCCATCAACGATGCACGGGCTGCTCGAAAACAGTTGGAGGAATCACAACGTCATAACCGTTCTATGGAAAGTATTGCTTTAGGGAAAGGTCTATTTTTAAAACCATATAAAAAGGGGTTGGGTGTTTTTTTATACCCACCACCACTGCAACCACGAATCAGCTAATAAATTTACCAAATAGACCATTAACCAATATTGAGTTGGTTATGTATGCTAAAGAATTTTGTATTCCTCATTTTCGTGGTGTATTTATGCGTGATGCCTTACCAAAGAAAATTAAATCCAACAATGAAAGAGGTATAATAAATTTGGATAATCTGAACGGACATGGGACACATTGGACAGCCTATAAGAAATTTAGAAATAAAGTTGTATATTTTGACAGTTTTGGCAATCTTCGACCACCCTTGGAGTTTATCGATTATTTTCGTTCAAATGGACCATTAGACATTATTTATAATTATAATATTCATCAAAAATTTAATACATCTAATTGTGGACCTTTATGTTTAGAATTTTTAAATAAATAAATAGATATTATGCAAATATATTGTAGTTTTATTTCAACCTTTAAATAAAGAACATGAGTTATATATTTACCTTATCGGGTAGACAATCTTTTTTATCTCTAAAATTGCATCCACCAATAATATTACAAGAATCCAAAAATTATGAATTGGGTTTAATTAATTTTGTTACCTACAACTCAATTCCAAATGTTGACAAAACAAACAATAAATTCTATTTTGGTGAATATGTAATTGAAATACCCGAAGGGACATACGAGATCAATGATATTTCTCGTACAATAAATGATTCTCTTAGAGGTGTTAAAAAATTACAACAACAACAAAAGGAGCCAATACCACCACAATAGCAACAACAACAACAACAAAAGGAGCCAATACCACCACAATAGCAACAACAACAACAAAGATTAGTAGAAAATGAGAGCAGTGATGATGATGATAATAATAATGATAATCAGGATGATGGTAGAAATTAAATTGTAAAATCAAACGATCCTCCTATTCCATCGAAGAAGAAAAGGAAAAGAGATAGTCCTACTAATTTAAAAGAAGCCAGTGATTTAGTTAAAATTCGCTTAAATTTTAATACTTTAAGGTGTGAGATAAAATCAACAAAGGATATTCATTTTGAAAAACCTTACTCTTTCCGTATTCTAGGTTTTAAAAAACGAACATTGACAGCACAGGTGGTGGTTGTGGTAGTGGTAGTAGTAGTAGTAGTAGTAGTAGTAGTAGTAGTGGTAGTGGTAGTTTTTTTTTTTTTTTTTTTGTAGAGGTGTGGAAATGCTTTTTACGCACTCTGTGTGGGACTCGCGTCTCCAATCTAGAGAGCACCCTACCCACTAAAACCACACCCCTTAGGACACTACGGTTTTCCTCTTCGGAACTGCCCTCGGGTATTACTTCAAAGAGGGTGTCTTAGTCATGATGTTCTAATTTTTCTTAACTATCTTTCTGCTAGTCTAATATCCTTCTCCTTTCTTTCCATGATAGTTCTAGCAAGTTGATTTATTGTTTTCCAACCATCCTCGTCCTGCAGCATCTTTTCCATGATATTTTGTGCCGTTATCTCCCCTATACTACTTTCCGCCTTCCTTCTATCCGTTTCCCATCTAATGCACTTAAAAAAAATGTATGTTCGACAGTGTCTACTTCTCCACAATATATACATAGGTCACTCGCCACCTTAAAGCGATGTCTGTATGACTGAAAGCATCCATGACCAGAGATTAGCTGGGTGAGATGACACGTCACATCCCCATGTTTTCTTTTAACCCATGGCTCCAGGTTTGGTATCAGCCTTTGTGTCCATGTTCCTTTATTTGTATTTTCCTGCCATTCTTTCTGCCACTTTCTGAAAATTCTTTATCTAGATGTTTTTCTATCACTCCCTTCTTGTATAGATCTACTCTCCTCCGCCAGTAGATAGATCGGCGGAGTTCTAGCGATAACCAAAATGGCTTTGGTTGATACAGTTCTATAGGCGCTCGCGATTCTTATTGCCGCTTTCCTTTGGACACTCAGCAGGATATTTCTATAAGTTGTCCGCCTTATGGCTCTTCCCATATTTCTGCTCTATACAGGATAATGGACTCTGCAACAGTAAGGAGTATTATCATGTTTCTCTCTGGCTCCTCCGATGTTAGGGAGAATTCTACTTATATTCCCTATGGCGTTTGTTGCTTTTTTAGCAACACTTCTGACATGCTGTCCCATGGTCATATTTCTATCTAAAAGGACACCTAGGTATTTTATATATTCTTTGCTTTGAATTGTATTATTTTTTTTTCTAACTTTACAACAACTTCCTTGACAGTGCGCCCACCCGCCAGAATAACTACCTCGGTTTTTTGTGGGGCTAAACTAAGTTGTTTTTGCCTGAGCCATGCCGTTACTCCTTCCAAGACTCTATTTGCTGATTCCTGTAATCTGTACGCATCCTTTTCAACCACCGTTATTCCGATATCATCCGCATATCCAATAAGTTTCACCGTACGTGGAACTGGGATCCTTAATATGCCATCATAGTAGATGTTCGACAAGATCGGACCCAGGACTGAGCCCTGAGGTACGCCGCATGTCATCCTCATTTTTCCATTTTCCCCTATCTCCATCTTTCCTCAAGGTAGCTTGCAATTATGTTGTACAAATAGGGGGCAATTTGTCTTTTTCTCAGTTCTTCTAGTATTCCAGCCCATGGAGCTGAGTTGAATGCATTGCAGACATCGACAGTTACTAGTATGCACCTTTTCGTGGCCCCTCTTTCGTTGGTCTCATCAGCAATTTCTTGAACCTTTTTTAATGCCTGTATAGTAGATCTTCCTTTTCTGAAGCCAAATTGTTTGTCGGAGAGGTAGCCGGTCCGTTCTATTTCCGTTTTAAGTTTTCCTAATATCAGGTGTTCCAATAACTTTCCTAGAGCGTTCAGAAGGCAGATGGGTCTATATGCCTTGTTGTTCTGTCCCTGTTTAATCTTTTCTATAAGTACTAGCTGTGCGACCTTCCACTCCTGTGGGAAGACTCCTTTCACTAGAAATTGGTTTAGGATCTTAAGTATATTATTCGGGTGTCCCTTGACTATTGCCTTAATGATTTCTGGGGGCAGGTGTACAGGTCCTTGAGCCTTCTTTTCCTTTAGCTTGTCACAGAAAGCTATTATTTCTTTCCTGGTAAACAAAGGATTCTCTGCTTCTTGGACGGGTATTCTATCCCATTTTCTAACTTCGTGTGTAGGGAACAGTTCTTCTGTTACTTTAGTTTGTTCTTCATCGCTGAGCACTGTTGGTGATGTTCTTTTGATTTTATCCATAACGATTCTGTATCCTTTACCCCACAAGTCGTGTTCGACTTCTTCTACCACTTTATTCCAGGCATCCCTTTTCGCGTTATAGATAGTTTTCTTTAAGTTAGCACGACTTTGCCGGTAGTTGTTTACAGCTTCCTGTTTCTGTTTTTGATCTTTGTTTTTGTTAACCCTAGTCATATCTCTTTTCTTTCTAATACATAATTTTCGTATTTCCGCTACTTCCTCTGTCCACCAGTACATCGGCTTTTTATTTCCAAACGCTCTCTTTCTTTTCAGACACTTATTGCAAGCTTCCGTAATGATTTTGCTTAAGTCCCTTGCCTCAATTTGTTTGATTTTTCTTTGTTGAAGTTTTTTACCAACTTCTTCGACAACTTTACATATTTGTTCTTTTTAAGTATCCACCCCTTCTCTGTCTTGTTCTTTTGTTGCTCTGTATATTTTATATCCATTTCAAAGACGATATGCTGATGGTAGCTAAGTGTTTCCTCTTCTGACACCTTCCAGTTAGTTATGTACTTGCTAATGTTCTTTGTACAAAACGTTATGTCTATATAGGATTTACTTTCTCCCCTGATAAACGTAGGTGCCCTTCCTTGATTAAGTACCATAAGATCTTCTTCTGCCATCCATTCTGACAGTATTTCCCCTCTGCGGTCCTCAAAGTCTGATCCCCATAGGTAAGACTTGGAGTTAAAATCTCCTCCTACTATTATTTCTTTTGTTTGTTTTTTCATATCCATTCGAAGTGCAGCCAGGAGATTCGCAAAGGTTTGTAGTTCCACGTTCGGAGAGATATAGCGTCCGAAAATAATTACATCTTGTAGTTCCACCCATACGTATCTATTTCCAATCCCTGTCATCGTTGGTGTTTGTTGAGCATTTCTTACAACTATAGCCACATCTAACGTCTGTGAGTATTTTGCTCCACATAGCTTTTTTCTTATTTGGTTCTGCCATTATTATAAGGTCTGCATTTTCTTCTTCTGCAATTTTATACATAAGGTCCATTGCTTCCCTTCTCCTATCAATATTGCCTAGTATTACTTTCATAACGAGCTTTGCGACCGTCCCCTTTTCTCCTTTCTCTGTTCCTGTAGCAAATTCTTGTCCCTTCTCCAGTTTTGTATTAATTCCCTGTACTTCGGGCAGCGCATCGTTTCAGCTTTGTGACCATTGGTCTTACATAGGTAACACATTTGTTCGTTTTTGCAATCCTTTTTTTTGTGTCCTGCTTGTCCACATTTATAACATAAGTCTTTAGCCTCTTGTTCCATACACTGTCCAGCCAGGTAACCAACTCTAAAGCAAGTGTAGCATCTAGGTAAAGAAATTATTTCCTTTACCCTCCATCTCTCCCAGCCTTCGCCTATCCTTTTCTTAGAGAGAAGTGTTCGATCTGCATCTCTCTCTAATGTTACGAAAGCGTATTTCCATCCATTTCTATTTGTTTTTTCGCTGAGTTTTACTTGAAGTTCACCATCAAAGTCTAACAATTCTTTTTTAATGTGCTCTCTTATCCAATTCGTCTATGGTTTCGTCTATATCCATTAACATTACCGTTTGTGTATCTGTTTTTAATTTGACTTTTGCCAATTTGTCCATTTTCTTAGTTAACATTTCTTTAGAATCCTGTCTACTTTTTTCTTCTTTTCCTTTTATCTTGACGCATACCTTACCGCCGCTTGTTCTGTTAACTCGGTCAACAGTTATTCCCTCCGTATTGACTTCTTTCTTCATACTTCTTATAATATCAGCATATGTTTTCCCCTCCAGAAGGTTTAATATTATTGTATCTTCGTTTCTATTTTTTCTGATTCTAGCAGCCTCCATTCCACTGACCGCTGACACTGTGCTGTAGCGCCTAGATGTATTTCGGCACATATTGGTACAGATATTTTGTTTCCTGCATACGTACTCCATTATTTTTCTAACGACCATATAGTCCGTTTTATTTGTAGTCATGCAAACTGTTTCCGTCCTTCCATTATTTTTGGCAATTTCTGCTACTTTTTGTAGCTTATGTTTTAGGGTGTTAATATTTACTTGTGTTTCTCCGATTTCCTGGGTCACAATTAGATATGTATATTTTTCTGAACTACTTTTTTCTGCCAAATCAACACTCATCGTTTCATTCTTTGTTATGCTGTATAGCATTTGTTCAGACCCCCGATCCATTTTAGCCAGAGCCTCTTCCATTTGCGGATTCATTTCTAAAGTTCTTTTAATAATTCGATCATTCATATCTTCTTTCGAACTCATGATGATAATTTGGTCCTTACTTTCCCGTGTTTTTATTTGATCTTTGTTCCACTGGCATTTTTGGTACACTTCTTCTGGCCAACTGAGTTCTATGAGGTGTTGTATCTCTTTTTCGTTTAACTCCTTTTTAAGCTCATATTCTATTGTTTTTGTTAGTCCCACTCTCTCTTCTTGTTGCTTACTCCACGTCTGTGTGCCTGCTTCTACAGTTTGTTTTGGTAATTGGTTCATCCCATTATTTTTTGTAACCTCTTTATAATTTCCCAAAATTTCTTTAACAAATTTTATCGCATCTGGCATCCTTTTTGAAAAACTGGCCAGCATGCTTATCGATTTCTTTATTTCTTTCTTTGTATTGGGTATTTCCACTATTACTTTTCGAAGCAGATCAATTTCTTCGCTTGTTTTTCTTATTAGTTCCTTAAGCATGAAATGTTCTTTTTCCATTCTGTGTAAGAATATGTTGGACTCCTCCTCTTTCTTATTGGCTTTCTCGGACGTTTCAACCCTTTTTCAGTCAGACGCTGCGTAGAAATAGAGAGTAAGAAAGGAGTGGACCCCTAGCCCTCGAAACCTAATAGAGTCAGGGTCCGGAAAAAAGAAGAATTTGACCAAGTGAAGCCGACAGGAAAGAATAAAGGAAAGAGGAAGGGATCTCACCCAAGACAAGATGAAACAAAGTGAGAATCCGGCTAGGGTACCTCGTGCTTGCCACACCCGTACTCACAAGAAGTGAGCCCCTGAGGGCAGTGGTAGTGATAGTGGTAGTGGTAGGGGTAGTGGTAGCGGTAGCGGTAGCGGTAGGGGTAGCGGTAGCGGTAGGGGTAGCGGTAGCGGTAGCGGTAGCGGTAGCGGTAGCGGTAGCCGTAACGGTAACGGTAGCGGTAGCGGTAGCGGTAACGGTAGCGGTAGCGGTAGCGGTAGCGGTAGTGGTAGTAGTAGTAGTAGTAGTGGTAGTAGTAGTAGTAGTAGTAGTAGTAGTAGCAATAATGAATATTTTGAACGTGAGTGAAAGAATCATCAGTGATAATTCAATTACCAGTAAAGAATACCACAGTTATTTATCCTATGCCAATACAAGTTTAAATAAATCCGATGAAATTCGCATTCCTATTCAGACTCAAGATATTTATACATATCCAGCTGAAAGTTTCCTCGAACTTGAAGGTGTCGTTGTAGATGAACATGGGAAAGCAAGTGATACCATTGAATTGACAAATAATGCTTTTGCATTTTTATTTGATGAAATTCGATATGAATTGGGTGGAACTGTTGTGAATCGTGTATGAAATCCAGGTATTACATCTCTCCTAAAAGGTTATGTCAGTTTTACAGAACAAGACTGTTTATGTTATGACAATGCTGGTTGGAACGATCTTGAAAAGCCGAAAATGTTGTCAAAAGGATATTTTAATGTTTTTATTCCTCTAAAAATTCTTATGGGTGTTTTTGAAGACTTTCGAAAAATCATCATAAATATTAAACAAGAATTAACGCTTATACGAAGTTTTTCCGACGGCAATTCAGTCACTACAAATAAAGCAGGTGAAAAACCAAATATTCGTCTCGATAAAATAACATGGAAAATTGAACATATTAGAGTGGATGATGAAGTAAAATTGAAACTTTTAAGTTACATTGAAAAAGGAAGAGATTTAACGGTGGCATTTCGAGGGTGGGAATTGTATGAGTATCCGCTTTTGCAACAATACACGCAACATACTTGGAATGTAAAATCGATAAATCAGTTAGAAAAGCCACGTTATCTCATTTTCGGTTTTCAAACGAAACAAAATCAATTATCAAAGGATATTTGTCACTTTGATCATTGTAACTTAACCAATTTTAAAGCCTATCTCAATTCAGAAATTTATCCATATGATAATTTAAATGTTCATATTGATAGACAACAAGTGAGCATTTTGTATGAAATGTATGCCAAATTTCAACAGTCCTATTACTATAGAAATGTTGGACAACTTTGTTTGACATTTAAAAAATTTATCGAAATTGCACCTTTAGTAATGGTAGATTGCTGTTATCAAGTGGACACATTGAAAAATGGCACTGTTGACATCAGATTGGAATTTGAAACCAGTGAAAATATTCCAGCAGACACACGTGCCTATGTATTAATTTTACACGATAAAAAACTTAAATATAATCCTCTAACAAGTATTGTCAAAATATAAACTGATTAAAAATATCCCCACTCCAAACAATGTATATAAATTGGTCTGAAACTGTATCCCGCAATTATTTCAGCATTTTGTTTAAAGTGAAGAACAATACTAGTAGCAGCAGCAGCAAACAAACAAACAAAAATGGCATTTGAAAACAAAACAAAAGTGTTGTGTGAAAACAAAACAAACATTCTCTTTGTTGATGTTAAAGGATTTCAGTATGATGTTTTACCATTTATATGTCAGAAAATAGCTATTTACAATTCATTAACCAAGGAACATGTACACAGATTAGTGAAATTACCAATAAATGTGGTAGAATTTAGTGACAAGGTACAAAATTTTATCAATTATACCACTAATAATATACATGGAATCGAAAATAATTTTTGGGGTGAAGATGTTGATGATGCTACTGACGCCTATCACGCTAAACTTAAACCAGAAGAAATGTCTGCGTTTTTAAATGCTTATATTGGTTCTACAAATATGACAATTATGGTGAATGGCAAAGAAAAGATGGACTGGTTGCTGAAATACCTAAATGTTTCCAATCTCATTATTAATGTTGCAGATGATCCAAAATATAACACAGTTGATAAAATGAAAGAATTATTTAAATCACACCACTGTCATATGCATGATTATAATAATAATATATACTGTGCTTTAGAAAATGTATATAATTTGTATCACTAGTTTATGGTATATTGTTTTAAATAAATAAATAAAAAACTAAAGAAATACTTGTGTGTGTGTGTGTTTTATTTATTCAATTAATGTATAAATTTAGAAAAATTATTTTTTACATATTGCTCCTTAACTTCGTTTTCACACACCTTTGGTAACTGCAAACGAGATACGTCTTCAATTTTTTTTAATTGGAGACTTACCCTATTTGCAGCTACCTCATAAAGTTTCGGCGGAGTCAAGCAACCCTTCCGATAGTCTGGTGTCACACAACAGGGATAATCTTGATCCTGCTGTTGCTGTTATTGTTGTTTCATTTGTGCTCCTGCTGTTGTTGTTGTTGCTGATTTTACTAAACAAAGCTATGAGGGTTCCGAAATAAAAAAAAAAAATTTAAAAATATATATATATATATCTATTAAAAAAAAAGTTACAAAAAAAAATGGTTTTACCATTTTTGAGAAAAAATTAAATCATCATCATCATCACTAGCACCACCACCACGACCACCACCTACCTCTTGTTCTGCTGTTGCTGCTGATGTGGATGCAGTTGCTGCTGCTGCTGCTACTGCCTTTGACGTTGATGCTGTTGGTAGTCGTGGTGGTGGTGATAGTGGTGGTAAAAGTAATGGAATCGTTTTCTTCAATTTTTTCCTGGGTGGTTCTTCTTCATTGTTATCATCATCATCATCAGTACCACCATCAATGGTAATTGATGCTGCTGCTGCTGATGATGATGATGCTATTGTTGGTAAATACTGAGGGTAATATGACGAAGGGGGAATTTTTTTAATTGGTCCCGTTTCAATAAGGACATCTTCCGCTACAAGATTAAACTTGTATCGTCGAACCACTCGTTCTAAAATTTCAAATTCTTCGTCATTGTTAATTTGAACACTCATGAAACGAACGGCTAGTTGTCCAAATTTTTGTTTTAAGGTTTTTTCTGCTGGAGTGTAGTGTAAGTGGATAAAAATTTTATCCCTTTTTATTTTAATTTCTTTAAGACCCCATCTAAAAATCAATAAATAAATAAATAAATATTTCATCATAAATTTTGTTTGTTAAAGTTAAAAGACCATGTTTTCTTCAAAAATGCTAAAAAAATTATATTTAAAACAATAGTGCCCTTTTTACGCTATTATATACAAAGGTAAAATGAGGCTCAAAATCACTTAAAAATACTCTATTTCGAATTCTCCAGACCTAAATTTTACGAAAACAGCAAAAAAAAAATTTCCCAAGTGCGCAGTTGACCAAAAGGCGTTTTCTGACAAAACCAAAAGAGTGAGACGTGCGTAAATAGCAAAAAAAGTGACTAAGTCATCCCGGCTGATAACGATCTTTCAAGAAAATCAAACTTATGGTCATTATTATTATTATTGGTTAGATCGAAAAATTTAATATTTTTGACATTTGCTCAAAGTTGATTGGAAAATTTGGAAAACGTTCTATAGAAACAAAGGTAAAATAAATATAATTAAAAAAATATTCAAAAAAATAAACTTACGGGAATAATTGTTTAACCACCACCGCTAACCATTTTAGCGGTAAATTAACTGGATCTTCGGTCAGGACAACGATTGTTGAAGGCATCACTAATGGATTAGAAGCCATTTTTTTCTTTTTTCTTCTTCTTCGTTTTCTTGAGTCTCGTTCTGGTTTGTCGATTGACTATGCTGCTAAGCGAATTTCTGCTCGTATTTAAATACATTTAAAAAAAAATACCCAACGTCATGTTTGATAAAACAAAAATTTCCTAACATAGAAATAGCATTAAACATGTAGAGTGGCACGTGAATCTTTTGGAAATTTTTGCTGTAGTTGCAATTTTGGTATCACATATTGTATGTTTGGTCGTGCATGTTTTTTTTGACAAAATTTATCTATTACACATGTTTTACATTAAATTATAGCGTTGCATTTTTTCCAAAAAACATATAAAAGCGCTCGATTTGCTTAGTCGACCACACAGTACAAAAACAAAAGTAATAACAGACACTTGAAGAAGAAAAAAAAGACCAACTAGAACCATTGGTAAGTTATTATTATTATTATAAATTATGATTTACAAGACAAACGGCTTTGCACTCCCTCCAGGGATTATTCACTCATACCAGGCATACAAAAACACCAAAAGTATGAAGCTCTGTGGGAACCCTTTCCATGTTATCGGGTCCTAGGTGACGTTGTCTGCTGTATTTTCTACGAACTTTCGGACGATTCGCGAGGTTGCTAGGAGAATTGCTTTCTGCATCGGCTTATACAGATGCTCACTAAGGCCCAGTCCCTTGATGTTCTGCAGGAGGTTCTTTATTTTTATTATAGTTATTTTTAATTTTAAGAAGTGAAAAAAAAAATTTAGATTCGCGACCCAAGGAACAGTGAGTAACATCACCCTACCATACAGGGTGTATGTGTATAAATTCGCTGTTCGCGGAAGGTTTAACGCTAGGAATATTTTATTAGAATCGTGACCCAAGGAACAGTGAGTAACATCACCCTACCATATAGGGTGTATGTGTATAAATTCACTGTTCGCGGAAGGTTCAACGATAGGGATATTTTAGATTGTTTTTGCTATTTATTATTATTATTATTATTATTATTATGAGTTTAAAGTCTCATGCATGCTTTTTTAATGTTTGTAGTAACAAACATGAGTTCATACAAGAACATTGACACATCCTCCTCATCCTCTTTCACCACCACTAGTATCAACGAGAACAACAATAACAACAACAACAATTTCCTTTTCCTCGATGAAGTCTCAACTGAGGCAATAAAAAAATTGAACAAGTTAGTAGAATTATTAAAACAAGGGAGAAATATCTAAGATTTATAGTACATATAAAAAAAATTATTTTAAACTTGAAAAAAGCTATAAAATCTAAAGATAGAAAATGTGTAAAAAATTTTTCAAGAATTGAGTCTAATTTAAGCATTTTGAAAAACTATCTAATTAATTTTCGAATTAAAGCAAATGGTGTCAAAAATAACAAAAATAAAAATTTAGTTTGGCAAGACATTGATTCTTGTTTCAGTGGAAGAATAAAAACCGGATTTATTTCAAATTTAAATATTAAAGTTCCAATAGAATTTTTAGAGAAATGTTTTAGAAGTTTTACAATAAAAATTAAAAAAGAATTTAAAAAATCCTTGCCAAAAGTAAACGCTTCTTTTGCTGGTCTTTTTATAAAACCTCAAACCAATGAGACTGCATTTAAACTTTTTTCAAGTAAAAATGAGTGCATTGATCATACAACTAATTTGGTTTCATGGTATCAAGAAAATATAATTGCTAAAATTCTCGTTAAACTTGAGGAGTTTCAAGAACGTGACTCTGGTTGAAGTTTACTTCAAATATTATACCTCAAAATAAACATTAACTCTTACAATCCCCTTAGAGGTGGTATTTCAACTTATATTCCTTTACCTGATTTCATTCAAAAAACTAAAAGTGTTTTAAATATTAAAAATAATGACGAATTTTGTTTTCTGTATGCTGTTACAGCAGATTTATACCCAGCTCCTCTTGAAAAAAATCCAAACCGCATCTCATCATATCCCGATGTAAGACAAGTTTTAAAATTTGACGGTATTGAATTTCCCATCGCCCTTAAAGATATTCCAAAATTTGAAAAAATGAATAATTTAGGAATTAACATTTTCACAGTTCTTGATAACTGACTTTGCACCACGGATCAATTTACTTATGATATCTTGTGATTATTATAACAACTTCGAAGATGGTGATGATGATGATAACCTACAAAAAAAATCATATTTTTATTTTACTTACATTAAAAACTTATCTCGCTTAGTAAATAATCAGGTGGGAAATTTGAAAAACGGTAAATGGTTTTGCGAAAGATGACTTAACCATTTTAAGACTGAATCAATCTTAAATAGACATTTAGTTGATTGCAAAATGCTAAATAGTGTTGCGTTTTCTAATCACGGGTATTGTGATTAGAGCCGCTAATTAAAATATGCTTCTTTATAATTTTTAAAATTACTTTTACAGGCACAACTTATGATTATGAGGTAACTCCTCTATGATTTCTTATTCTATGTTGACAATTTATAAAAGAGAAAACAGTAAAGAGCGATGAGTAAAGAGCTATGAGTAATAGAGTAATAGAGCGAATAATGAGAGAATGAGTAATGGGAGAATGAGAGCCCTTCAACCTCATGGATCCAATTTATACTTTTCTTGTTTCCAATCGGTCATAGGCGTACTTAACAAACTAACTTATATCTATTTTATTAAAAACCATTGGTCAAACAACCTAGTTGTAAAGTCTACCTGATATGCGACAAAAGGGCGACATGAATAAAGTTCTATAGTTTTTATAAAGGTTTTATGATTTTATAAGTTTGGGACTTTCCCGTTAGGTTGGTTAACAAATGTATTTACTTAGGCTATGCTTATCTAAGAATTTATTAACTATTGGGTTGTAATTATGGCATTGAACCATAGGCGTAACCTAAATATATTATAATTATATAGAAAAATATTTGGGTTACAACAATAGTTCTAAAATTAGTTTCCCTAAAGACAAAATTCTAAAAATGAAAAATATTCAAAATCAAAATCTCATCCCATTTGTAATATACGCAGATATCGAAAGCCAGCTTACCACTAATAATTTATCTAATACTACTACAGGAAAATCACAACGGGTGCAAAGACATAAAGCTTTTAGCGTTGTATTTTATCTAAAATGTTCATATAATGACTCACTTTCAAAATTTGACATGTTTACTGGAAAAAAATTGTGAAATTTGGTTTCTTCAGCAACTTTTCAAAATTTCTCAGGACATCAATAATATTCTTCTAAATCCTGTTTCCATGCAACCGCTAACTAGTGAGGAAAAAATAGCTTCTATTACGCGGGCAAATGTTACTTGTGTGCAAAACCATTTTTTTCCAATGACATCAAAGTACGAGATCATTGTCATCTGACAGGAAAATACCGTGGAGATGCTCATAATTATTGTAATTTACAATTTCAAGATTCTCATGTTATTCCTCTAGTGTTTCACAATTTATCAGGCTACGATAGTCACTTTTTGATTAAACCTTTGTGTACTGAAATTAAAGGTTCAATATCTTTACTTCCCCTTAACAAGGAAAAATATATATCTTTTACGAAACACATAGAAAATACCAAAATTCAGTTTCGTTTTCTGGATTCTTTTAGATTTATGGCTAGTAGTCTTGATAAATTGGCATCATACTTAAATGACTCGCAAAAAACAGTTTGTAGAAATTTTTTTAACGATGATGAAAAATTTAAATTGGTAACGCGTAAAGGAGTCTTCCCCTATGAATATCTTGATTATTGAAAATTAAACGATAAATCTTTATCACCTTTGGAAAAGTTTTATAGTAAAATCAATAATGGAGATATTTCTGGAGAGAATTATAAACACGCTTGTAATGTTTGACATACATTTTCACGAAAAACACTACGGGAAAAGGCAGAATTATATCTAAAAACAGATGTAATCTTTTTGGCCGATGTCTTTGAAAACTTTCGTAAAACATGCCATAAGCATTATGAGTTGGACAGTCTTCACTATTATACTACTCCAAGACTTGCATTTGATGTTATGTTAAAAATAACTGACGTAGAATTGGAACAATTGGATCACATTGACATGATTTATTTTATTGAACGTGGAATCAGGGGAGGTATTTCCCAGTGTTCTAATCGTTATGGCAAAGCCAACAATAGATACATGGATAACGATTATAACCCTGAAATTCCAGAATCATACCTCGTATATTTTGATGTTTACAATCTGTATGGAAGCAATGAGTTTTGCTTTACCCACAGGTGAATTCGAATGGTTAGAATAAAAAAATTCCAATGACGAACCTGCTTTTCAAAATTATTTACTAAGTATTAATTCAAGTAACACGCATGGGTATATTCTCGAAGTTGATCTTTATTACCCCCAAGAACTTTTTGAGACTCATAAAGATCTTCCATTATGTCCGGAACATTTGGTACCACCTAATTCAGAATCGAATATTCCAAAACTTCTAACAACTTTTTTTGACAAAAAGCGCTATGTATTACATTATTTAAATTTACAACAAGCCATATTTCACAGTTGTGAAATATTCGATGAAAATATGATTATTATTGAAATGAAAAGACTGAAATTAAAATTTAATAAACCGATTTACTTGGGTATGTGCATTTTGGACATTTCGAAAACGTTTTTGTACAATTTTCATTATGATTTCATTTTAACAAAATTTGGTCCCAATGTTAAGTTATTATACACGGACACTGATAGTCTAATTTATCATTTCAAAACTGATAACATTTATACTTTCATTAAAAACCACATAGATAAATTTAATACATCAGACTATTCTCCTAATAATATATATAATATCCCATTAAAAAATAAGAAAGTATTGGGGCTAATGAAGGATGAAAATAACGGGGCAATTATGACAGAATCTATCGGTTTACGTTCAAAATTATATACTATTAAAGTTTTATCAAATGAAGCTGAAAAAAAGAGAGAAAATTAAAAAAATGATTACTCTTGAACATACCCAACGTGAAATAAACAGTTTTATATCGAATTTTGGAATAACAAAAAGGGCTAAAGGTATCAGTAAATCAGTCATAAAAGATATAACTTTCGAAGATTATTACAATGTACTATTTAACTATCAAAAAACCCACATTATTCAAAATCAGATAGTTTCCATGAAACATGAGGTTTTTACGGTCCAGCAAGAGAAAATTGCATTAAATCCGCGAGATGACAAACGGTATATAAATTATTCTTTCACTGATAATCTACCATGGGGATATAGGTTTTAAACATCTCATTCTAAATTTACTTGTTTAATTTTTTTATTTCTGAATGGGAAGAAGAAAAAGAAGGAAAAGTACATAATTTAATTTACCTAAAATACCACTCTGATATATAAAATTTTGTTTTATTTTACCCGATCTTCCACTTTAATTTATTTTTTCTACTAACTACTTTACGAAACAACAGCCTCTGGTAAATGACGTCATTGTCGATACTTCTTCAGCAATAAAATCTTTTTGGCTAAAGACTCTTTTGGTCCTTCTTAAGTTACTAGGACACTTCTTTGGCAATAAGGCCTTTTTGGATAGGGATTTTTCAGGACTTCGGCAATAAGGCCTTTTTAGATAGGGTTTCAGGAGGATTTCAGGCACTTCTTAGGCTATTACATCACGTTCTTTGGCAATAAGGCCTTTTTGGTTAGGGTTTTAGGAGGGTTTCAGCACTTCTTCGGATGGTAAAGGGCTGAAAAGGGACAGATGCCATCAGGGTGTCACAGTACCCAGCCCTCATAACTACTACATTTGAAAACCTCCATATATCAAATCTGGACAAAATCGAGAGATGTAAAATTTTTAGTCCGCCATATTATTTTTAAAAAAATAATTTTAAATTCGTAATCAACACCCTCAAGAACTCCTCGATACCAATTTTTGACAAAATCGAGATATGTAAGATAATTCGTCATATTGAATGTTTTTTAAAAAATTTGGATTCGTTGTGTACGACTACAAAAATTCTTCCATACCAATTTTGGAGAAAATCGGACAAAATTATTTTTTTTATCTTCCATATTATCAAGGCCATTTTGAATTTTACTGAACCAATTTTGGTCAAATAAAAAATTTTATTCAAATCGGTTCTTCCATTCCGGAATGATGCCCAGTTAATGTGGGAGTGAGCGGCACAGATGAGTCACGTGAGAAAAATTCTTACCAAGCTTTTTAAAAAATTTAAAATAAAGCCGATTGTCTGTGCATATCCTGAAAAAAAATGACACAAAAATAAATTAAAACAATTTATATTATAGCCAAATTTTAATAAAAAAAATCAAGCTTTTCCCGTAATATCAGCATTTAGAGAAGATTTTGTCAAAAATCTTTAAAAATCCTGGGAAGTTTTACACAGTAACGATTGTTTTATTTTAAAACACGGAATACATTTTTTTAACCTGTTTTTTTATTTCTTTTTTTTTTAAATATAGTGAACTACATAACAGCATTTTTAATATTTCTTGGCTTCCTGGATTCGCAGTATAATTTTTAATGTCAAAAACAACAAAAAATTTTTACTTTTAAGAAAATCCACTTTTAATATTTTTTTTGATTTCCTACAAGGCTTTTACTACAATTAGGTTTATTAGAAAAAAAATATCGGCATTACTCTTTTGTGGCTAAAAATTAGATTGAAGTATAGATAAACACCTTCTTAATAGAAAATACTAGTGTCACTTTGTTTTACAAGCTATATTTAAAATGACAGACTCGCGCGCCATATTTCTTGTTGATTTTTTATTAAAATTTAAATATTTGACTATAGTAATTGAACCTTTGTCATTTTTTTTTAAATCGGTTTTAAGTAAGACCAGCACATACACATTTATTTTAAACCATAATCCTAATTAGAGAATGATAAACACTCAGTTTTTCTATTTGTCGTAAGTAATTAAGATTTTACATTCCGGTATAAAATAACATTTTCTAGTAATATTATTCCATATTTTTTAAATAAAGGTACTTTACTCCAGAGTAAAAATAAAAATTTTGCATCTACTTTATATGCAATATTATTTTTCTTTTTTGTTTGTTTTGATTTCAGGATGTGTCGATACCATCCGCTATTTTCTATTTTTTTTTTAAGTTTAAAAAAATATCATAAGCATCATGTCTGCTGGTCGTCACTGACAATACTACATCTAAATACTTATTAATAAAATAGAGTTTGAACCATATTATTAAAACATTAGGCATGCGTAATTTAGGTTTCAAGGGGTTTCTTATGCTTGCCTATTTTTTTAATTTTGGGATTATCATCGGATAGAGGTAATCGATATTTGCTTTAACTAGAAAATCAAATAAGCAATCCATCAGTTCTAAAAATTTCAGTAGTTGCTTCAGCAGTAGAAGCTTTCATGTCGCCTATCTCTATTGCTTTTTTTAACGCTGACCAGCTAATTTAACCAACAATTTTTGAAATTGTTTTGGGTTTAGGTGGAATTTAGTTATTTTTAATGATTGAGCAATTAAGACTTTTTGCTTTAAAAATTGCTTTTTAAGCTTGAGGTGCTCGATAATAAAGACTTAAAGCAATTTGTTTTCCTTTGCACTGAATTTGTATTCTTTCCTTTTTAAGAGCTGCATACAGATAAAGACCTGATGTTGGGGGGATTTTTATTTGAATTTTGATAGAACAGTGTACAGAAAATTGTGCTTTTGGTATTGCAAAAAATGCGAGTGTTTCTGATTCTATATAATTTTAAATTTTTGATTTTTTTTTTGAGACAACATTTTATTCTCAAGTTTGTGGAATATTGTACTATCATCTGTAGATATTTTTAAAAAAATGTTTTCTTTTATTTTTTCGAGATAGAGTGACGTCACATATTCCTGATATCCAGTCCTTATTTATAGTGGGAAAGGCTGATGATGTCTTACTGAAATACTCTTGCTTCTTAGGCGTAAAAATATGTGGATTGTTCTTTAAAATATATTTTATTGTAGGAATTTTTTCAGAAAGTTTCCTTTTTCTTAGATAAGTATTTGTCGGTCTAAGAATATGAAGAATTTCGGAACTATCCTTCTGTAATAAAGAACTTTATTGCAGAATGATATCTGAAAAGAATTTTGCATATAATTACTATTTTTAAGAAAATACATTATTTAAAATTGAGAAGCATTAAAAATATATACTTTCAGATCGAAGAGAATATAGTTTCTTCAAAAAATGTTGATATGTCTACAAACCTTAATCTACTTGATCTCTCATGAATATCACATTCTTTTGCAAAATGTATGTCACAAATTACCATTCTTTGTAGAAATTTTGGATTCAGAAGATCAGAATTTTGTGAAAATGAAAAAAAAAACACCTGCAAATTGCTTGAAATTTAAAAAAGATTTATATATTTTCAGAAGTTCTTTTTACAGAAAACCTCCCACGAATATCTAAAAAAGTATTAGGGTAATAATTTATCTTATAACAAATAATATATAACAAATTCTTGCTAACGCCTGTTACCTCAGATTTAACCAAGTTATTTCATATTATTCGCCTCGACATATTTACAAAAGTATTAAAAATTAAAATATGAGCATCTGTTTTTAAATTTTTATCTATGTATTGATAATCAAGGGATAATTACATTTGCCCGATACATTATATGTGACAATATGTGATTATATCTTCAGGTTACAAGGTACAATGAGAGTGAGAATAAATAAAAAATTCCTAATTTTATGGCAGAAACACCCAATATGAGATATGCGTGCATTTGTACTTTGTAGTTTCGAATGTTAACAAGACGAATTTTACCCTCAGAAAAATTTACCTTCAAAACGAGAAATATAAATTGATTGAAACAAAAGTATATCTAATGGTCATGTAAAAAGGTCTATATTAATGGCAAATGATTCTGGACTTGCTTGGATAATTTTACAATAAGTTAGGACACAACCACCCCTATAATAAACAGATTAGAAAAATCATTTGTAACAATTACAAAGTACCTAATACAACCAAATATTATACTAACTGAGAATAATTACCTGAAGTTTTCTTGGAATTATTCTTAAAAAACTGAAAAATTCAGGATACTTATAACAACAATAAATATACGAGCATCCCCTGCTTCGGCTTCCCTCGAGCGAATAACGTAGCCAAGTTAAAAAATGATGCTATGCATTAAAATATTTTTTTAACGGTGAGTTTCTTTGTAAAAAGGTAACGTTTTTCGAGATGAAGAAACCCTTCTTTTTATTTATATAGATGAATTAGATTTACGTCTTTGGAATTTCACAAGTGAAATGACGGACTAAATGTGTATTTATTAAGCTATTTTTTATTTATTAAAACATTTATTTGTCATTCTAATCTCTATTTTAAGTAATCTTATAGCTAGATTTACAAGCCTATGTTGATGAAGTAGATAGATACAGAAACCCAAGCTATGCGAAGAAGGTAAATTTTTAATTAATTTGGAGCAATTAATAGTTTCATTTATATTTTTGCAGATGTAATTTTCTGCTTCTGTTCCTCTATTGCGATCAGCCTTGAGTACATTTCGGCAGTTTATCAAATGTTGCATTTGATCTTGAGTTATGGTCACCAACAAAATAATATGAGGTCTTGATTTATTTAAATCCATGTTTTCCCCTCTAGACTAACGTGATTTGTAGGTTCTTTTTTCTGCTTCAATGACAACTGTACGCAGTTTTTCTGCTTTCAACAAAATAATAAAGTTAAAAATTTGTTTTTAAATCGAATTTGAAAAATTAAAAAAGGAACAAACATAAACAATGCCTAATTCGGACGAAACTTCAAAATAGAGATTGACAGATTATTCCAATGAATGTGTCATACAACCACTAAGAACACAAAATATCCCTATATATTTTGGGACTATTATTGTAAAAATAATATATAAATTTAATTTCGCCCTCTCGGCTCAAGATCAACAACAAATGAATTTTTACAGGATAAAAGTAGATGGATTCCAAAACTTAGATATACCTACTATGCAGACAACATTACAAAGGCCTACTACGTTTATACCTTCTTAAATATATCAGATCAGGCAATTGCAGATATTTCGATCAAATCGAAATTAACGGAAGCAGAAGTGGTTTGCTATGAATGTATCTATGATGCTCAAATTGGAATCATATGGTGTAATATAAGATAAATCAGCACCCCAAGGCAAACTAATATTTATGGGCGGTGAGTGCTCTATAGAAAGGACAAAATAAAAATTATATTTTATGTTACTCTTATAACTATATTAATTATATAAATGGTTTTAAGTGCTCTGAACCCCACATATTCTTAATGCTTTTTACATAAAACATTTTAATATGTTAAATTTTACTTGTGAACCATTAGATAATTTTATAACTATAGGGGTAGCTAAGTATCCCGAGCGCCATACATTGTTTTATATATATATATATATATATATATATATATATATATATATATATATATATATATATATATATATATATATATATATATATATATATATATATATATATATATATATATATATATGCATTGTTACTCGTAACGCCATAGTCGATTTTTTTATTATTATATTAATATGGGGACGTTCTATGTCTCCCGAGTTAAGTAACAAATAAGTTTACGTTTAGATTGATATCGTAAACCATAAATATTATGGAAAATACAGATTGTTCTTTAAAAAAAAAAAGTAAAGAATATTTTTACCACAGTTTATTAGACAATGGTCAATTATTTTCTTTAAAACTCCCTTTATTGATCGAAAATGGCTGAAACTCACATCAGGATTTTCTACCTCGACATCCCAAATAAGGAAATTTATTATCAGAATGGATCATTTTAATGAAAAAGTGTATAAACTATATAAATCTCACAAACAATACTATCAGCAATTGGCACAAACAATAGTAACTACCTGTAATTATCACCCGTCTTTAAAAGCAATTTGCGACATGACTTTTTTTATTACAGTAGGTATTCACAAACTTAAAAATAGAACCCCCACTGAAATCAACATAAATATCCGATCTTTGTTGCCACAACAAAAAAGGCTGTGATTTTAAAAAATTGTGAAAAGGATCTTTGAATATAGAACCGTAAATATTTATGGCCAGTGTTCATAATTTCCTAATAAAGCTAAGAAGTAGTATAGTATTGCCAGAAATGATCCTCTTGTTTTAAATGTAATAACTTTTATTTGTTAATATTTTGTATTACTAATATAGAGGAACAATTTTTTTATCGGGTAGAGTAAAAATATAATTAATTCTCCTCAAATCACGTGTTGGAGCATGTTTTTTTTTAATATCCGAAATATTCTGTACTGTTATTTACACTTGTATACGTATCATAAGAGTAAGTGTACTTAACCAATACGAAATGTCAAGGGGCTGTTTTACAGTGTTTTGTTAATGTAATTAAATTAACTGTAAATGTCACTTTTTTATTGTTCTTGGAGACCTGGAGAGTATATATTTGGAACGTTACTAAGTGCTCTTATATTCAAAGCGTTAATGGATGTTCGACAAATATGGCTTTAAAACGTTGTCATTGGTTTTAGATATTAAATAACCTAAGATATATCTCTAAGAACTTACCTTCTACTTGTTTCAAAATAATTTGAACATTACAGCATACTTAAACTTATATATAGTATCGTTGCTGGTAAGTTTGTTAAAATATACAAACGATGGTCCATTTAATATATATATTTTACCTTGAAACTATTTTGCAAGATGATTTAGCTTGTAATAACAAATCTATTAATAATATTAACAAAATTTAAAGTATAAAAGCAATAATAAATGTTAATAATAGGATGAACATTCTTCCATACTATTTTTTTCATAGTTTGATGAATTATTGATGCAGCTATTTCGTTTTCTTTTCAGAAAATAGTTATATAAATTAGTCAATAAGATAAAACAAAATAGTATGAAATAAGCTTTCTGAATTCACAAAAAAAATTTCTCACCTGACAAGGTGCTTAAGTGTCTACATTTTTATTGTTAGAAAAATAAAAATATCAGTGATACTAAAATATGAAATACTATTAAATTTGTGGTAAAGCTTGGCTAAAAAACTTTAAGTCATAAATCCGACACAGACCTATCGATCATATTCTTCGTACCTTTGTTTTTATATTGAAAATTGTAGCAAATTATATTTATTATATTGTTGCTAATTTGCTACATAAAATAATTTAAACACAAAAAGTTTTTGACCGATCGTTATTCTTCAGGGCAAAAAGTTTGCGCGATAGTCCTCCCTGTGATATATTTTGAACCCCAGAAAAATACTGAACACACCTCTAAAACGAAATATAGCAATTCTAAATATTATTTGCTCTAACCTACCACCTAGTATCAAATTCTATAAGTATATTAAGTTTATAGTCTGGCACCAAACCACTTCTATAATTAATATGAAAATCTGCAATTTTAATATTGGATCTCGTCGACAGAGGGTCACACCTGGAATGAGATCCTTAAAAGTGACTGGAAAATTTAACACAGGAATATCCTACTATATACCTTATACAATGTTTAAACTCTACTTACTAGCATTCCTTGGATTTTATATGAGAAGTACAAGATTCTAAATTTAGATTGGAGAATGAATGCCGAAAATGGGCTATTTGTGATAATTTGCATCTGGAAACTTATTTTTCAGGGAAATACGGAAAGATCTCTAAAATTACTGGTCTAATTTTGTAAAATAATTAAGAATCCTGCATTATTGATAATTCTTTGCTAACTTTTCTTGAAAAAAAAATTTCAGGAAAAGATGGGAAATATTCTTTGAATTCAGAAATTTTGTTCTAATCTGGACTCAGTTTATTTGCATTACTTGGATTTTGTAAGAGAAGTACAAGATTCTGCAATTAAATTAGAGACAGAAAGACGAAAATCGGCTAATTTTGGTAATTTACTCCCCAAAACTGATTGATTCAGAGAAGTACGAGAATATGTCTAAGATTATTGGTTTAATTTTATAAGATATTTTTAAATTCTTCATTTTCAGTTGATACTCGCTAAGTATATTTCCATCCCATGGATGAATAATATTTTCATTTAAAAAAAAATTACATTTCTGTACAGTTTTTAACAAAAATATCATTCTGAAAACGTCGAATCCTTTATTTAGTTTAAAGTCCGTGTCCAATGAGGCAGGTGATTTTCAATATTCAACGGGTTGATATGGAAGGTCCTCTACATAGGTTCTGACCGGCGCACCAAGAAACACGGTAATTTTTCCAACATCTATTTAGTATGATTTTATATAATATCTAAAAATCTTGAATTTTGGGTACACCTATTGTAACTTCACTAGGAAAACGAAGAAATTGCAACAATAAGAAAAAAATAATCATTGAATTTAAAATTTTTGTTTTTATTTTTTCCAAACTATGTGGCCCTCCTTGGTTTTAATATTAGAATTACAAGTTTCTGAACTTAGATTATGGACAGAAAGTCAAAAATGGACCATTTGTATTAATATACTTCAAGAAATGTATTTTTTTTGGGAAATTTTGTAAATTACGGCACATTTTTGACTTCCTCTGAAAGTAGTGTAACAATTTGACTTCTAGAACACCCTCAGATGGTATATTAGTTTGCAAATAATGGTAATTATTATTCAATGTGTGTATCCAATTAGGGTCTTAATTGACAGTTAGATCAATTGCGGCATTATAAGTGTGTGTTAGGTGTGTCACAAATTACTTGTCTAATTTTGTAAAATAAATTACGAAATAATCGTTGAATTTAGATGTTTGACTCTAATTTAAACTCAACTTACTAACATTTCTTGGATTTTATATGAGAAGTACAAGATTCCAAACTTAGATTGGAGAATAAAAGACGAAAATGGGCTATTTCTGATAATTTAAATCCGGAAACTTATTTTTCAGGGAAATACGGAAAGATCTCTAAAATTACTTGTCTAATTTTGGAAAATAATTTAGAGTCCTGCATTATCGACATTTCTTTATTAACTTTTCTGGGAAAACAAGGGAATTACAGTACAAGATGGGAAATATTCTTTGAATTCAGAAATTTTATTCTAATCTGGAGTCAGTTTATATGCATTACTTGGATTTTGTAAGAGAAGTACAAGATTCTGGAATTAGATTAGAGACAGTATATATATATATATATATATATATATATATATATATATATATATATATAAATAAATATATATATATATATATATATATATATATATATATATATATATATATATATATATATATATGTATACATGATAAGTTGTCACCTCAGTGTTAAAGAGAAGGCGACCTAACCTCACCATTTTCCAATTAACTTCTTGCATATATTTTTATATATACATGTTGAGGGGAGCCTCCTTAATTAGAAATTCATTAGAGGGGAAATATTGTCTTTGTTTTTAACTTGGTCGTATATGGTAGGTATATCAAATCCGAGGTCACCTCACTTATATATTAGGTAATATGAACTGAGGCATAAAATTAAATATATATACAATACTTACTCACCTCTGTCGGTGTTGCCACTTATCTGAGGTGAGTATATTGTTGCTAGATGTTATGTTAGAAAATATTATAAGTTATTAAAATGTTTCGTATCAGATTTCCTCGTCTTATCAGGGGCGGTATTTTTAGAAGAAAAAAACTACTACAAAAAATTATTTTTTATTTTCATGAAATAAACAATTGTCAGTTTTTGATAAGATGTTGTATTTTGGAATTAATAACAGGGATAGTTCTATTTATTCCAATCTTTTGTATAAATTTTTTTTTTTTGCTGAAGATGGATATGTTTTATCTTCTATAAATCTTGAAAAATGCTCCTCAAACAGCGATATGTCCAATGTGTTTGTCCAATCTATAAAGAAATAAATAGACATAAAGTAAAAATATACACATATATGTTTATCAAGTATTTACTTTACTTTTTAATATCAGGCCTTTTCTTTGGTAGTATTTCTCTTGTGTCGTTGCTTACTATACCGGGTGTCAACGAATCTATTAGATAAGTCATAATTTCTAGAGTATTATGTGTATCAAAATGAGAATTAGTACAGGTAAATGTTATGTAAATAGGAGAGTTTTCGCATATTTTCCACTTTCCGGTCACTTCCAGTTTCACCGGAAATGGCCCCGGTTTTGAATTCTTAAATAGAACACCCTGTATATTTTAACATCTTTAGATTTCTGAGACAATTCTAGATCAGAATGTGACATTTTAAAAACTTTTTACGTCTACTTCATTTATTTAAAGCCACTTTTAAAATTGCATCTAGGTGGCCATGATCGGACGCAAACTAATCTAACGGCCTTAGGTGATGTCAAAAAAATACAATCGCAACGTTTTAGTGACTAGTATGAAAGACAGGAATTGGATTAAAAATTTAACAAAATTAACAAAAAACTAACAAAATAAACTAATAAGTTAGACGACGCACTTAAAATATTTGAAAGTACAGTGGCTGAATTTGTTAAAAAGTTTAGTGTAGTAAATGTTCAAAGTGCATTCCTTCTTTTTCACGACACATTTTAGCTCGTTCAATTGTTTCTCTCAACACGTTTTGTAGCATTTGGGGCGTTATACTTCTAAATGCCCGTAAAATTCTTTCTTATAATATTTCAAGAGTAGCTGGGGCTGCTCCATAGTAAACCCTTTCTTTAACATATCCCCAGACAAAGAAATCGAGCACAGTAAGATCCGGTGAGCGGGCAGGCCACCGTACCGGACCATTGGTTGCAATAATTCGATTATTAATGCTCTATTAAATAATTAAGAACTTCTCTAGTATTGTGAGGCGGTGCTCCATCTTGTTGAAAGTAAATTCGCCATAAAACTGCTAAAGGTATATCATTGAGATGATTTTCGATTTCATTTTGAAGAAAAGCTAAGTATCTAACCCCTGTTAACTGATCTTGAAACAATATTGGCCCAATTATTCTGTTTCCAACGATACCAGCCCAGACATTGACGCCAAATCTTTCTTGAAAATTGTCCTCTCTCATTTCATGTTGATTTTGTTGGGCTCAGTACCGAGTATTTCGCTTATTGAACATACCATTATTTGTAAATAGGGATTCGTCGGAAAATAGAATAAAATCGATAAAATTTGGGTTAACTCTATGATTTTGAAGCAGCCAATCACAAAACACTATCCGTCTATCGCCATCCTCAGTATACAAATGTTGATGTAACTGATATTTAAATGCTCGATATCCATGCTTTTTCAGTTTTTTTCTTGCTGATGCATAACTTATCTGCAGTTCTTGACTAATTTTTCTTAACGAACCTGTTTTATCAACCTCAACCATAGCAATTACGTTAATCTCAGTCTCTTCATTTATGATAAACCTCTGTTCCGCCTCTTGATTTCCTATTTGCCTAAAACGAGTCTCGACATACGGAAAATACTGATGGGCTGGATGTTGCCGATTCGGATATCTATGAGCATACAACTCGGCAGCATTCCTTGAATTTCTATGACACTCTCCAAATATTAATAACATAACCACTTTTTCACTTTGAGTATACATTTTTTTAACGAAAATTTAAACTAAACTTAACGAAAATTAAGAAACTTTTACGTCTGTTCTTAGAGCGTATCTACTTAAGTGAGTGCTTTGTTTTCCAAAGAACACTTGATAAAAACAGTTGCAAATTATTATGCATCATGGCTGTCCATGGCGCACTTGCCATAAGTAAATTATCCAGTATTTTGCTTAATAATATTTAATTTCTGTTCTTATGTCTAATTCAATCGCAAATAAATTAGTACCGTTAGATTCGTCAAAGAATGCTTTTTTCGAAAAGTAGTTGTCAAAAAGGGGTCGCCATTTGAAAATTAATAGTTAGAAATGAAAACGTAATTTTGTCAACTTGTTTTATTCCTGTCTTTCATACTAGTAACTAAAATTTTGCGATTGTATTTTTTTGACATCACCTAAGGCCGTTAGATTAGTTTGCGTCCGATCATGGCCACCTAGATGCAATTTTAAAAGTGGCTCTAAAAAAATGAAGTAGACGTAAAAAGTTTTTAAAATATCACATTCTGATCTAGAATTGTCTCAGAAATCCAAAAATGTTAAAATATACAGGGTATTCCATTTAAAAATTCAAAACCGGGGCCATTTCCGGTGAAACTGGAAGTGGCCGGAGTGTGGAAAATATGCGAAAACCCTTCCCTTCACATACCATTTACCTGTACCAATTCTCATTTTGATACACATAATACTCTAGAAATTATGACTTGTCTAATAGATTCGTTGACACCCGGTATACATATTATTGGTAAAATACAATATTTTTAATTTTACTTGGTATGTCTTTAAGACGAAAGGTATGAATCTATTAGTATTCTATTAGTTCTTCAAAAATAGGGCATACTTTTTTATGCTAATGTTACATAAGAGACACTATGACGTCATTCATTACTTTACATACCTTCTCAAGATATCATTTTTATTATTATTAACTACTGGAGAAACATCTGTTAGGTTAACTTTGGATTTAAGTTCTTTTTCAATGTCATGTCATGCTGTAGTAGTATCTGACACATAAGTCGAAGTACAGCTTTCAAATTTACAATATATATATTTTTTTATTAGTATCTTCAAGTTCGTTTTTTAATTTGCATTCATTTCCAGTAACTAATTCCCTTAAAAATTTGCTCTTTATCCATTCCTACATTAGAGATTGAAATTAATTAGACTTGTTTTTTAAAACTTATTTTATTATTGAAACAAATTTTTTGGCATTCAAATTTAAACAATGTCTTAAAATAATCACCGAATTTCAATTCGGTATTAAATAATGTTAAATTCCAGATTTTTTTGTATATATATTTTTTTGATGGTCGATACAAATATAACTTACTAAAGTCATGTTTATTCTCTCATTAACCGGAACACAGTGGCGTAACTAAAAGTATGCACACCTTCCTCCGCAGATTTTTGAATGTACCCGATTATTTTGCACTCATCTTGATCCTTGGTATTTATTTATTTTCATTAAGGGACTTGAGAGCGCCTCGCCGCACTGCGGGGTCTGCGAAATAGTTATTTACGCCACTGCCTGGACAGCTAACATCGCCATTGATTTCTGTTACGTACATATTTATATAATTTTTTACATTTACTAGAAAATACTAAAGCATCTTGAAGGAGATTCAGTTTTTAGAAATTATATTATTTTGGTTTTACCACTGTAGCTAATTTTCGTTAAACTGATTAATATACAGTTTTCATTAAAAATTGCGATTTTTCAAATTTTTGGTTTTAAATTAACTACCGACATTTAATTAACGTGATAAAACTTTCTACATGACTATTTATAAAGGATTATGATCATCTTTTATATTACTAGTTAGCAGTGCATTTTAAAAGATCAAAATGCTATTTTCCATCAGTTTCATATGGTACGTGGAATTAAAAAATTTGACGTTTTTTTATATCAACTCAGTAAAATATCTATTCTGTACGTTAAATATATTATAGACCACTACCTTTTAGAGAAAAAATAATCTACGAAATGAAATTTGGCCAAAAAACAACAACTTCTGCTTACTAAATTATTATAATACTTACGCTATTCATGTTTTCTATACTAATTTCTTAAAAATGATCGCATACGCTTTATTTCTATTCTGCATCCTGAAAAAATAATTTCATTTTGATATGACTTTTATTCATATCATTTTTTAAATATTTAAATCGATTAAATATACGAAACTTAGCAAGCTGTTTAGGCAACTCTGGTATAAATGTTGCTTCTACCCAAAGGTGCTTAAATAACTTAATTTTAATCCTCAGTTCTTTATGGTAGCAAAAAACAACCCTCAACTTCAAAGCAGTTTTTATTAAAATTTGTATATGGTTATAAAATATATATTCATTTTTCAAATATTATGAAAATATTTCATTGGTATGTTCTGGCAGTAATTAATACATCGTTGTTACTGTCTTCTTTAGTAGACATGATAATGAATCAAATACACGCATGCCATTTAGTGTGTGGACAAAAGATATCTCCATTTCTGTAGACTGACCTTTGATAAAAGTTATAAGGGTTTTTTAAAAGAAACTATATTTTGAAATTATCTTTCAAATTTGAAAGCCCCTGTATATTTAAAGTAATGTCAGGTTTTACTTAAAAAAATTTTGAACTTTTATGTGAGAATCTCCTAAAGAAATAGAAGTATGTTTCATTCAAGTACTAAGTGGCCACCCTGTATTTTTTACAATTGGCATTACTCGGTGATTAAAGGCGGTAGTGACGACGATTAAGTACAGACAGATGATACAATGATTTGTATTCATAGTATTAGAAATATAATAAGTAATTTCTTAACAATATTACAATCATAAACAAATTAAATTAACTATAACACTAAATTAAATTTTTTTATTGCCTCGTATTTGTTATAATAATAAAACAGTTTTAAGGTTTTTTAGTCAAAAATTTGACAAAAAAATATAAGTTAAATTAGAAAACGCTAACTATTTAAAATAAATTCTATAATTTAGTGTGATAAAAATATAATTTACTACTTACCTTCACTAACTTTACATTATTAATCCTCTCAAAATCATTTTATCACAAAACCCCAAAATATAAAACTAAATAGAACAAGGTTATGTATGTATGCGAGAATTTATTTTACGCGCGATGTTGCCTAAACGACGAGGTAAGAACGAGCGAAAAATATGTATAACCGGCATATATGATGATGAGGTGATTTCGTGTTTGTGATAAATACTGAGCGATACGACACTAGCGCTGGTGGTATACACTTGAACTAAAAAAAAAATCATAGGAACGAGTGGGTTGAAATCACCTCATAACAAATTTTCATAAAATGACGTTAAAGGCCGTTTAGTAACTCCTCCTAAAAAAATTAAGGCAAAACGTTGTCGCCTCAAATTTATGAGGCAACAACGTTATATATGAGGTGACTACGCTAACTGTATATATATATTTTCGAGGTGACAACATACCTTTTATACATATATATATATATATATATATATATATATATATATATATATATATATATATATATATATATATATATATATATATATAAATTGTGTCATGTATATATAGTACTTTGTTATTCTTATTATAAATCCATTAAAATAACAAAAATATTTTTTTTTATTTTCACATAAATCCCTATCTTTACGTCCTCCAACGAAATCACGGTATTTATGTCACCCGGGCGTATACTCCTTCCAAGCGATATATCCTCCGATATATAATAATTTTATAGATTACAATGAATCGCTAGCCCGACAACTTTGCCATTGTTTAGTAATATAAGGTAATGTTCGTGTTCAGTTCTCAGTATAAGAATTGCACTTGAAGAAGGGTATTACTAAACGTAAAAGGTAAATACGTATTCTCTTAAAAGAAAATGGATTAAGAAATGAATATATGACAAAAAATATGTAGGTTGCGTTGAATCTTATTTTGCAATTGCAGTGGGACAATTTACAAAAAATAGTTAAAAATTTAAAATTAGCTTATACAGCTGAAATTTTGCGTATGAGCTAAAAATTGCATTTAGAAAAAGTATTTTTAATAAATTTTTTCGATATTTTGGGATATAACCTTACCTTTGGATTTTTTTTGGAAAAAAATTTAAATTTGACAGTTAATGCTCATTACTTGACTACTATTTTTTGGTTAGTTTTCCTCTTGATAAAAGCAGAAATTGATGTCAAAGTCAAATTTCGAATAAAGCTATTAATAATTAATAGTTTTTGACTCCGACTCCGCGCCTACTGATGATCCTGCAGATTCTAATTTTACTCCTTCAGAATATAACTGTTCTTCGGTATGTTTTAGTTTAATTTTTGTAAGAATTAAACTAAATAATATTCTTTTAGGACATATCGATGACCTCCCCTCAAATATGTGATATTCCACCTTCTTCTCCCGAAATTTTGCCTCAGAATAAAAATAATAAATTTGATGGTAAAAGTACTGAACCAACTGCAACTCCATATAATATCGAAAATTAAGAACATTCTAAAATGAAGACTGCAGATGAATATGCAACAATGAATAATTTTGTTTATGAACTTAACAAAATAAAATTAGACTCTAGTTCTAAGAACACAGTATTTTGTTATTATTGAAAGAAATATGTAATTCATTTTCCCAGACATTCATTTAGAAATCACAAATTAGAAACAGAAGTGGAAAAGATTTTAGCACTATCACCTCTATGCAAGGAATGGAAAAAAATTGTTTTTTTCTCTAAGAAAGAAAGGTAATTACTTAACCAACAGTGAAGTAACAAAACCCATAAGAAAAGATGCTGAAATTATTAATTACCTTCCATGTACAAACTGTTTGGGCTTTTACTCTGCTAGGAATCTATGGCGACATCGCAAAAATTGTGATGCAAATACAAATAAAAGAACTTCTGAGAAAAATTCTTAAAGCAATGCGCAAAATTATTTAGTACGCAACTTAAGAGTGTATCCTCAATTAAAAGAAAATGTATTTTCCCGTATGAGAGCTGATCAAATTTCTCTTGTAGCTAAGAAGGATCCACTTATATGTGCTTTTGCAGCGGGATATTTAAAAATTCATCGGGAAAGCATTTCATTCTGGTTGTTTCAAGGAAAATACGTGAATTGGCCAAGCTTACTATTGAAAACAAAAAAAGTTAGACCTTCTCTAAGAGATCTTTTTGAAGCTCTTAAACCCGAACATTACGACATTTTGGTATCTGCCACAAAAGCAGTTTCAAAATATGATCCAGAAAATCACGTTTATCAATTCCCGACATTTGCTATGAATATGGGAACCACTTTAAAATAGTATTGTGCTGTTGCGCTTATGCATGTATTTAAAAAATCCGAAACATCGATACTGTTAGCAAGTACTGAGGCTGATTTTAAAACCTTAATTCAGGTAATTGCAGATCACTGGAAATTTAAAAAATTAACAAAGCAAATGATACATTTTCAAATTAAAAGAAAATAATGGAAACGAAAAAGCATATATCATCTTGTTGGAAAATTATTACTAAATAGAAGACGATCCTGTGAACTTCAAAGACTTTTCATAAATACATATAAATCTGCACTTCTAAAGATAAATCAATAAAGTTACGAAGAATTTTCTGAAGTTGTTTCTGACACAAAAAATATTAATCAATTCCTTCGAAAAGATTGTCGTAAGGGGTAAAAGGGGACGGGGTTATTAGTAAAGATGTCCAAGATCATTTAGAAATAGTTCCAAAATGTCGAGATAATATTCTCAAAAAACCCACTAGTTATCTGTTTGGAAATCCAAATACTCGGCAGCAATTTGTGGGTTATAAAGTTTTGAGAAAATAAGTTACACTAAGTGTAGTTAAAAAATCCTGAAGCCCTCACATGTACTTGATTACGGAAGCATTTGGCTACATTGACCCAGTTATTTAACATGAGTGAAAATGATATGGAGCAACAACCAACTTTATTAGTCCCACCTTAGGAATCCACCGACCATCTTACAGACTCACTGATGATATTTACCAGACATCAAAAATATCCAAATTATTCATACTTCTGAAAACGGAGGAAACCGGCCAGTTTAAAGGCAAAAGTTTAGATGAAATTTATTTGAATTTAGAGGAAAATTGGTTGATGATTTACGAAAAAAAAACTAGAGGAAAGGGAGTTAATACAGACGATCAAGATAGCGATTTTGAGATGTTAGTTGAAAGAAATATTAACAATGTAATAAAAAAGAAGCAAACAGAACAGAAAAGAATGATAGTTCCATGGACAGAACAACAAAAGAAGATTGTTATAACGCACTTTAAAAATCATATAATACAACATCGACCTCCCAAGAAAGCTGAATGTGATGAACTTATTTCAAAGCATTCCGAAGTATTAAAAAACAAAAACTGGTTAAAAATAAAAGTCTTTGTGCAAAATATTGTGTAAGTTTCTTTTTCAATTTTTGTGTCTAATGTTATTCGATATAATATGTTTCTATTTTGTTTACTTTTATCGGAAAATATATCAGTAAATACAAGTTGTCCTTTTTTCGCATATCAAGAACGCATCAACAGTCTTGTCATAATTAACATTATAATATGATCAGTGGCGTAACTAAGAGTTTGTGTGCTATATATTATTTTGACAAAATCTTGTACATCCTGTAAAATATTATTTTTAAATTTTTAATACAAAGATTATACAAATGCATCCATTATTTCTGTTTGTTTTTCTTGGTAGTTTTTTGAGTTAGCCAACCGCTTCGGTACTTTATTCTTACTCTTTATTGGTTTACATTTTTTAGCTATAATCTTAATTATTCGTAAAATAATCTGATTTTGAAAATATTTCCCAAATTACAAAAATTCTACGGTGTTACAGATCCGAGGTTAATTTTTGAGAAATTTTGTTACTATCCCAAAACTTAAGTTGAAAAAGGGCCAAAGCCGAAAAACAATTCTCCTCATTTTTCTATTTAAATGAGAGTTTTTACGTCGGCATTAAAAATTTAAAAAATCCAATAATTGAAAAGCTACTCCACAACTTATTGCAAATATAAGCCGACGTAATAATTTTGTAACTGATTTGTGGTCGATTTATTTTTTTATTCTATTTCGAAAAGTCTAACGGGAAGGTACTTGAAGTGTGCAGCTCCGATTTTTATGAAACTTCAGTATATTGTAGAGAGCACAAAAATAAGAAACACATTTTTTTTTATCTGCGGAGATTCATTTTAACGGGGTAAAATCCGCACTTAAATATCACCCCTAAAAACAGTATTTTTGAAATGTCTCATGTTCTAAGTGAGATATCTTTACAAAACAAAATGAAAATTACTTGTTGTTCGAAATGATGATGACTATTTTTTTTCCATCCCCAATGATAACGTCCTTTATTTTTTATAAGGGTAAACCATCTATTCGCGCACGTAATTTAATTATAAAAATTACAAAATTTGATATAATTGTTTGAAAATATTTTTTTTCACGAATACTGTAAGTAACTTAAGTTGACGGAATTTCGGAGTTTCTAATAATAACTAGTAAAAAAGTGTGAACCACCCCCAAATAATTTTTTTTCTTAAATCTCAAGTTCTAATTCAGATATCTTTACAAAACAAAATGAAAATTACTTGTTACTTGAAATGATGTTAAACTAAGGTATTTTCATCGCCGAAAGTACCATCTGTTATTTTTTATAAGGGTAAACCGTCCATTAGCGCATGTAATTTAATTCTAAAAATTACGAAATTTAATGAAATGGTTTCAAAATATTATTTTCATGAATAACATAACTATTTTAAGTTGACCTGTTTTGGGGTTTCAGAAAATGAAATAATAAAAAAGGGTGAGTCACCCCCAAATACATTTTTTCAATTCTAATTGCGATATATTTACAAAACAAAGTGGATATTACTTTCTAGTTGAAACGAGGTTACACCATGTTGCTTTAACCCCATATATATCATTCCTTACTTTTTATGAGGGTTAATCTTGTAATTCATTAACATAATTTAATTCTGGACATTACGAAATTAAATCAAATTTGTTGATAATATTTTTTTTACGATTACAAAGTAAAAGAGGGTGAGCAACCCCCAAATACTTTTTTTAATATCTCCAGTTCTAATTAAGGTATCTCTGCAAAACAAAATTAAAATTACTTGTTATTCGAAATGATGTTAAACTAAAGTATTTTCACTCCCAAGGAAATTATTCTTTATTTTTTATAAAAGTAAACCATCTTTTCATACATATATTATTATTCTTAAAATTGTCAAATTTTGCTTTAAATGAACGTAGCAGAATTAGAAATCACTATGTGTCATGAATAATAATAACACTACGTAACAAATTTTAGTTTATTTGTTGTATCTTGCATGAAAAGTGCATTTTTTTGTTAATTTTGGGGCGCTGAATACAAAAATGACAATGAAATTAAAAACTTGCAATTTTCAAGGACAAGTTTTTTTAATAATAATATAAATATACCACGTGCATTTTTGCGGTTACATTGTTAATATATAGGCACACATAACATCAAGTATCTCTAAAACTTGAACTAATATTAAGAAAATAAGTTTAGTTTCAGTTTTAGTACACCAAAAATTGTAAGATTTAGTCGATTTTATTTTAGATACATTTTGACTGTTGTCCAGTGTAATTTATAGACATGAATGCTTAACCAATGAAATAAGTTTATACTTTCTTATTAATTAAAAGAAAAAAATCAGTAAGCTCGGTAACATTCTGAAATTTGGCAATTTTAAGAATAATTATACATATAAAAAATAACATTCTTCGAATATCTTTGGGGGTGAAATTACTATAATTTAACTTCATTTCAAATAATAAGTAATTTTCAATTGATTTCGTAAAGTTGTTTCAATTAGAACTTAAGATATAAAAAAAAGTATTTTGGGGTGTCTTACTCTCTTTTACTAGCTTATTTTTAGAAACTTCGAAACACCACAACTTAAGTAACTAATGGTATTCGTGAAAAAAATATTTTCAAACAATCCTATTAAATTTAGTAATTTTTACACTTAAATTAAGTACGCAAATTTATGGTTTACTCTAATAAAAAATAAGGGATGATATCCTTGGGGGGAAAATACCATAGTTTAATATCATTTCGAATAACAAATAATTTTCATTTTGTTTTGTAGAATTATCTTAATTAGAACCTGAGATATTAATATATATATATATATATATATATATATATATATATATATATATATATATATATATATATATATATATATATATTTTGGGGGTGATTCATCCTCTTATATTAGTTTAGTTTTGGAAACCCCGAAAGAAGTCAACTTCAGTTAATTAGAATATTCTTGGAAAAAATATTTTCAAACAATTTCGTAATTTTTAGAATTAAATTACGTGCGAAAATGGATGGTTTACCCTTATAAAAAATAAGGAATGATATTCTTATGGATGAAAATAACTTAACATCTCAACATCATTTTAAATAACAAGTAATTTCCATTTTGTTTTGTAAATATATCTCAATTAGAACTTCAGGTTTAAGAAAAACAAGTATTTTGGGGTAGCTTACATTCTTTTATTAGTTATTTTTAGAAACCCCAAAACCTTTTAAGTTAAGTGACTTATGGTATTCGTGAATAACATATTTTCAAATAATTAAATTAAATTTCGTAATTTTTAGAATTAAATTACGGGCGCGAATAGATTGTTTATCCTTCTAAAAAATAAGCGATGATATCCTTGGGATGAAACAGCCCTAGTTCCACATCATTTCGAACAAAAAGTAATTTTCGTTTTGTTTTGTAAAGATGTCTCACTTATTACCTGAGATATTTCAAAAATACTGTTTCTAGGGATGAACTTTAAGGGAGGATTTAACCCTGTTAAAATGAATCTCATCAGAAAAAAAAATACGTGTCTCTTATTTTTATACCCTTTACAACATATTAGTTTCATTGAAATCGGAGTAGGACTCTTCAGATCCATTCCTAGTAAGTCACAATCTAACGGTTGATTTTTGGAAGTGTTTTAATATTTCTTAAATAATCGAGACGAATACAGTGTTTCCATATTTTCGGAGCACCTATCCACCGCAAAGAAGGTAAATACTAGTATTCACGGAGGATATATTCGCTGCAATTTATCTACAAATATACAGATGAAATATATGCACTAACGTGGCGCCATTTTTTTATGTCAAAATCCTGAACTAAAATATACAAAATATCAAAAAAAAAACGTTATAAGCCATCCTTCTGAAAATTTGTCAGGAGCATCAGGATAATCCATAAACTTGTTTTACATGAAAAACTATAGGTCATCCATATACGGATGACCTATCGCACCGGGATGACCTATTAAATGCAAATTGTCTATTAGCGGCGGATATATATATATATATATATATATATATATATATATATATATATATATATATATATATATATATATATATATTTATATATATATATATATATATATATATATATATATATATATATATAGGTTTGAATAATTTTTCCATTTAAAAAAATAATATTTCTGTACAGTTTCTAAAAAAGTTTTCTAGTTTCAAGTCCGTGTCTAATGGATATAGAGGACTCTTTGCATCGGTTCTGACCGACGCGCCAAGAAACACGGCAATTTTTCAAACAGCTATTTAGAATTGGAAGTATTGAAAATGAAGAATTTTCAAACATCATACAAAATTAGAACAAAAATCTTAGAGATCTTCTCGTATTCTCCTCAAAAAATGATTTCGGATATTTAATAATACCAACGGTAAATCTTTGACATTGAGTTTCTAATCTTAGTTTAGAATCTTGGATTTCTAATACAAAAACCAGGAAATGAGATCTAATTTATTCGAAATAAGAACAAACATTGTAAATCAAAATAATATTTCGTATTTAATGTTGTAATTTCCTTGTTTTCCAAGAGAACTTATAAAGAAGTATCAAAAATGAAAGACTTTAAATATTATACAAAATAAAAACAACATGAAATACGAAATAATCGTATGTAACTTCTTATTCACATTTCGATCCAGTTTATCTTATATTTCCTGGTTTTTGTGAAAGAAATACAGACACAAAGTCTCAAATACACTCTTACTGACTTCAAGAAATACATTTGTTTGGTGATTATTTCACATTTACTGTTGTACTTTCCTTGCTTTCCTAATGAAGCTTAAACAGCAGTATCAAAAATGCAAGATTTTTAAATATTATATAAAATAATATTAATAATCTTAGCGATCTTTTCGTATTTCCCTGAAAAATTAGTCTTGGAATGTAAAATTAATAAAAGCGGCTAATTTTTGATATTCAGTCTCAAATCTATGTTCAAAATCTTGCACTTCTCATACAAAACAGAGAAATCCATGTGCATTGATTCCAAATTAGAACAAAATGTGTTAATTCACTGATTATCTCTTAACTTGTGATGTAATTATCTTGTTTTTCCAAAAAATTAGTATAGAAGCATCAAAAATGCAGGTTTCTTAAATATTATACAAAATAATACTAATAATTTTAAAGGTCCTTTTTTATTTCCTTGGAACATAAGTTTTGAGATGTAAATAAACCCCAATGGCCCATTTCGGACTTTCTGTCTCTAGTTTAAGTTCAGAATCTTTTAATTGTTTTGTAAAAACCAAGAAATTCAAGTATATTGAGTTCAAACTAGAACAAAACATTTCAATTCAATGATTATTTCGTATTTTGTAGTGTAAATCTCTTGTTATCCTAGAAGATTTATTATGGAAGTATTGAAAATGAAGAATTTTCAAACATACAAAATAAGAACAAAAATCTTAGAGATCTTCTCATATTCCCCTCAAAAATAGGTTTCGGAAAGTTAATTAAAACAATCGGTCCATTATTCACATTCAATTTGAAATCTAGGTTCAGAATCTTGGATTTCAAATACAAAAACCAAGTAATGCGACCTAATTTAGTCGAAATAAGAACAAACAGTCTAATTTAAATGATTATTTCTTATTTAGTGTTGCAAATTCCTTGTTCTTCAAAACAACTTATAAACTTATAAGAAATATCAAAAATGCAAGAGTTTTAAATATTATGCAAAATAATACTATTAATCTTAGAGATCTATTCATATTTCCCAAAAAAATGGGTTTTGGATTATAAGTTAATAAAAATGACCCATTTTTGCTTTTCGGTCCCTAATCTAAGTTAATTTAAGCTCAAATTAGAACAAAATGTCTAAATTCAATTATTTCTTCGTATTTTGTACTGTAATCTCCTTGTTATCCATTTTTAAGGGAAATACGAAAATATCTCTATGGTTATTGATTTTATTTATAGTAATATGCTAAAAATCCTCCATTTTCGATTCAATTTTTATAACCTCTCTAGGAAGATATGGAAATATGTAATAATCATTGAATTTATATGTTTGGCTCTAATTTGAACCCATGAGAAGTACAAAATTCTGAACTTAGATTGGAGAATGAAAGTTGAAAATGGGCTATTAGTGATAATTTACATACGGAAACTTATTTTTCAGGGAAATACGGAAAGATCTCTGAGATTACTGATTAAATTTTGTAAAATAATTAAGAGTCCTGCATTACCGATACTCCTTTACTAAATTTTCTGGGAAAAAAATGGGAATTACAGTACCAGATAGAAAATATTCTTTGAATTGAGAAATTTTGTTCTAATTTGGACTCAGTTTATTTGCATTACTTGGATTTTATAAGAGAAGCACAAGATTTTGGAATTAGATAAGAGACAGAAAGACGAAAATGGCCAAAAACACCCTGCATTCAACATTGGACCTTCCGCCCTAGCTGCCACTCCAGACGCGGAGTTCCTGACTTGTAATTAATTTAATGCCTCAATAAATCTAACTGACAATTAAGAGCCGAATTGAATACACATATTGAATTATAATTACCATAATTTGCAAACTAATATATCGCCTGAGGGTGTTCTAGAAGTCATATTCTTACACTACTTTCGGAATCTTGTACATCTAATACTAAAACCAAGAAATGCTACATAGTTTAGAAGAAATAAGAACAAAAATGCCAAATTCAATGATTGTTTCTTATTCATTGTTGTAATTTAATTGTTTTCCATTTGAAGTTACAACAGGAGTATTGAAAATGAATGATTTTTAAATATTATATGAAATAATATCAACAAGCTAAGCAATCTTTTCGTATTTCCCTGAAAAATGAGTCTTGTAATGTAAATTAAATATAAAAGCACATTTTTGACTTTCAGTCTCTAGTCTATATTCAAAATCGTGTGCTTCTCCTACAATAACAGAGAAATGTTTTTTATTTACTGATTATCTCGTATTTTGTGCTGAAATTATCTTGTTTTCCCAAAAATTTGGTATAGAAGCATAAAAAATGCAGTATTCTTAAATATTATAGAAAATAATAATAATAATCTTGGAGTTTCTATTGTATTTCCTTGAAAAATAAGATTCGGGATGTAAATTAACCCCAATGGTTAATTTTGAGCTCTCTATCTCTAATCTAAGTTTACAAAAACCAAGAAATGCAAGTATATTGAGTTTTCCAAGACAACGTATAAAGATGTATCAAAAATGCAAGAGTTCATGCAAAATAGTAATATTAATCTTAGAGATTTATTCATATTTCCCTGAAAAATGGGTTTTGGAGCATAAGTTAATGAAAACGACCCATTTAGCCAATAGTCTAAGCTAAATTGAGCTCAAATTCTCTCTCTCAAAAGTCTGATTTCACTGATTTCTTCGTATTTTGTGCCGTAATCTCATTGTTATCTATTTTAAAGGGAAATACGAAAATATACCCAAGATTATTGGTTTTATCAATACTTCTCTACTAACTTTTCTGAGAAAACAAGGAAATTACAGTACAAGATGGGAAATATTCTTTGAATTCAGAAATTTTGTTCTAATATGGAATCAGTTTATTTGCATTAATTGGATTTTGGAAGAGAAATACAACATTCTATAATTATATTAGAGACAAAAAGACGAAAATAGACTAATTTTGTTTATTTACTCCCCAAAACTGATTGATTCAGAGACCTGTATTTAATTTCATGTACTAGTTTTTTTATTTCACTCTGTATAACAACAACTAGTTACACACCTAACACACATTTACAGTGCTGCAATAAATCTGACAATTAAGACCCTAATTGGATACATACACTGAATAATAATTACCATTATTTGCAAACTAATATATCGCCTGAGAGTGTTCTAGAAGTCATATTTTTACACTACTTTCGGAATCTTGTACATCTAATAAAAAAACCAAGAAATTCCACATAGTTTAGAAGAAATAAGAAGAAAATGCCAAATTCAATGATTATTTCTTATTCCTTGTTTTCCAATTGAAGTTACAACAGGAGTACCAAAAATGCAAAATTTATATATATTATATGAAATAATATCAACAAGCTTAGCAATCTTTTCGTATTTCTCCGAAAAATAGGTCTTGTAATGTAAATTAAATATAAAGGCACATTTTTGACTTTCAGTCTCTAGTCTATGTTCAAAATCTTGTGCTTCTCCTACAATAACAGAGAAATCCATGTGCATTGATTCCAAATTGAAAGGAATTGATTTTTATTCACTGATTATCTCGTATTTTATGTTGTAACTATCTTGTTTTTCCAAAAATTTGGTACAGAAGCATCAAAAAGTCAGTGATTCTTAAATATTATAGGAAATAATAATAATAATCTTGGAGTTCCTCTTGTATTTAATTGAAAAATAAGTTTCGGGATGTGGATTAATCCAAATGGCCCAATTTGGACTCTCTATCTCTAATCTAAGTTCACAATCTCGTACTTCTACTACAAAAACCAAGAAATGCAAGTATATTGAGTTTTCCAAGACAACGTATAAAGAAGTATCAAAAATACAAGAGTTCATGCAAAATAATACTATTAATCTTAATTTTCGTCTTTCTGTCTCTAATCTAATTTCAGAATCTTGTACTTCTCTTACAAAATCCAAGTAATGCAAATAAACTGAGTCCAGATTAGTACAAAATTTCTGAATTCAAAGAATATTTCCCATCTTGTACTGTAATTACCTTGTTTTCCCAGAAAAGTTAGTAAAGAAGTATCGATAATGCAGAACTCTTAATTATTTTACAAAATTAGACCAGTAATTTTAGAGATCTTTCCGTATTTCCCTGAAAAAAAGATTAGTGATTGAGAACTCAAAATGGACCGTTTGGGTTAATTTACATCCCGAAACTAATTTTTCAAGGAAATACAAAAGGAACTCCAAGATTATTATTATTATTTTCTATAATATTTAAGAATCCTGCATTTTTGATGCTTCAATACCAAATTTTTGGAAAAACAAGATAATTACAACACAAAATACCAGATAATCAGTGAATAAAAAACATTTCTTTGAGTAGTAATCTAAAAATTCTCCATTTTCGATTCTTTCGCTATAACATCTCTAGGAAAATATGGAAATACGAAATAATCATTGAATTTAGATATTTGGCTGTAATTTAAACGCAACTTACTGGCATTTCTTGGATTTCATATCAGAAGTACAAGATTCTAAACTTGGAGATTGGAGAATGAAAGTCGAAAATGGTCTATTTGTGATTATTTACATACGGAATCTTATTTTTCAAGGAAATACGGAAAGATCTCTAAGATTACTGATCCAATTTTGTAAAATAATTATGAGTCCTACATTATCTATACTTCTTTACTAACTTTTCTGGGAAAGCAAGGGAATTACAGTACAAGATGGGAAATAATCTTTGAATTCAGAAATTTTGTTCTAATCTGGTCTAAATGTATTTGCATTACTTGAATTTTGTAAGAGAAATACAAAATTCTGGATTTAGATTAGAGACAGAAAGACGAAAATAGGCTAAACACCATGCATTCAACATCAGACCTTCCGCCCTAGCTGCCACCCCAGACGCGGAGTTCCCGACCTGTAATCAATTTCATGTACTAGCTTTTTTATATCACCGTGCATAACAACAACTTGTAACACACCTAATACCCACTCACAGTGCCGCAATAAATCTAACTGACAATTAGAACCCTAATTGGATACATATATTGAATAATAATTACCATTACTTGCAAACTAATATATCGCCTGAGGTTGTTCTAAAAGTCAAATTCTTACACTAATTTCGGAATCTTGTACATCTAATACTAAAACCAAGAAATGCCACATAGTTTAGAAGAAATAAGAACGAAATGCCAAATTAGAACGAAATATCCGTATTCTCTGATTATCTCGTATTTTATGTTGTAACTATTTTTTTTCCAAAAATTTGGTACAGAAGCATAAACAATGCAGGATTCTTAAATATTATAGAAAATAATAATAATAATGTTGGAGTTCCTTTTGTATTTAATTTAAATATAAGTTTCGAGATGTGAATTAACACAAATGGCCCATTTTGGGCTCTCTATCTCTAATCTAAGTTCACAATCTCGTACTTCCACTATAAAAACCAAAAAATGCAATTATATTGAGTTTTTCAAGATAACTTATAAAGAAGTATCAAAAATGCAAGAGTTCATGGAAAATAATACTATTAATCTTAGAGATCTATTCATATTTCCCTAAAAAATGGGTTTTGGAGCGTAAGTTAATAAAACGACCCATTTAGCTGATAGTCTAAGCTAAATTGAACTCAAATTAGAACAAAAAGTCTAAATTCAATGATTTCTTCGTATTTTGTGCCGTAATCTTCTTGTAATCCATTATTAAGGGAAATATGAAAATATCTCCAAGAATATTGGTTTTATTTAATGTAGTATTCTAAAAATCCTCCATTTTCGATTCATTCTTTATAATATCTCTAGGAAAATATGGAAATACGAAATAATCATTGAATTTAGATGTTTGGCTCTAATTTAAATTCAACTTACTAGCATTTCTTGGATTTTATATGAGAAAGATTCTAAAATTTGATTGGAGAATGAAAGCCGAAAATGGGCTATTTGTGATAATTTACATCCGGAAACTTACTTTTCAGGGAAATACGGAAAGATCTATAAGATTACTGGTCTAATTTTTAAAATAATTAAAAGTCCTGCATTACTAATTTTTCTGGGAAAACAAGGGAATTACAGAACAAGATGGGAAATATTCTTTGAAATCAGAAATTTTGTTCTAATCTGGACTCAGTTTATTTGCATTACTTAGATTTTGTAAGAGAAGTACAAGATTCTGGAATTAGATTAGAGACAAAAAGACCAAAATAGGCTGATTTTGTTAATTTACTCCCCAAAACTAATTGATTCTGAGAAGTACGAGAATATGTCTAAGATTATTGATTTAATTTTATAGGGTGTTTATAAATTCTTCATTTTCAGTAGATACTCGCTACCTATATTCCCATCCCATGGATGAATAATATTTCCACTTAGAAAAATTACATTTCTGTACAGTTTTTAACAAAAATGTCCCTCTAAAAACGTCGAATCATTTATTTAGTTTAAAGTCCGTGTCCAATGAGGAGGGGGATTTTCAATATTCAACGGGTTGAATCCATATCAACCCGTTGAATTTTGATAATCATTGAATTTAAAATTTTTTTTCTATGTGGCCCTTCTTGGTTTTAATATTAGACTTACAAGTTTCTAAACTTTGATTATAGAGAGAAAGTCAAAAATATACCGTTTGTATTAATATACTTCAAGAAATGTATCTTTTTGGGGAACTTCGTAATTCTCGGAGAAACCTAGTAGTCACTGGGCCACCTAGGCTATGAATAAATTTTCGACATTGGGAAAAGTATTTTATATTCGAAATATAATACAAAATTAAAGCTTTTAAGGGTTTTCGTCATCGTGCTGAAAAAATATTTCATAAATTATAATAACTAATCTCAAAAAACTATAGCATTACAACATTCAGTACATATTTTGACTTTATTTAGCCAATATTTTTCAGTTTCTGTAGGAGAAAAACAAGATTCCGAGCTTATTTCATAGAGAGATATTTAAAAATGATTTGTATTTCTTAACTTATATCCCGATGTCTATTTCTAGTTAAAATAAGGAAATATCTCCTAGATTATGAGTTGGATTTATGGTAACTATTAAAAAATCCTGTTTTTTTGATCCTTTTATTGTAATATCTCTAGCAAAACAAGTAAATTACAGCACCAAATAAGAAATAATCATTGAATTGATAAATTCTCTTCTAATTTTGACTAAATTAGATGGTATTTGTTGGTTTTTGGTATTAGAAGTACAAGATTCTGAACTTCAATTATTAAGAGAATGCCAAAAATTGACGGTTTGTTTTAATATAATTCAAAAAATGCATATAGTTACATTTACAAATAATATTTTACAATTTAGAGTATAAGATTATTATTTTCTTTATGATTCCTACTTTACTTTTTAATGCACGAAATTTATAAGGATATGCTATATCTTTAATTACGATTTATACAATTTGTTGTGTTATGATTGTCACTTTGTTATTTAAACATAAATTGTCTAGATATGTTTGACCATTATTTATACAATATGTCAATTTTATATAATATAAATATATATATATATATATATATATATATATATATATATATATATATATATATATATATATATATATATATATATATATATATATATATATATATATATAATAATTGTCTTTGTGGCACCATATTATCATATTATTTGTTTAAGTGACTCCCGATTTAGCAAAGAGGCACCCACGTTTGGGAGCCACATTGTTTTGCGTATTTTAAATCGCCATACGATTGGAAAAGTCCGTCTAAGTTGATTGTCTAAAAATAGACAGGGTGCTATTTTTACTCCAATTCCATTGAAACATACAGTTTAGTTCATTCATTTTGGTATAGGTGTCGCTCTGCTATATACACGTGTATATTATTATACGATTTTTGTTAATCTGGCACCTTCTTAACGCTAGCTTGTTGTGGCACCAGAGATCAGGTAACACCTTCCAGGCGTTATCGGTTGATATTTATTTCTCAGCAGGATCCACCAAATGCTGATCAGCAATAATTATTCTTTCGCCGTTTTTATGTGCAAATTATTGTGTTAATGGCACCCAGATTCTAACGTTGACATTTTTTATTTATAATGTGTGAAAGAGCGAAACGAATAGTAAAGCTTGCATTGTTAGAAAAAGGGGGTAAGTAATATTTTATTTTATTAATAAAATTTTAGTACACTGTATGCTAACATTAAGGCGTTAAAATAAAATTAATATTGAAAATAAATAACAATCTTTCTGCTGATCCTTAAAATTTTGGACAGCTTTACAAAATATGGACGTGGCCGGCAACTGAAACCTTAGGATGACCCCCTCCGCCGATAACTTATTCATAAATCGTTTTTCAATACACCTTTAATATTTGTAATAAAAAAAATGTTAGAAAAAGTTTACAAAGTACAAAGAAAATTCCTACTTTCCTTATAAAGATATGACTTTGTAAAAAATAATTTACTTTAGCCATTATTTTTTAACTCCGAATATCAAAATTATATTTAAAGCCATTCTACAGAGGGATGGATACTATATATAAGCAATGTATATTTTCTTTCTTATTTTTTTTTTGTTTTCGAAATAAATGTTATATATGGGGATTTTTTCAAGTCCGCTACATGCAACATTCAAAAAATTGTAATTATTTTTAGGTCGGGATGAATTAACAATGGATTTAATTTCAGAAAAAATGAACACTCCGCCAACAAAAAAAGGTATTTTTCTAATCTGACTTTTGACTATTCTAAACATAAAATATAAATTTTAAAGTTCCTATTAAAAGAAGCTATAAGTAATTTTCCACATTTGGTAAAAGGTTATTTATTGCTTTAGGTTCGAGACAAAGGTGGATGCCTTCCCAAAAAGATTTAATGAGAAGAGAATTTCAGATTGAAATTCAACAGGAAAAAGCTTTGCGAAAAGAGCAGTGTGCAAATTTTATTAAAAAATACAAAAATGAATTTTCTGGTGTTAATTGGGTTAGAATAAAAACATTTATATTTAATGAATACAAATCCAACCAGCAACCTTAGATGTTGAATGTCTTGATATAATAAACAGAGTAACTAATGAATAGTGTTTGATTTATGCGACCTTTCATAAAACCTACATATACAGTATTAGTAAAAAGTACCGAAACGGTTTGATAATTCATTAACTACTTAATGAACAAACAAGGAATATTGATTCTATATACGTTATCTTTAGATAATACTTCAAAAATATGTTCTAATATACCAAGTGACAAAAATTTTTTACAAATCAAACTTACTTTTTTTTTAAATCAATCACTCTATATATTACATTTATATCAAATGCTATAAATTTATATATTTATATAATAAAGTGTATATATTCTTACTAAAGACAACCCAATTTAGGTATGTAGTTCATGTGAAGAAAGTCCTGTTCAGGAAAAAACAACGAAAAATTACAGGTTCGTTGTACCAATACTAGAAAAAATTTTTTAAAAGATAAATGTTTTTTTATAATAAAATAGTATTTTAGGTAAACAATAACTCACTATATGCATCTCTATTTCTCTCTATCTTAAAAAATCCTGATTTTTAGATTATTTTTATGAATAAATATTTAGGATACGTAATTAACAAATCAAACCTAGGCATAAATATTAAATGTATAATTTAAAATTTTATTTTTAAGGACGGACGGCAATGATTATTTATTTTGATATTTACAATATGGCCGTTGTGGCTAAACTTTATTGAATTGTTTCAAGGCAACCTAGAATATAAAAATTTTTGAGTATATATTTTTAATTATCCCAGAAAGAAAATAATTTATACTCGTTTTTAAAAAATGGATTTTGAGCTTCAGGCTATAAGTCTAAATAAATTATTATACAGAGTCCAATTCTTTATCCAAATTTATCCAACTTGTAAAATAACCGTAGTTACTTGGTTACGTAGACTTTTAAATATATTCATTTATAAAATGTCTCGTTTGTAATAAAAACTACTCAAACATAAAAGAAAAGGACTTATAATTTAATTTTATGGCTTCACTCTATACTAATTAAGAACAGAATAGACTTTATATTTTTTATTTTCTTAGTTTATCGAACCAAAAAAAGAAACGCTACATGAACTTACCGGTCACAATAAATTTGATTTTATAAACCACCGCTATCCTTCTCCTATAGGTCGTTAATGAAAAAAAGATGTACAGACAATTTATATCCTGTGAATTCAACTCTGATTCTCTCTCCATACGCGTTTCGATCACCTGATGACCTCACCAGTAGAGCTGGAATGAACAAAGAGCAAAACTCTTAAGAAACAACTGTCTATATAAAATCTAAATTCCGATACATGTTGGCAGGATGTTAAACCTGTAGACATTTTCGATGTTAGGCTGTAAAATATCAACAGTCAAAAGATATCTATACATACACCGGAGTAGAGTGAAACTTAGAAATTAAATTTCAGCAAGATATCAAGAAATTTTTAAGACATCGAATTTGTTTAATAAGCTACCGCTTTTTTTCTCCTTCAAGTCGTTAAAGGGTTTGCAATGAACCCAGAGCAAAACTGACAAGAAACTGCATCTTCTGATGAAATCATTAGGTGATCGAAACGCGTACGGAGAGAGAACCAGAGTTGAATTCGTAGAAAATCCTTTTTCTTTTAACGACATTAAGAATACGAAAAATAATTAATTTTTAAATGATTTGTATAAGTTATAGATAATTATCAAGAAATCTTGTAATGACGGTAAATAGTCAAAGGTAATCTTTTTGACGTATATTATTAACATTTATGAAATTGGCATCAGAAATACGGTGGATTAAAATTTATTACAAAATATATTCGTATTTTAAATTTATTTTATTTTAAAGTTTAGTTATTTTAAAGTTTAGGGCCAGTGGATTTACTGAAAAAAATATTGAAAATAAATCCGATTTTTTGCAGATAATGTCACCGGCATTTATGGAGTTCAAAAAACAGGTAGGTATAAATAATATTATCGCTAATATGTTTAGTTTACTTGCAACCACGTCTTATGAGTTGAAATATTTATGATCTATACTTACATCTTAGAACTAGATTTTTGCATTATTTTGAATCTAAAGCATATATCTGTACTAACTTTTTTATAATCTCTTGTCTATATTTATAAAACAGTTTTAGGTAAATTATGGAAATTAATGTAGAATAAAAATTAAAGCAAGAAATATTAAAAAATTGTGTAGTTATTCACAGATTAAGCCCTATATTTCAAAGTTTGCAGGGCGTACGATTTTAATAACTGAAATTTCCATTTAGTTACCTTCAGATAATACAACAAATCTTTAAAAAAATGTCACTTCAAAAATCTATGACCTAGGGCAAATCTCATACACGCTAATTAATAAATAAAGAGATATACTGTGTTTATAATATATTTAATTTACACTATTTCCGCTATGCGACATTTTATACTTTTTTCTTACAGAAAATCGATATGAATGAGCCACCGTATCTTATAAAAAAACAAATACAAAAAAACTCTATGCAAGTTTTGAGAAATTGAAATGGTATCTAAACACATAAGTCAAGGAGGTATTAAACTGTAACCCGGGTAGCCGAAAAAAAAAACACTTAGGCCCTATCCACAGTATAGTGCCGCTCTTGATACGCTCTCGTTTCGATAAAATGTCTTTAAATGAAAAATATCTTACGATATCGAAATCTCCATGAAAGCGATAGTGTAAATAGATTCATTGTTTACCCCGTAAGAATTTTTACCGGACCGAGAGCGTATCTAGAGTGTCCCTCTAGTGGAATCGAACCTGTTAATACCTAGAAATGAAGGTAATTTAGATAATGCTCTAAGAAGACCAATCATTCCAAAAAGACGAAAGTTAGGAGATGAATTAAATGTAGACTTATATGTCGTTTGCCTACACGGTAAGAGATTTTACAAACAATTGACCTTGAATCGGCATATGAAGAAATGTTTTGCTAAAAATAATGATGGTATCCGTCCCTTGGCTACTTCGTTGATTATTTTCTATCTGTCTAAAGAAATATGGAGAATATATTAATTTCGTCGTTATATTAAAATTAAACGTGAGTAAGGAAATTTTCAGTGAGATGATACCAGATGAGGCTATTCAAACCTAATAGTAGCTCAGTATGGTGATGATTTGATTAAAAAAAAACAAATGAAGAATTTCATATTAGGGCCAGAACACTTGGATAACACTCTTGCTGCCATTAGATCAATGTCAATTTACGATCCTGTGAACAGAAATTTTATAGCAATATCTTTAGGATTATATTTCATAATCACCTTAATAACTCTTTGATGTGGCATCGAAAATAATTTTACGAAAAAAATACCGATATTTGTGGAAAAAAGATAAATTGACTCTCAATGGGTCAAATAAATTGCAGTTTAGCTTTAAAGGATCTAAATGATAAAGGATCTGCCAAACCGAAGTTTCATCCTATCACAGAAGACATAATGAAATGGGAACTGGTAGATAAAAAAGCAAAAGAGTCTACGAAAAGCTAAAGTCATTTAAATACATCAATGTCTGTAGATTTCTCTCAGAGACGGTGCTAGTTTCCACAATTTTGCATAATTGAAAAATAGTAGGAGATGTTCAATACTTGGATTAGAGATCTTGTGAGGAACAATTCAAAAGACCAAATACTGTTTTACAGACAGAATTGTCTCCCTATTTAATGGAAATGAAAAAATGTTATCTCAAAATAATCATAGCAATTAATGAAGGCAATCGTTCTGTAACTTTTTGAGTCCCAAAAAAGTTACAGAAATATTTTTCTCTTTTCTGTCAACTTAGAAAAAAAAAATTGGTTTTCGATCGAAAATTCATAGTTTTTCACTTATCCTAAATCAGTATTGGGTGAAAAATTAATCAGTTAGTAAAGTTCATAGTTAAGAGTCCAATTTGTCAACATTGATTAAATCATTATTTAAAAGAGAATCGTGTGCGGCGAGATTTAATGAAGTGCCAGGAGGAAAACGGCTCCGAATTAAAGAGCCTACATCGGTGATTCCAGTAACTAATTTCGCTACATGTAATGTGGATGTTCCAATAAATCAAAGGTTAGCACATCAACGAACACAACAACATAAAAATAATTCATGTTTACCAGTATGTCATGGTGAGCAACTCGTTGAATGTGCTTTCAAAAAGAGAATTGAAACTTATCGGGTTAGCAGTGATATGAGGCATTCCGATTTTGTAACGTATTTTGCAGACATTAAGTCTACGGTGGTGGAACTTGTTAATAATGTATTACGTGTGCATTAAGTTTTAAAAGTTAACATGACAGCTGTTGGCGAGTACATGCGTCCATCACAAGAAATATTCAGTGAGAAATCTTTCAACACTGCTAATCAAATAATTAGTGTAGAAAGTGATTTGGATGCCGTTTACCATTCTTTCACCGAATTAATAAAAACACAGGCGACAGAGTTTTAGGAGAAAGATTCAGGTATGGAAAAAATCAAAACCCGATATATTAAACTGATTTTTATATATTTTTTTTCTTGTTATAGGATGAGCTCTTGTGCAAATTTTATACATGGAAGTTAGCATCAATAAGTATACGCCTATGAGTGGCTCATCATTCATCAAATTGCCGGGTTCTATTGAAAAGAGAGGAGCTGTCGTCAATGTGATCAACCAGGACGAATTTTTCTTTGCGTAGACTGTAACATCAGCATTGGTTCCGCTAGCAGCAGCACCTTCACAGCTGTCATCCTATCCGCATTTTTCTAGAGTACTAATTTTAACAGGTATGGATTTCCTAGTAAAATTATGTGACATAAAAAAATTTGAGGAAATGAACAACATATCCATTAACGTATACGATCTCGAATCTAAATACAAAAATAATAAAGTAATAGATGAAATTGTTGGTCCAATGAGGTATGCGTCAAGAAAGTTGGATAGACATGTAAATTTATTGATAATTACAAAAAACCGTAGTAGTAAAGATGACGGTGAACATTTTTGTGATACGACTTGTTCAAAAAGTCATTATAAAAGATTTATCAAGCTTAGTTTCAAGTTAAATTAGTTGTCAACAACATAAAATATATTTTTGTGATGGTTGTCTTACTAATTTTAGTACACCGTCAGCTTTACTTTGATGTAACACTACGATTGTAACCACATTTTCACGCAAACACCCTCAGTATATTTAAAAATTGATAAATTTGGAAAGAGTGTGCCGGAAATTATTTTAAAATTCGAGGGTATAGAAAAGCAAATACGCGTTCCAATCGTGGTTTATGCAGATTTCGAATCTGTTTTAAAACCTGTTGAAACGGTACAACCAAACCCATAAGATTCTTATACTGTAAAAAGTTTCAAACATGAACCATATTCCTTTGCTTATTTAATTAAATGCTCTTTTGATGACCCAATTTCGAAATTTGAGCTATTTCGGGGGAATAATGCAGCTCAAGTTTTTGTGGATCGTATCGAGTGTGACTTAAGGGCTCCATATAACACATATTGAAAAGACATTACGCCTATAAAACCGTTAACGACTGAAGAAATAAGGGAGTTTAATGATGTTAAAATATGTGGTATATGTGAAGGCCCTTTCGAAGACGGTGAGATTAAAGTACGAGATCATTGTCACATAACTGGTGCAAAAAGATTTGGTGCTACACATTCCGTTTGTAATTTAAATTATAAATTACTCTCTTTTATCCCTATCATATTTCAGAACTTAATAGGTTACGACAGCCATTTATTTATAAAAAGTTATGTAAATATGGGGATAAAATTGATGTTTTGGCTCAAAGTAAAGAAAAGTATATATCCTTTACTAAAAGCATTTATGTGCACCATCATTTTGATAGTAAATGTAGAAAAGTCAAGAGGAAATATTTAAAATTGCTGTTCAATGAAAGTTTTAAATTTCTGTCAACGTCTTTTGAAAATTTAGGCAGCGGTTTAAACGATGATGATTTTATTGAAATGCGGAAACATTTTTCAAATATCAACTAATTTAATTTGATGCGTCAAAAGGGTGTTTTTCCCTATAGCTTTATTGACTCTATAGAAAAAATGAAAAATATATGCCTTCCAAGTAAAGATCAATTTAATGATAATTTACGGGAATAACACATTAGCGATGAAAGCTATAGGCGAGCAAAAGATGTATGGCGCTTGTTTGGGTGTAAAACTATTCAGGGGGACTATTCAGATGTGTATTTAAAATCATATGTGTTGCTATTGTGCGATGTTTTTGAGCAATTTCGGAATAATTGTTTAAAATTAAATAAATTGGATCCTTGACTGTATGGTGCGTATGCCTAAGGTAGAGCTAGAGCTCTTAACTGATATAGACATGATACATTTTTTTAAGAAAGGTATACGCGGCGGCATCAGCCAGTGTACAGAAAGGAAGCACATCGCTAATAATATTTATTTACCAGACTATGACTCAACAAAACTATCCTCATTTATAAAATATCTTGATGCTATAAATCTATATGGTCATAGTATATCACAAGCATTACCATATGACGGTTTTCGATGGTTAATTGAGCGCGAAATATTCAATTTAAATATTATGGCTGTTGGTGATGATAGTTTACATGGCTACGTTTTGGAAGTGGATGTGCATTATCCTACTGAGTTGCATGATGCATATTCTGATCTTCTATTTTAGTCCGGTCAAAATAGACATTGAAGGTTACATTAATTCGCACCTTGCTAAAAATTGGCATGAATGTTGGGAACCCTATTATACACAATTTGTCAATTATCCACATCAATCCGAAGTGTGGAAAAAAATTTATTCAAGGTCAAATGTTGCAAAAATCGGTTTTTTGAGTTTTCCAGCTAAACGGTAAGTTTTATAATAAAAATAGGTGAGACAAAAATTATTCATCATGCAATTATCTATAAAAATTGTTCATACACTTTTTTTCCTAAGAATCACCATTTCGGAGATACAGCGATGCAAAATGTTGAAAAAGTTGTATTCTTCATAATATGCATGTCAATTACCGTAATATACGTTACAGAACGATAATATAAGTAAAAATATTAATTTTCGTAGCGTATACATACATATTATACAGTTTTAAAAATATAAACTAAAAAAAAAACCCAGTCCCTCATTTTATATGACCGTCCGGCCTTGAGCAACATCTGTCTGCTATTCAATTGTCCACGTGGCGACGCTCGTATACCTGCTCCTTTTTGAAGGGCCTCCCTAGATAGAATAGTATTAGTCTCAAGCATTCTTTCGTAGTAAGAACACGTAGTTATTGCTTATATTTTCAAACAAAATTTGTGCAGTTTTGTGTTTGTAATAGAAATGTCGCAGTTGTGCTTTATTTGTAATAAACATTTGACCGAAAGCGAAACAGTTACTGTTGATCGTGGCCTAAAGACATTAATTAATGCAAGTATTGAAAGAGGTGATGAATTTTCGGAATACCTGAAAGACCAGACTTCTGTGACAGTTCATGTGAAGTGTCGAAAAAACTATACTCGGAAGGGTACAATCGCTGCATTGAAAAGAAAACAGGATGAAGAACAAGCTAGTACATCAAAAATAAGTCCACCTCGTACTAGAGCACGCGTAAGTGAACCATTTTTTTGTTTTAAAAAGTGTTGCTTATTTTGTGGCAATGAATTGAATGAAGAGCTAGAAAACAGAAAAGCACTGAAGTATCGGCGTAAAATTTTTCATGTAACAACACTTTCATTCAAAGAAACAATCCTGAATATAGCCCAGACTCGTTCTGATCATGTAGCAAAAGCTGTTATTACTCGAATTGAGTTCGAACATGATTTAGTTGCTGCCGAAGCTAAGTATCATAAAGACTGTCATAATGCCTTCTTGAGACCGACTACGGGGGGTCAAGCCGGTCGTCCTCAATCTGAAAGTACGAATCTTTTAATGGAAGAAATATTTGCACAGACTCGTTCTGATCATGTAGCAAAAGCTGTTATTACTCGAATTGAGTTCGAACATGATTTAGTTGCTGCCGAAGCTAAGTATCATAAAGACTGTCATAATGCCTTCTTGAGACCGACTACGGGGGGTCAAGCCGGTCGTCCTCAATCTGAAAGTACGAATCTTTTAATGGAAGAAATATTTGCACACATCGAAAATAGTGATGATTGTAAATTTTCATTAGACGAATTACAAAATATTTGCAACAATTCGTTAGATAATAGAACCATTAAGTTACGATTAAAGTTGAAGTATGGCGATAAAATTATTATAACAGAAAAGTCAGGAGCATCAACATTAATATGTTTTGTTGATAATCACTATGACATTTTAAATCGAGCTAGCTACGAAAAAAAAACAACAAATGAAAAAGAAGAGCGATTTAGAATCGTGAAGGCTGCGGCAGCAATCATTCGAGAAGATATTCAATCTGCAGTTTTTGATAATTCTCATTACCCCCCGCCAGGTCGTATGTTTGAAGATATTAATAGTCAAATTCCAGAGTCACTGACTTATTTTTTGGAGAAAGTTATTTTGAAAAAAAAGCGATTTAATTTACAACATTTGAAATTAGTATGCACAAATATTAGCCATAGTATTATGACTGCTGTTCGACCAAGGTCTTTCAAATCAAAGTTACAATTGGGTCTCTCTATTTTTTTTCATCGGCGATTTGGGTCAAAACGTCTTATACAAATTTTTTCGTCTTTCGGTTTGTGCGCATCTTATAAGGATACTATATTGTACGAAGCAGCAGCAGTTTTTCACCGTCCACCTCACATTTTACCACCAGAAACTGGCACATTCATTCAGTATGTTGCAGACAATGCTGATATAAATGTAAATACGCTGGACGGTCATAACACACTTCACATAATGGGTATCATTCAAGTTGTTACTCCAAAAAGTTCAGTTTTACTAGAAGAGCCGATACAACGGATAAAAGAAGCTCCTTCAGCAACAGATTTCGCGGCAATAGCTCATGTGCCACTGCAGATATACCAAAATGATGGTGTAGTAGGTTATAGTAAAATAATTGTCCATGATTTTGCTTATAATAGTGAAGTAATAGAATCTGTACTTAAAAAAGTCGATGCGATATGGTTCTATAGTAAATGGAAGAATTTTTCAATACCCGGTTGGAATGGTTTCATTGAACAATTAACAAATAATGTTACGAATTTTTCAACATAAAAAATTTTATTTTTACCATTTATTCACCAACCGGCTAGTAATTACAATACTATATACACGACTTTACTTTGTGCATTACAAAATGCAAAACGCTATGGTCATGATGTATGTATTGTTACTTTTGACCAGCCTCTGTATGCAAAAGCTCGAGAAATCGTATCAGCCGCACCTGAAGGGTCTGAATTATCGAAGATCATCATTAGGCTCGGAGGATTTCATCTTCTCATGTCGTTTCTTGGTGCAATTGGTTACATTATGCAAGGAAGCGGCATAAAAGACATATTTTCTTTGATTTATGCACCTGGGTCATTAGAAAAAATGCTCAATGGTCATGTTTATGCGAGAGCTGTTCGAGCTCATACAATACTTCAGTTAACATTAGCAATAATAATATTGAAAGAGCTTGATATTGATGACGTCATGGACGCAAATCTTATCATTACTGCTGAAAACATAATAAACAACACTATTTCATATAATGATGTTGAAAATGACGACGAAATATTTGGAGCATTACTCGATCAGTTCAATGAAAAACTAAGAGAATATGAAGAACGTGGACCTACCGCAAAACTTTAGATTCAATATTTTTATATGGTATCAATTATGAAGGAGTTTATAAGGGCTGAGCGCATGGGAGATTGGCAAGCTCATTTGAACTGCGTTAAAGAAATGCTTCCTTACTTCCACGCTTCGGGACATTTTCCGTATGCTAAGTCTGCACACTTATATTTACAAGATATGTTACAATTAGAGAACTGTATGAATCCTAGTACTTACAAACAGTTTACAGAAGGATGTTTCACTGTTCGACGTTCAGATAAATTAAGTTGCGGAACTTCAACAGATATGGTGATCGAGCAGTCAATGATGAAAGCTATGAAGACAGATGGAGGTATTGCTCGAGGGAGAAGTACAAAAGACAGTGTAATAAGTAAATGGGTTTGTGGTATGCATGCAATGAATATTGTTTGTGAAGGATTGGAAGATCTCGCTAATGTTAGAATGGATACAACGGATCAGCATGTAGATGCAAGTGATTCACGAGTAAAGAAAGATTCGAAAGACATACAAAACCTTCTGCGGTGGTTTTCATTGCATGATCCGTTTCCGGAAGTTAACAAAATTGTATCTATTGCTAATGGAGTCGTTGGTGATGATAAAATTAACTGTCACAAAGCTCGTGAAGTTGGAATTGCCGTCATGTCCAAAATGACAGGAATGACGTTTAATAACATAAAATTAAAACGCGCTGATAAAGTAGTACCTCTCTTAGCTATGAGTAGCACCGTAAAAGTTCACGATAAGAAAGTTCCTGTCGACCCTGTATTATTATTTCAACGCATGAGTATTACTAGCGCTTTCGAAGATGAAATTGAGAAATATTTCGAATATGAATTGGCTCCGTATCCGTTGTCACTGTTCGATGATGCTGGAATGCGTAAATCACAAAAGTCAGCTATTTACGATTGTTTTGAAACAGTAAACATAGATATTGACGACATAAATGCTACGTACATAATCGACGGAGGATATCTATTACACCGTGTAGTGTGGGATCACGAAGAAACATTTAAACATATTTTAGATAAATACGTGCGGTATGTACATAGACATTTTGACCATAGAGTGACTGTAGTATTTGATGGCTATGCTGATTGTACAAAAAATATTAAAGCTGCAGAACAACGTCGTCGAGCTACAACATCTTCATCTTCGGACGTCATTTTTGATGAATTTATGACAGTTACCACAAGCCAACAGAAATTTCTCGCAAATACACACAACAAGTCTCGGTTCATTACAATGTTGAAAGAAAAATTTACGTCTGAAAATATCTCTGTAAAGCAAGCTGATAATGATGCTGATGTCCTGATAGTTGAAACAGCAATAGAACAATTTAACTCGACAAATCCAACTATTCTTGTTGGTGAAGATGTTGATTTGTTGGTATTACTTACTGCTCGAACGCCAACTGAAAAAATTATTTATTTTTTAAAACCTGGGAAGGCTCAACAACAATCAAAAATATATTCATCCAAGAGTTTATCTGCTTTTTCAAAATGCCAAAATCATATCTTATTTCTACATGCACTAACTGGTTGCGACACGACATCAGCATTTTTCAGGAGAGGTAAAAGATCGGTTTTGAAATTGTTTGAGAGACAAGATTTAGTTGATTGTGCTGATGTTTTCAAAGAAAGTACCTCTACTCCACAAGCTGTAATCACCAACGGAATTCGCTTTCTTCTTTCAATTTACGGAGCTCCAAAAAAAATTACGTGCTTAGATAAGTTTCGATACTTATCTTTTGCAAAAAATACGTATAAAAAGAAACAAGTACAATTAGCTTGTCTTCCTCCAACCTCTGCTTCTGCTCATCAACATCTATTTCGAGTATATTATCAAGTTCAAGTATGGCTTGGTAATAAACTAAACCCAGAAGACTGGGGTTGGACGTTAACTGACAATATATTGGAACCAATTCAGACTTTACTCCCTCCTGCACCGGAAAAACTCCTCAATTCAATTTTTTGCATATGCAAAACGGGGTGTAATGCTAAATGCAGCTGTAAAAAAGTTGGTTTGTTTTGTTCATTAGCATGTATCAGTTGTCGAGGCCAATCGTGCTCCAATATTGAATCGCCAGTAGAAGAGGATTCTTACGATATAGGCGAGGAGACATCTGATGCATTGCTCTTTGAACAATTTATTTGTACTCAGCAGGAAGAAGAAGAAGAAGAAAAAGAAGAAGAAGAAGAAGGAGAAGAAGAAGAAGAGCAAGACAGTATGGATTATGTTCCATTAGAAGAGTATCAATCAGACGAATAATTTTCTCAATTTACGCATTACTTACACCGCTCTTGTTATTTACAATAGTACCATTTTCAATTTAATACAATAGCTTTTTAACTCAACAGAAGCACAATAGATCGTGGAATAGGCCTACCGGAGAAACCACGTAAAAAAAAACGCCCCATGTACACTACCTCACGGGTGGCGCGGAAACGTGTGCATATTATGAAGAATACAACTTTTTCAACATTTTGCATCGCTGTATCTCCGAAATGGTGATTCTTAGGAAAAAAAGTGTATGAACAATTTTTATAGATAATTGCATGGTGAATAATTTTTGTCTCACCTGTTTTTATTATAAAACTTACCGTTTAGCTGGAAAACTCAAAAAACCGATTTTTGCAACATTTGACCTTGAATAAATTTTTTTCCACACTTCGGATTGATGTGGATAATTGACAAATTGTGTATAATATGGTTCCCAACATTCATGCCAATTTTTAGCAAGGTGCGAATTAATGTAACCTTACCCCTATTTTTGATGCTAACTTGACCGGACTATTTCTAGTAGAAAATATCATACTGCCAACAGAAAACGCCAAATTGCCGAAATTAATTCCTAACATACAAGATAAAAGAAAATATATTGTACACTATAGAACTTTAAAACAAGCCATCGACAACGGCTTAGTGATAATGCAAACTCATCGAGGATTACAGTTTAACCAATCAAAATGGCTAAAAACGTATATTGATTTTAATACCAATTTACATAACAAGGCTTCCACAAAATTTGCGAAAGACACTTTTAAATTAAAAAATAACGCGATTTTTGGCAAAACTATGGAAAATGTGGCAAATCGAAAGGATATAAAATTAGTAACGCATAGGGAAAACAGTGTAGGCAAAAGTGGAACTAGAGCACTAATATATCGTCCCAATTTCAATAGTAGCTCGATATTTACCAAAAACTTTGTTGCTATACATATGAATAAAGTCCAAATATTATACAATAAACCAATTTATATCGGACTTTTCATATTAGACTGTAATATACAATTTTTATTATAGTTTTATTAAATCCAAGTTTGGCGATGATGCTTCGTTATTTTACACCGATACTGACTCGTTTATATTAAAAATGTACAAGGAAACTTTTATCAAAATATATCAGAAAAACCCGAAAAATTTGATACATCAAATTACCCCGAAATAAATAATTTCAACATAATTAAAAGTAATTCTGTAGTTGGTAGAATGAAAGATGCGTTTCCAGGTGACTCGATAATAAGTTTTTATGATACCGGCCTATTATGTAAAGTCCGTTAATAATGAATTAAAAAAGCCAAAAGTATCAAAAAATCTGTTATCGAGAAAGACCTTCATCAGGAAGACTACCAAAGAATTGTTGAGATTAAGAAAGATGAAGACATTTAGAAATGAATTACATAACATTTATACCAACATAATAAATAAAGTAGCATTATCATATAACGATGATAAACGTTATGTAATTCCCAATTAAACTAAAACTCTACCTTGGTGGTATGCAAATATAGATTTTTACAAAACAGACCCGGAAGAAAACTTAGCAAATTTAGACACTGTGTTGGAATCATTTCTAAGTCAGGACAGCACGTAATCTGGAAAATCCATATTTCAATATTTCTATTGTTTTTATTAGTTCCATTGGACATACAACATTAATGTATAGCGGTAGTATTCTATTTTTTTTTATTAATAAAAGACATGTATTCATAACTTGATTCGTTTTTATTCAACCATAATTTTAAAATTATAAATATAATGAAGTATTGACACATAGCAAACCGCAAAGCTAGTATTGAAAAATTTGTTTAACAGTAAATTAAATGCACAGGCCCACGAGTAAATGTTTAAGGTGGAGCAGTTTTGTTGACTAGATCCTCCATATTCTTCTCAACTTTCAACAATCTAGAATTAAGTTCATCACGCAGTTCGTCTTGTCTAAGCTCATATACTGCAATAACAGAGTCATCAATGTAACCTCTAAGTTCTTGAGAAGTTCAATTAGTTTTTTGCGTACAAAATCTAGTTGGTTTTTGAATATATCTTTAATAACAATTGTTTAGTCATGTAAAACTTTCTGCGTATCTTGCACACACTGAGCAAGGTTATTATCAACATAACTTCGTGTGACCGTATCGTCTCCTTCAACAGGTTCGGCTAAGTAGCACAATCTTTTGCTTCGCATGTCGTAATCTCCATTAGGTGTAAATTTAAATCCTATTCCTGAAGGTCCGCGCATAAAGTTAAAACCCTTAAATTTTCTTTTGCGACCGAACTTATCAATAGTGTTTACTTCTGACATTGTTATTTGAGACTGATTTGAAACCATTACATTTCACCCTTATATATGGTTCTATTTCATTAATAAACAAACTATGCAGAAAAATATGGATTGCAAAACGTATTTTAGGTGATGTTTAATAAACACATATACAGATTCATTTTACTATTGTTCTATTGGTAAAAAAATGAAAATATAACAGAAAAATTAACTTTATTTTTTATTATTAAAAAATAAAAATATAACAAACAAAAAAAAGATAAAGAAATAAAATACATAAGTTAATTTTTTCAGTACAGGTAAGCTTCTTCTATGATCCAATTTGTTCTCTGGATAGCGCGTTCATTAATGTCCTTGCCCTGGTGGTAAAGTAGTCCACAAAAACCACATTGTACAAATTTGACAAGAGATCAATGTAGTTGAAATCGTATCTGAGATCATTCCGCCAGCATATACCTTGTCTTTTACAATGAGGAGAAGTTAAACAAAAAGCTTTGGATATATGTCTGTATGTTTTGGCTGCTTCACCAGGTTGTTCATCAGTTGGCAACATGATGTTTGAAAATGTTGTACTTTTCAAACGCTGTACTGTATTTATGCGTTACTTTTTAAAATAACTTTGACAGGGACAAAAAAAGTCCTTGAAAATTACAACCTCGAAATCGACCGTGGCATTGTCGGTTACGTTGGTCTTGGCCTTGCATTCGACAAGTGTAAATACTATACTTGATGCATCAACAGGAATAAGGTGGTGTTCTGGAGGAAATAGGCATAAAACCAGACTCGCTGGCTAGAGCTCTTCACAGTTCATCAGAATAGCAACAAGTACAGTAGTAAGTGCAAGTCGAAGTAAAGTAAGAAAAAAAACAAGATGTCTTCAAGAGCACAAAGTGTCAGTTTACTTTTGGATGGACTTAATGTGAGTTGCGGATCCCAGATGTTGGAAAACATGAGTCTTCTGGAAGTGTTAACTCCAGGGGTCTTCGAGGACTGGCACCGGTAGCCAGAGAATGCCCAAGACAAAGCCCTCAACGATGATCGCGACGAAGAGTTGGTGCAGTCGGCAGCGAAATTTCTTAAAAATTGGAGTGAGGAGAAGAAGCCCAAAATAAAAGTTATAAGTGATGTGGTAGTGCGAAAAGCGTCGTGTACAAATCGGGCACCTTCTCCAAGAGCTTCAAAATTGCAGAAGCTCTTGACGATACCGAAATCGGAAGTTGCCGATAAAACAACATTTTATTCGGCGATTAAAGGTGTAAGGCAGTCTAGAAAGAAATTTACTTTTAAGAAACCCAAAACGCCCGCACTACTACCCGATTTCTTGGCAACACCGTCACCACCACCGCGACCGACAGAACCATTGTTCGTTGAAGTCAAGATAGTGAAAGGCAACGATCGACCAACTCCACCAACACCGGCCAGTGTAGTGGAAGTGTCGGAGGTAATGTCTTCAACAGTGAAGACTGATGCGCCACTGTCTCCGATATTGGGATGCCGCAAACCATTCAAGAGGCGGTTTAAGCAGTGTTGTGAAGGCGATGAAACATCTAATATTTCATCGTCTTCGTCCCTGAACGAAACTGATCCTTCAAAATGTTCTGCGACATCCCAACCGGAGTGGGCTGAAAGCTTTACCAGCTCGCAAAGGAAAAAACTATTGGACATGTTAAAAGTTAAAAAAGACCTCTTAAATAAACTTAGTGAGAATGACACTGCGTTAGCTGAACTACAAAACTCGACATACAAACAATTATCAGTTAGAAAAAGTGCGGGTGAGCGGTACAAAAGACAATTGGCAGCCTTTGATAAGTTGTGTAGTAGATGTTAAGTAGTTATAAATATTAATTTAAAATTTATAGTATTAAGATTGTAAATATATTTTGTAAATGAATTTTGTAGATTAATAAAAAAAATGTGTTTGATAAAAAAGATTTTTATATTTTAACAAATGTTTTAAATATAGAATAAAAAAAATTGCTTGATAATATACTTTTTGGTGTTTTGTTTCATATAGGACCTTTCCCGCATAATATTAGGTAGTAAAAAAGTGTTAATAATCTACTAAAACCAGGTTTTAGCATAGTAGTAATTATTTTTGATAATATTTACAACTATGCTAAAACATGGTTCGGTTTAAGAAGTTCAGGTTCTGTCGCCAGAACTTCTAATACTTTGCATCTCAATATTGTATGTTTTTTATGAAAAAAAAACATAAAATATTGGTTACAAAGTATTATAACCAACTAAAACTACGATCAAAGTATTGTGGTCCTGAAAAGGACCGTTTGGTTGCAGAAACACGCGACTCTTTATGGTGTTGTAGAGTCGCACGGTCCTTCATCGGTGGCGTTGCTTTCCACCTATTGGACTATAAAGTCTCAGAGGTCATCCCATCTGGGATCATCCGACTCCCATTCACGACAATCGTCCGTGGTAGAATCTACCACTGGACAGTGAATTTATTCGTCTTGTTCTTTGGGTATCTTGATTTCGAATGATTGTAATAAGTATTGGTGATCGTATATATAGAGATAAATTAGTGGTGGGGGTAACGACACATGTCGTATTACGTATTGGGTCTCATATACGAACGAACGACTTTGCCGGGTTCCACCAGCACCTAAAATTTAATACTTTGTATCCAATATTGTATGTTCTATAAATACAATATTAGTAATAAAGTACTAATATGAACTAAAACTACTATCAAAGTATTCTGTGGTCCTGAGAAGGACCGTTTTTTTGTGCTCGGGGGCCGGGGAGGGTGTGAGGCTTATGGTGGCACATCTTCATCGACAGACCACCAGCTCGAAGAATCGCAAGGACCTTGGGGATCTTCGAGCGTTGGCGATGTTGGAATTTCCAACACCGCGTCCTCTGCTGAGTCCGGCTCTGGCTGCGGACTGTCATCTTTGAGGCGCTGAAGCACCCAGTCGCCCATGTCGTCCAACTCCACAAGACAAGGATCGTGGTCATAGAGCAGTGAAATTGGCTCATCCAAGTCGTCCCAACGTAGGACGTCAGCCTCAAAGTCCACGTCGTCAAAGTCCTCCAAGTCTTCAACATTGCCGCCGACGGTGTCGTCGCTAAATATTGAAAAGCCTCTGCTTTCTGGTCTTTCTTCTTCCATATTAGCGGTATGAAAGTTGTATAGAACCACCCCCACTCCACCAGCGTGTTCTAAATGTTATGTGTTGGTGAAAGCTTATAGAATTATTGATTTTTTCAAAAACTTAAACCATGGAATTTAATTTTTTTTTTGGCTTAGAAAATAAGACTAATTCCTAACATTTCGTGAAGAATACATTAAAAAAATTAATAGAAACTTAACACTTAAACGACGAGACAAGTCATCATCCCATAAGTGACGACTACTGAACTACGATCAAAATATATTGTGGTCCTGAAAAGGATCGTTTTTGTGGTCCTAAAAGGGCCTGGGGGAGGGTTGGGTGTCTACCATGGAGCAATACTCAACGATAGCAACACCGACCTAGGGGTAGCCCTTGGTCTTCTTCTTGGCTGCATCTGGACCTCAGGCTGCCAAAGCCGGACTGGCGTTTTCTCCGTCGCTGGTGTGACGGCGTTATTGATGGTGCCGTCGGTACTGGCGTTGCGGGCGGTGCCGAAGGTGCTGGTCCTGGTACGGTACCCCTGCACTCCGCACACGTACATAATTTGCCGGGCACAAATGGCCTTATAATAGCAATAATCTTCTTCGGGGTCTACAACTTCCCGATAACTCCGTCCGGCGGTCAAACTTCCTTTCTATTGATTTTTGAATTTTTTTGGTCTCTATTTTCTTTATTTTGAAATTTCTTTCAAAATTCTAAGTAATAAATTGCTTTTATTTTTTCTCTATCTTGAACAGTTCCCGAGCTAGAGCGCTTTAAAAAATCAAATTTACTAACTTAGCGTAACCATTTTTTTCAAATTGACCTTTCCGAATTTTGAAAAATACCACAATATGTAGAAAAAAATTCTCTCTCAAATTTCTCAATACTGTTTTTCTCTAAATCTTCAACTTTAGCGCGCATTCGCCTTTTTCTCCAATAAAAATAATAACTTTTTTTACACCATTGCATTCTCCTCAAAATTCTAGGTAATTAAAGTGTTTTTAGTTTTTCTCTATCTTGAACGGTGCTTGAGCTACGACGCTTTAAAAAAATTCAAATTACTAACCTTTCTTAACCTCTTTTTCAAATTTCACCTTTTCGAATTTTGAAAAATACCACAATATGTAGCAAAAAGTTCTCTTTCTAATTTCCTAATATTGTTTTGCTCCAAATCTTCAACTTAAACGCATATTCACCATTTTTAATTAAGATTTCAAAAAATTATTTTTTTTTACTTTATTACTGTCGAAAAAAAAGCTCTCTATAATTTTCCCCCATACATTTTTTCCCTATTCCTAGTACTTCCTTCTTAATGGGATCCACTTTTTTTACTGGGTTTTAAACAAATATAAAACTACTTCTTGACTTTTTACAAACCTATCAATTGACGTTCCATATTTTAACATTATTTTGTGTTACGTATAATGGATAATTACATTAAAATATAGATTTGTTTGTCACTGAACCGTTTAATACATTATAGCTAAAAATGAATCGTGAATAACTAACGTATACACTTTAGTGTCTTTGGGGAATTTATTCTTTCTGGTTTGGAACTCCAATTTTACATCCATGGTCGATGAGTTAATAGCTTCTGGTGGATGACTGCAATTGATAATAGATACGGGGTTTTTCTATATTCGGCGAACGCCATCATCGGATCGTTTATTTCGCGTCCGTAGTAGCTGCATTGGAAGTTTTCATAACTGTAATAGGCTACTGCGTACAGTTTCTTGGCGAAATCTAAATTCAATCTTTCGTAGGGATAAACGGTCGAATTCAGATATAGTCCAATATCGCATACGACGGCGTGGGTAAACTGGGTTGCGTTTCTTTCTTTTTTGTCGCAATTAGTACTGTCTTGAAATCCGACGACTACATAGCGCGATCTTTGAAGACTTGTGCTCGTTCTCAAGGCCCATACGTCGGAAGATGTTTGTCTTAAAGCTGGCAATTCGTACAGATCCCATTTACGATATGCCATATGAATACTGGCACTGTTTCCACCTTTATTAATGCGAGACAATATTTTCAATTTTTGCTTGGAGTCTGGAATGATGTGACGAATTTTCCATTTGATTTTGTCGATACTAATTTCGGCGTCTACTTCGTCGACGTTACTGGTAAAAGTGCGAGAAATAATCATAATAAGCTCTTGTTTTACGTTGAAAACACTTTTGGATAATCTTCGGCGAATCCCATAAGATATTTTAAGGGTAATTTCCCGGAGAATACGTTACTTGCCGTGTCTACGATATATTGGTTTGCTTCGTCGAGACCCCATCCGCATGTCATGAGAGATCTTTGTTGCAAATTTCCGAATGAAACCATGGTTTTTAATGTTGTGGTAACTCCAGGTTTACGAACCACGACGACCTGCTAACCTCCCACGTCGTAGCGAATTTCATCGAACAAAAATGCGAGGGCATTATATGATAAAAACATCTTTTCGATGCGTCTATGGGTTTAAGTTTTTCTTCGATATATATGCAACTTTCGGCGATATCCAGTATAATATCTTGAAAATTAATAGGAATACGGACTTCATCGGAATTGTTAAATGATGGAGATCCGCATGGTTTATACGTATGCTCTTCTAGACTAATAATGGAATTGTTCAAGATGGGTAGGAGAAAACCTCTATTTTATCGCTGGTGGTGAAAATCATTTTCGCACTTTAAGACCGATTGATTTTAAAAATTTATAGTTTTCGACAGATAACTGTTGAGATGTTTGCGATCTAATGTCTGGACAACGACTAATCTTGACTTTAACCCTTCTTTTATTTTTATTATGTTTCGGCGATTTCCCAGTCTTAGTCGACAGCATACATAGTTGACGACTGAAGCGAGATCCCATTTCTATGAGAGTTCCTTCAATTCCAATTTCGCTATAACTTTCTCGTCTTGAAAATTGATTAGATCACCGCTATCGTCCAAGATGCGAAGAGTAATGTTGTCGATAAACTGACGTCCTTCTGGCCTTAACGCCATATAAATATTATTTTGTAGTTCTTTATTGATTTTGTAACCGGGCTCCACATCGATACCGAACTCGAATAAGGTATGACCTTCCACAGAATTCATATATGCTCCGGAAATTATATTAAAATCCATGCGTATGATGCGTACTTTAATTATTCCTACCATTTCGGTTGACTCGTACTTTTTGTCTCTTTTTAACACTGTATAATTAAATCCTAACATTTTACCGATACTCATCTCTTCCCGGAAATCTATAGTATATTGGGATTTCAGTTCACATTTCAGCGTATTATTATTAGCGTATCCTCATTTAAATTGCTGCTGGAATAATGTTTGAAATCGCACTGATATTTTAATATATCGATATCGTTTTGAGGTGCTCGGGCAACTTATTCCAAACGAATAGAATTTTATTTGGGGCTAATGCAATCATTACTTCCTTTTCTAGCTGTTTCACGGTCATTTTCCTTAATCCACCGGCTAGATAAAATGCTTTCAGTGATCGCAATATTTTGGTATAGTTGTTGCTATGAAGACATCTTTTACAGTGATGATTCGACAAGAAACTTTAAGCACAATTGCCCACACCAGACTATTCTAAAATCCTGTTGACGATCGTATGTATAGTAAATAATTTTTGATGGTTCGGATCCCGTTTGTAGATATTGCACCCATTCGATCGGTGAGGTAAATCGCCGAAGCTGTCATAATATGTAACTTTAGAATTGTTTTTTCTATAAGCTATCCAACGAGTCCCTGCACCAGACGTACTATCGAAATTCATTATTGCTGCTTCGTAACGTCGAAGACCTTGTCGAGGTAATGAATCCCTCATATAAACACCTCGAAAGTATCCTATTCTCTTCTTCTTGGCATATTTTTCAATATCGATGTTAGATAGTGGTCTTCAAGGTAGGGATTCAAATAGTTTCTTGATTTACGATTTAAAAATAATCCCATACCTTTACGATATGGCTTTAGAAACAAACTGTTTCCTTTCGATTTCAAATACAGGCCGGCACCGGTTTTATCTTCATTGCCTTTTTTGCAACTTTTACGGCACGCACAATTCGCGCTGCCCCACCGGCTAATGAAACCAAAGATGATAACCTGGCAAAAATTGGTATTAATGGTAATATTCCGCCAGTTTTAGGAATCGCTATAATTCTCGGTGTACGAACCTTCTTTTTACCACCTGCCACTGTTACCGATCTACGTGCCGACAGAGCTATTTTAGATGCATTAGTAGAAAGACAAAGGGGGTTCTGCATCAAAAAAATGTGATACAGCTTCCCCATAGGCTTAAAAAGGGTGCCTATAAACACCGATTCTCAAAACCAAAGTTCATCAAATCAAACAGCCCATCTAAACTTATCACTTCCACACTCCCTGCTCATTCTCGATCTTCCCCGCCCCCCTCAAAAAAAACTAACCATAAAAAAACCCAAATCCGCCCAATTCCCAACCCGCAAGCAAATTAATTAGGACCAAACCGGCGAGCAGCGTTGTATGTGATTGAGGATGAATTTTTGGCAGTATTGTGAAATTGATTTGGAGTAGGGTGTTTGTCCTTTGAAAAAGATCAAATTTTGTTTTAAGATTATTGCGTTGCATAAAATAAATAAATCGGGTAAATTGTTCCTTTCACTTTATAGGTTTGCATAAACTAGATTTCTTTCGCTATATAGCAAAACAACTTATGTATAATTTGAATTAACCTTGAGGTAATATAAAGCACATATGTACAATTTTAGTTATGGTGAATAAATTATTAAGGGTTCAACAGTTAGACTTGTAATTAATTACCTAGTTTACGGAACAATTTGTTTTATTGTCAATTAAATTTAAATACATGTTCGATGAAGTCGCGAAACTAATATGTGATAATATATAATAATTTATTCTGTTTTATTTATGTTACATAATTACTTGCAATTTATATTGAAAATACAAGTGGATCTTCATAAGAGATTAGAATAAAAACGGGTTAATATTATTTAAAATTTTTATTGGAAAATGCATTTCAAAGTACATTTAAATAAATTATAGATTAATTAAATCTTCAGTAATATGTTGGACATTTAAATTAATTAGAGATTAATTGAACTTTCGGTGGAATGTTGGTCGATATAGGACTCATTACTAAAATCAGGGCTAATATTTTGGAATTTAATGATATATTCCCAGTTAACTTCTTTTTTATGTCTTCTAATAAAATCCTCAGATAGATTTTGATAAGTTGAGATATAATCCCAGTTCACTATCGTTTGAAATTCTGTAATGAAATTTTCGTTTAATTCTCAATATTGTGAGATATAGTTCCAGTTAACTTTTGTAAGGAACGTACGTATAAAATTTTCATCTTTGTCTTTTTGACAATATATCCCAATTTAATTCTTGTTGGAAATAAATAATAAATTTAGTCGAAAGTTCCGGAAACCTTGAAATTTCCTCCCATACTTTAAAACAATTATTCATTTTGACTCTGTGCTGTGCTCATAACCGTCTCAAAATAGACAATGTAAAAGTAAAACAGAAGAGGAGTATTTATAAATCCTAATGAGAAATGTTTTTTTTTGGGTAGGAGAAGATTGGAGTCGATTAAAAATATTTTTCATAACGCTAGAAAAGCTCTCCTCTCTCCCTCTCTGAAAAGTTTCTAATACTAATAGAACATTTTAACAGGATGTTACAAAATAAAAAATATTTATAAGTTTATGTCAATTTTATTTATCATTTATAAAAAAATTATCATACATATATAATACATTAGAAAGTGCACACATAGCAGGCGATTTGGAGTGATAAAAACATTTTGGAATTGATTTAACCAAAATTGGTTGTTCATCCAATTCAATTATAGGCGTAGTACAATATTTTCTAATATAATTGGCTTTTTCTTCCTCTTTTACATAAACAAATTGTTCCTTTTCTGTTAAGTTTTTGATTATAGTGGAAAAATTATGAAGAGGGGTATACCCTGTATTTCAGTAGATGCAATGATGGAATTTCATTAGCCACTCGACTTGCTTGTATGTTTCTGGTGGAAGCATTTTTAGAGGATAGGGTGATTTAAAAACATAATGACTGATTTTATATCCATCAAAAATTATCAGTTCTTTAGGTATAAATTTGTTGTGCTCATCCTTAAATCCTTGTATATCCAAAACTATTCTCATATTTTTAAACTAGCAAATTTTTTAATAACGAATTGTTTTTCTGAATAACTTTAAATAACACTCTTAAAATTTTTTATTTTTCTTAAAAAATCTTCTATTTTTTGTTTTTGTATTTTAGACATTACTTTTAGTGTGACACCCTCAAACTCTTAGCCACAACTGAGCTGTTTATGTATGTTTAAACATTTAATAATGCTATATAGTGTTGAGAAAGAATTTAAAGTTGTTTAACAATTTTTGTTAATGGATTGTAACTAAATATTTTATCATGAATTATAAGACAATATGCTGCTGTTTTAGCCGATATTTTTTCTTTTGTCTCAAATTCAACTCTCATATTTACTGGACCAGATTGTAATAAATCTCTTTGGTGGGAGCAATTAATGTAAACAATAGGAGCATTATCTTTAAATTATTTTGGATTAAAAATTGGGTCTATTGGAAAGTTATAATATACTTGACGGAATTCAGAAAACATTTCATATAGAGTAGCAAACGTATTATTCTTAAAATCAAGTTGAAGATCTTGGTAAGGATATCTTTCAGAATTTAAAAATACATTTATATTCCTTAATTCACAGTGTTCAAACTTACTCATATCTTCTTTCAGGTTGCCACGTCTATTCTTCTGGAATGAGATCAAAACATGCCTAAGGGTCCCAAATTTGGTTGACGTTCTAACTGGCCAATTATGTCTTGTATTTTCTAATAATATTCAACCAATTCCCAACTTCGAACAGTAATAAGTATATCACTGTTTTTATTTTTAGTAAGCGTTAATTCTTGAGAGATGGCTACAGTAAGATGTGGAACTCGCTAACAAAGTTTGATTATTCTAATTTTAGGTTTTTCATCATCACTAGTTGACACGAAGGCATTCGTATCATCATTACTTCTTATGAGTATTAGTTCTTGTTGTGAATTTAGAATAATTTTGTTATAATCTTCAAAAAATCCTGAGTACATCTTTAATGGGATACATAGAGAAACATTTCCTTTATCATCGGTCATAATTTTTTCTTTTGCCTTTGTTTTTGGAAACCATCTAACTTAGCGCTTTCGTTTTGATTAAAAGAGATATATCCCTTAAGTGTTGAAGTTAGACCAATATCTCGAACAGAGTCGATGGTGACACCATTCAAAATATATCGTAATTCTTTAAACAAGAATGCTGGAGCATTGTTTATCAATACAGTATTAATTAGCGGAGTATTGTCTTCTTTGGTGACTTGTAATTCTAAATATAATTCACTTTTACAAGGTAAAGGATATTTTCCAGTTTGTTGTAAAGCAATTCTGATTTCATCATTAGATTCAAGTTTTGTGGGATTAAAAGGATCAAAAGAAAGAATTTCCCAGCTTACTATTGATTCGTCCAAAAGAATATTTTCTTTTACATTTAAAAATTCGATTTTGACTTAAGTTTAAAACCTAAACTTATAAGAAATTTTTGATTACTAGGTATTAAACTTTGCGAGTTTAATTTATTACTAATCGAATGACGGTTAATTGCTTTCTTATTAATGGATTCCTTGTAAATGTTTTTAGAAAAATTTAAGTTTGTTAGCTTTCTATTATATAAAATTACCATTACTTATCTATCTTTTTGAGGTGTAATCTTACTGTTACGGTTTCTCCTCTGAAATTGATGAGTTCACCATCTTGATCGACTATATGAAGACTTATATTGTCTATTACTTTAACAATGACAGGGAAGTAAAGGACATTTCGTGGTGATTCTATTATTTTAAAACCAGGAGCTAGGCTAGGAAAGAATTGATGTATTATGTGAACAGGTTTTCCATTTAAATATGATCCTTCGGCAATATTACAATGGATGTTTATTGCATATACTTTTATAATTTCTGCCGGATAGTCTGAAGTATGCTCTTTATTTCCTTTCGGTTCTTTATTTTTGAAACCTAATACTTTTCCTATAGTTTCATCACGAAAAGTGATGGGAATATCCGTTTTAATATGTGCCCGCAAAGTATTATTATTTGCATAAATGTGTATAAAAATACGATTATCTAAATGTTTTTGAATAAGGTTATTTAAATCATCTATTTCGTAACTACCTGGAGGTATTCTATATTCTTTATTTGTATCATAAATGAAAAGATTATTGGTTTCATCAATGTTTGGAATAGCATTAAAAGTTTCAAAATTTACAAGACCTAGAGAATAATCAAAATTTTCATCCAAGTATATAGGAGGATGAAAATTAACTGACAGTGTGGCAGAGTTGCCACTAATAACAAAATTTTACGACATCTATCTTTAAAAGTTTTGTACAAAATAGATTAAAACTAGTTTTCACGTATTATTATAAAGAAATTTGAGACATAACTCCCCACAGTTAGTTTTGTTTAATGTTTGAAAATGATTATAGTTATAAGACACAATATTTTTATTGTTATCGTTAAAAAAATAGGTGGTTAATTCGGAAGGTGGTCGCAAGTTACCATAACTATCAAAGTACGTTATATTTTTTCCTGTTTTTATATAGGCAGTCCAGTGAGTTCCATCCCCACTATCATTATCGAGATTAACGATACCGCTTTCATTTTTCTTAATATTTTTTGGTAATTTATTTCTCATAAAGACACCTCGAAAATTGGGAATTTGTAAAAGTTTAACATATTTGATTAAATCATAATTTGCAAGTGGATTTCGAGGTATATGTTTTAACAGTTTTTTGAATAAGGTTTCAGATACAATCCACACCCTGATTTATAAGGTTTTAAATAAATACCACTTCCTTGTTTTCCTATTGCTATAGACTCCATCAGTTTATTATGTCTTTTGGATTCTTCCAATTTTTCTTTAGCAGCTTTTGCATCATTTACAGCATTTGCAATACTTGCAGCACCTCCTCCAAGAGCACCCAAAGCAGACAAACCAGCAAATAAGGGAATAAGAGGAAGAAATCCACCAGTCTTTGGAATTGGGATAATTCTTTTCTTGGGAGATAATACCTTACTACTTCCTATAGTTTTTAGTGCAGCTTTTATACCGTCATTTAAACTTTTAAATCTTTTTCCCTTAAGTCCTTTTCTAGCTTTTGAAATAGTTTGATATAGAGATATTCCTCGTCCTATATGAATCTTTCGATTTCTCCCCATACCGAATTTTCGTTTAATTTTCATTGCACCACTTATTCTTAGTGCAGCTGTTTTTTCTCCAAAATTAGCGTTCTTAGCTCTTAACCTTGCTAAAGCTTTTTCACCTAATACTTGATCAGCAGCGTGTCTGCTTTTTATATCGTTTGATTGTGAATAGGCAATATCATGCTCTTTATAAGCTTCATCTAATAAATTTATACCTTTATCGCCTCTAGCTAGTCTCTTTTCTAGTTTTGTCCCAGGTCCACAGAAATTGTAACCTGGTAGACGTAATTCGAACGGTAACTTATTGATTAGAGTATTAATTAAACCAGTTCCTGCTTTTTTGACTCTTCTTTTAGAAATGACTTGTTTGTTATATGAGATAGGCATTATATATAGCTGAAATCGTGAACGAAACTGACTAGTTTTAAATTAGAACTGCACCTTTATACATCCTTTTATATAAATGAGAATTAAAAAACAACTTTATTCTATTATAATTAAAGACCACGAGGTTTCAACGAACAATTTTAGAAAACATGGAAATTTGTTTGAGGGAAATAGTAAAAGAGGATTGATTGTTGGTCCATCAGGGTGCGGTAAAACTAATATTATTATTAGTTTAATTGAAGATCCTAATGGTTTACCATTCGAAAATTTATATATTTATTCAAAGTCCTTATCTCAATCCAAATACGAATATTTGAGAAACCTGTTTAAACCATTGAAAGAAATCGGATACTATGAATCCGACAATGAAGAAAATATTATTTCACCACAAGAAGTTAAGTTAAACTCTATAATAATATTTGATGACATAGTGTGTTGTAATCAGAATGTTGCAAAAGATTACTTTTGTTTCGGAAGACATAAAAGCACTGATTGTTTTTATTTATGTCAAACATATTCGTCTATTCCTAAACAATTAATTCGTGACAATGCCAATTTATCATAATATTTCAACAAGATAAAACTAACTTAAAACATATTTATGATGATCATGTTAATGTCGATATGTCCTTTAATCAATTTAAAGAATTATGTTTGATGTGTTGGAAAAATAAATTTGGATTTTTGGTAATAGACAAAGACTCTAGTATAAAATTTGGTCGATATTGAAAAGAATTTGACTCATATATTTACTTATAAAAATAATAGTTTTATAGCAAAATGGATTAATCATGAACGAACGGCTAGCGAGAGATCTTGTTAATGCAAAAAAGACTGTTAAACAAAAATATCAAAGTTTAAAAAATGCAGAATTTGAGGCTCAATCTAAATTGGAGGAAACCTATAAACCAATAACTCAACCCCTACAAGAATTAATTTCAACAATTGGTAAGATTGACCCGATTGAGGTAAAGGAAGAGTTACAAACACCTATTGAAAAAATGTATGGGACGCACTCACCACAAAAAAGATTGTTTCAAACCACAACACCAAGGAAAAAATTACACTATGGAACATCAACACCAGAAAAAAGAAATACAGGAAAAACGACACTTCTTCCTACAGAAATATCAACAATTATTGATTGGGATACCAGTATAGCTTCAGTTAGCCAGATGCCAACTCTACAACAAACAAGTATTATAGCAGAAACGACACCTCCTTCAGGGTCAGAGTCTACGATAGGAAATCTTTCTGACATACTAGAACAAACACGATAAACAATTCAAACATATGTCGGTACACCCTTATATAAAGAATATTTATCAGGATTTCATGAATTACCTCGTGAATATATTGATGGTGGTGTAAAAGATGTAGAGCATAAGTTTGATCACCACTATGGAATTGTTTACGATTTGGAAACTGAGAAATTCTTTTTGGGTTTAACTAACAAACCTGTAGAAATTATTGGTAAAAACATAAAAGTTGAAGGGATAACCTATACATGTACACCAGGTTTATATGAATTATTATTATTAATTATTATTTAAAAAAGAACCAGTAGGTTATAAAAAAATCAGATTTGGATAATTATATGGATATTCTAAAGAGAACCAACGCATACCGTAGAAATTATGACCCAAACGAACAGGTTCAGGGAAATGGATCACACAAATATATTTCTATAATAGGACCTTACTTACAAAATACAGGAATTACGAAAACTAAAATTATTAATCCTGAGACTCATAATATAGTTCAAGAGTTTTTCGAAAAACGTAAAGCTCCATACAGAGAAAGTCGAATATCTTCCAAGAGAACAGGATCTGGCATAACTTTAAAAGTTAATAAATCTAACACCGATTATGTATATTGGGATAATGTTAATGAACTTGTTGATCGACTTCGATTATTGATAGCTTCCATGATGGCTGGTCATACAGGACATAATAATGAAATTATTTCTTTTATAGAGAAAAATGTAAACATTAATGTATTTCATTGTTAAAATGACCATTGATAAATTTGGACGTCATGTTTCAAAAAAGGCAAGGATAGATCTAATCTCATTAGAAAATGAAATATTGGCAAATGTTGAAACTAAGGTAATTAAAAATTTTAAAAGTGATGACAAATATATTGAAAACAAAATAGTTCAAAAGTTTGAACCTATGTTAAAAAATGATATTCTAAATTTTAACAAGAGACTTAACGAAAATAATGAAAATGTACAAAATATTTCAAAAAAGCTTAAGTTATGGGAAGAAAATGTTGTGCCTGAATATGATAGAAAGATATTACGTTTAAAAAATATTGTTAAAGAAAATGAACTAAAAAAAAATTCTCTCAAAAAACATCACAACATGAAGTTGATTTTAAAACAATTAAACAAACGTATGATGACGTAAAGAGTTTTGAAAACAACATAAAAAATGAAATGACGCTGCTTAAATTGAGAATAAATGATACTTCAGCAACAGATAATGTAAAACATAATATTCTAAGGATCTAGTTTTAAAGTTTCAAGATTTTACAGACAAAATTAATAATAGGGTTGCAGAAGAAGTTGAGAATTTCAAAAAGATTCATGATAATATGAATAAAAATACATAAAATATTGAGAGATCTGTTAACACACATTTCCCAGTTCATAAAAAAGATAGTGATAATGTTAATGAAATGAAGGGTAAAATTAATGTAATTGAGAATAATGTCCAAGAAACTAAATTAAATATAAAAAATTTGGAAGAAAAATTACTGATGGATTTACAAAGTGTCAATGAAAAAATTGAAAGTAAACTCGTAGATCAGATTGTAAAAAATAACGGACAAATCAAGGACATAATAACACAAATAAACAATCTAAAAGAAAAATCAAAAACCAGTCTTGGCGACGGAAATTTTAAAAAGACAATAGAAGAAAGATTAGAAAAAGAATTAGGATCTTTAGTAGAAGTAGTTCATGCTATAATAAAAACCACTAAAAAGGAGTTAATAACAGGAATTACCAAAAATAATTCAAAAATTGAGAAAATTTCATTACAGTTAAATGATATAAGTTACAAAGTCGAAAAAACGATCTTAGATTTAAAAAATTTGGAATTAAGCAAGGAAATAAAATCATCAAATGATTTAGTCCAAAGGGCAGCTGAAGTTTCTCGAAAGAAACTTAATGATACAATGGCATATGCAAGGGATCAATTAAACGCAACAGTAAGAGACATGAGAAATGAAAGTATGCAATCCCGTGTGCTTTTTGAAACTAAAATTAATGTGAGAATTGGTAAACTTGAAGATGAAATAAAGCAAGTCAAAGTTGCGAATAATACATCGACTAAAAGTTTAGAATATAAAATTGAAGACTTGGTAAGTAAAGTCAACAAATTAATTAAATAATTCATTTAAAGTTATTTAAAGAAGATACCGAAAGGAAGTACATTAGTATTGAATATGAGTGGAAACATAAAAGAAACAGTGGTGAATGAATTACATAAACCAGCCAGAAGAAATTACCCTAGGAGGAAAACTATTGTTAAAGGATTAAATGACCTATGGCTAATAGATTTGGTAGAGATGAAAGCTTATTCTAAATTTAATAAAGGCTATAGATATATCTTGATAGTAATTAACGCATTTTCAAAGTATGTTTGGACTGAATCACTTAAAAGTAAAAAGGGAAAAGAAGTATCGATAGCTATGAAAAGAATTTTAGAAAAAACAACTAAACCAACAAACTTACAATCTGACAGAGGAACAGAATTCATCAACACAGATTTTAAGAAACTTATGAACCTTTATCAAATTAATCACTATAGTAGTTACTCTAATCTAAAAGCAAGTATTGTGGAACGTGTCAATCGCACTTTAAAAAATATAATGTGGAAATATTTTAGTAATAAAGGAAATTATCAGTGGTATTCCATTTTACCAACTATTGTTGACAAATATAATAATATTGTTCATAGAACCACTGGATACAGACCTGTTGAAGTTAGCAAAAGGAATGAAAAAAATATATTAGTAAATTTATACAATTTTAAAAAAACAATTGATTTAAAACACACCAAGTTTAAAGAAAATGATTTTGTTCGAATCTCGCAACGAAGAGAAGATTTTGAAAAAGGATAAACTCCAAATTGGTCTACTGAAATTTTTCAAATACGAAAGGTTCAATTAACAAACCCAACAACTTATCTTTTAAAAGATAGTAAAAATGAAAATATTGAAGGTGGTTTTTATGAAGAAGAGTTGCAGAAAGTTAAACATCCAGACGTATATTTGGTCGAAAAAATTTTGAGAAAAAAAGGAAACAAAGTTTTTGTTAAATGGTTAGGATTTAATAAATCACACAATTCGTGGATTCTTAAAAAAGATGTGTTGTAATATATTTTAGATTTACTAATATATGTTAAAATTTAAAAAATAAAAGATATTATTATATATTCTATATCTTTTTTATTTTCTTTTAACATTAAATAAATGAAAGAAAACAAAATTAGCGCTACTGTTAATATAATACAAAAACTAAAACTATTTAGCCTGAAATCTATAATATATTGAACTATGAATTACAGTACCATATTTGTTTTACATCATGAAAGGCCAGTGATCTCGAAAATTTACAATTTTTATAATGTACAGTATCTTTACAACATACGTGACAATGTAGATGACCTTCCAGATGAGTGTGATGATATAACAATTCCGCCTTTTCTAAGTAATTACTAAATTTTTTTATGTCTTCTGACTCCACCAAATTTTCATAACAATTTACACAAATATTGTAAATTTGATGGAGTTTAGGAGCATGGATTAAATAGCCCTTCGAACAGGACTGGTAATCTGTATGACAAAAAAAAATATTACTAAATATATTTTGAAAAGATTTGTACGCCAATTCACTAGCCACTCTAGAACGAGCATTACATAATGAATATAATTGTTTACCGGTAAAACTGTAGTCTCTGGCAAACTTCTTATAAAGGCTATTTGCCTAAACTCCTTTCCATCTGTCACGTCCACTTAACACCTGATGTTGTCATCGCAGATGGTATAGGTTGATGACTCCCCGTAGTTTGGTTTTGAACTTTTTTCCTGTACCTCTCCACTTCGCTTTTGGGCAGCGTCTTAAGCGATTTTGGATGGACCATTGTTCCTATTGATAGATTGCCTTGGTTCAGTAACAGCAGCACCAGTAGCTTGTTGGTTAGAAGAAGAAGAAGAAGAAGAAGACACTGATGAAGAGACTACTTGACTGGTCACATCACCATAATCATCATTATGATCGCCATCACCAGGAGCAGCACCAGCAGCAGCAGAGGGCACAACTATTTCAAATTGTGAAAAATCACATTTGCAATTTACCTCGGTGTGGATGGCGGCGGCGTCGGCAGCAATAGTCGAAGACATTTTTTGATATAAAGTTAATATTGCTCGATAACTTGTAGTCGATATAGCGGAAAAACCTCTATTTATACTAACAGCAGAGAATAGAGAAAGGAAATATTGTTTAATTATACAATCAAAAGACCTTTAGCAGTTGATATTTTTCCAATTACCTTGATTGTAAATTTATTCTAATAAAAAAGGGATAATTTTTATTACAAGACAAGGTCGGTTGAAAGAGAATGAACTGAAAATAGAAAAAAACTGGTAAACAGACAGAGCCGTTGTCTAAAAATCGAATGAACTGGGCATTACATTCGTCTTGACATCGCACGCACAGACACACACACACACACACACACACACACATTAACCCAACCACCTTTAGTTGCATTTTAGTCAACCTAACAAATAGACGTGTTTGGTGCGTGTAGTTTAATTTTTTTTAAGTTGTAAATTCAAGAATAGCGAAAAAAAAATGTCTAGCAGTGGTTAAGCAACTTCAGTGAAAGAAAATTCAGATATTGATTACTATAATTCTACGACTGATACTCTTAACGACGATTCTATCAAACTTATTGGTGAAAATGATACCTATAAACTTAAGGATAATTTTTTAAAAATTTCTACTGGTTTAGATTTCAATCGAAATTTTCAAACTAGAGTAAAACTGGTAAATACAAACATTTTCGAACCGAGGCTGTCGACCATTTTCTTTACCCATTCCGATTGGAACGAACTGTTGGAAAATTTAGAGGACGCTCTTCAGCATTATTTTGGAGAAGAAAATCGTGCATTTCGTTTAGAATTTGGACCTTATGACCTTGTTAGTGAAGATTTTATGAACGGAAAAGTGGTGAAAATTTTTAAACGAGATACGTACTTTTACCTCTTTGAATTTACAGTGCGTGAAATTTTAGCATCGAAAAACATTATAAATGATAGACGGGACTATTTAAACAGTTTGAATTTTTCTAATTCTTACGAAAAATTCATTATTACATGTAATAAATTATTGAGTAGTTATTGTGAAAATAAACCAATTTTAGATATCATATTATTTTTAAGTAATATGTCAAATTCGACAGATATGTGTTTGATCCGAGAATGTCTACAACATTTTCAACAATTAGTTTTGTTTGATTTGTATTATAAAAAGTAAATTTAATTAGAGCCTTTGACGTATTTTACTCTCAATATATTTTGAGAAAAATTAGGATGTGTTTTACTTCCGTCCCCCCAACATTTATATATATTATATTTGATATTTTTCAAAATAAACTATTAAAAAATTTAATGCAACCCTGTAGGTTTAATAGAAAAATACAAAATATAAACATACCGTTTGCTAATCTTTTGATTTAAATTTACAATTATGCTACATTTTTCTGAAAATTACTTAGAAATAAGGAAACATTATTTCATCATACTATCGGTTTTATTAATTAATATAAAATAAATCATTGCAAATTAATTGACTAAATCTAAAAGCACGTTGAATGAAAGGTAGCTTATTAATTTTGTGGGGTAGTATAAAACGACTATATAAATGTTCTAATAATATTAATAATTAACAGTTTCCCAACAAAAGTACTTAGATACAGTACCAGCTCCATATCATTCAGGTAAGAATTTTTAAAAAAAATTTTTTATTAACTTTAACCTTCTAAATAATGTTGTAATTTTTAGAAAATGGATTTAAAAAGAATTAACGAAAAATCTCTGTTAAATTTTAAGGAGACCAAAAAATCTTCGGAGTTAGAAATTAAAAAGGAATATAGAATAGAGAAGCTTCAACTTATGAAGACAAGATTTGCTGAAACAATTATCGCAGTGTTGGAAGATTTTCAAATATTTTTACCTCAGCACTTGGTAGAAGATTTAATTCGATTTATCGACGAATTCAACACAGGGATTTACGTGCTAGTAAATCGAGGTCTTATTAAGCTTGAGAAAGACAAGAAATCAACAGTTTCTCTGGAATTTTTGAAGAAAAATTAGGTAAAATTTTTATATACTCTCTGTATAAAATAACCTAAATTTGAAATATTATTATGGAACATGATTTTGGTCAGTTAAGTGACGAAATAGTAGAAACTATAAGTAAAGCTTATAAATTATTAAAACAATCTAAGGATTGTAGTAAATTTGATTATTGGATTAATTATTGTAAAAATAATACTCGGTATTTTAATAGATTACTTTAAAATGATAACTTAAATGTTCCATTGATAAGGAAACTTCAATATAATATAGGTCATTTGAAAAAAAATAAAATTCGACTAAAGAAATTGTCAACTAAAATCGTTTCAAGTTTATCTGAAAGTAGTAGTACTCAAAAGCGAAGCTCGAGAGTTAAATGGAAAGATGTAAATTCAGCATTTTCAAATAGAATCCGTTCTAGTTTAATAATTAATCTCTCTCACATTGATATATATACATTTTTAGTAGATGCATTTTGCATGTTTAAAATTAAAATTAAAAATATATTAAAAAATTTTCCAGCAATTAAGGTAAATGCTACGTTTTGTGGGGACTTTGTTAAAGAGAACAAGGATAAAATTATAACGGAGTTTAAATATTTTTCAACTAAAAGTGAATTAATCGATGAGGGTGTGGAATTGGAAGAATGGTTTAAAACTAATGTTAGTGATAAAATTTTAAATAAACTGGAAGAATTTCAGGAACGCGATAGTGGATTTGCATTAAAAACTATTGAGAGTCTTGAAATTAATATTAATCATTTTAGTTTAGCAAGTGGTGGAAACTCCTATATTGACTTACCTAAACCAATTAAAAATCGAAAAGCTGTAATTAATATAGTGAACCGAGATAACTATTGCTTTGCTTATTGTATAATATGTCATTTGTTTCCAACACATATCAATTCAAACAGAATTTTAGAACTATATTAAACTTAAGTGATTTAGTATTTTCTATGACCGTTAGTCAAATTCCTAAATTTGAAAAAAATAATAATATCTCAGTAAATGTCTATATACTTAAACTTAAGAAAAATCAACACTTAGTATATCCTGCTTATATAACGAGACATAAACAAAATGTACATGTAAATTTACTTTTAATTCAAAATATTTATTTGACAGATGATTTTGAAAATAATCAAGAAGTTTTTATTCCTTCCGAGGAAATAAAATATCATTTTACATATATAAAAAATGTATCCAAATTAGTACGAAGTCAGTTAACTAAAAGTAAAAATGCTATATATATATATATATATATATATATATATATATATATATATATATATATATATATATATATATATATATATATATATATATATATATTTGTGACAGATGTTTAAATTATTTCACAAATGCAAATTCTCTTCAAAAACATGAGGAAAGATGTGCCGATTTAAATATTTGTTCTATATCATTTCCTGATTATAAATGGATTGAATTTAAAAAATTTTCTTACAAAATTGATGTTTCTTTTGTAATTTATGCTGATTTTGAAGCTATATTAAAACCTGTCAATATTGGAGTAAACACTTCTTGCATTATAAAATATCAACAGCATGGTTGGTTATTATTTGCATTCGTTAGTGTATACTAACCAATCATATTATCGATCTCATACAGGATATGACTGTATGCTATGGTTTATGAAAGAATTAGAAAGAATTGCAAATTTTATACACAATATTTTGAAATCAAATATTCCGATGGACAAATTATCTGAAACAGAAGAAAACAATTTTAGAATAGCCACTCACTGTCATATATGTGAAAATCCTCTAGATAAGATAAGAGTCAAAGATCATTGTCATCTTACGGGAAAATATCGAGGGCCTGCACATCAGTCTTGTAACCTTAATTTTAAAAATTCGCTAACTGTACCTGTAGTGTTTCACAATTTAGGTTATGATGAAAATTTTATAATAAGAGATCTGGCCAATGCATTTCCAGGCTTTATTAAATTGCTTCCGGTAAATAAGGAAAAATATATATTCTCCAATAAAATTCAGATTTATAGATTCTTTTCGGTTTTTAGCTTCAAAACTAGATACATTGGCTAAAAATTTAAAGAAAGTCTAAAAATTTAAAAAAAAAGAATTCATCAATTTAGATGATGAAAAATTTGACTTACTCTGTAAAAAGGGCGTTTTTCCTTACGATTAAATTTCATCAGATGAAAGGTTAAAGGAAACCAAGTTACCATTAAAAGAACATTTTTATAACAAACTTAATAATGAAATGATTTCAGATTCCGACTATAATCATATTGTAAATATTTGGAAGAGATTTGGTATTAATACATTGAAAGAATATTTTGAGCTTTATTTAAAAACCGATGTGTTGCTGTTAGCCGATGTTTTCGAAAATTTTAGGAAAAAGGGTTATGAAACATATCAATTAGACGCTTGCCACACTTTTACCCTGCCAGGTTATGCATTTAATTGCATGCTTAAATATTCAGAAATTCGCTTAGAAACCTTACAAAATATAGATATGCTCCTTTTTATCGAAAAAGGAATCCGAGGAAGTTTAAGTCAGTGCTCTAACAGATATTCTAAAGCAAACAATAAATATATGAATACTTTTGACTCTCTGTTAGAATCTAAATATTTGATGTATTTTGACGTAAATAATCTTTATGGATGGGCAATGTCACAATATTTGCCCTATGGTAATTTTAAATGGGTTGACGATATTGAGAAATTTAATACTAATGAAATACCTAATAATTCTGAAATTGGTTATATACTTGAAGTTGATCTTGAATATGCAGAAACTTTACATACTCTTCATAGTGACTTACCTTTGGCACCGGAACACAGAATACCTCCATCGTCCAAATTATCAAAATTGATGACTACTTTTTATCCAAAAAAAATTATATTTTACATTACAGAAATTTAAAACAATATTTGGAGCAAGGACTTAAATTAACACGTATACATAAGATCTTACAGTTTAATCAATCACCTTGGTTAGTACCATTTATTGAATTAAATGCGAAGCTTAGGGCACAAGCTGATAATGATTTTGACAGGGATTGTTATAAATTATTTATTAATGCGAACTATGGTAAGACAATGGAAAATATTAGAAAACATCGAACAATTAAATTATTAAATAAATGGGAACGAAGATATGGGGCAAAAATTTTTATTTCAAGTCCATTGTTTCATAGTCGTAAAATTTTTGAGGAAAATCTCGTGGCTGTAGAATTAAGAAAGGCAAATATTGTTTTCAATAAACCTATATACGTTGGAATGTGCACCTTAGATATATCCAAAACTTGTGTATATGATTTTCATTATAATTTTATTTCAAAATTAAAAAATATTAAAAACAACCTTTTATATACTGATACTGACAGTTTAATTTATGAATTTCAATGTAAAGATATTTATAAGGAACTAATTTTAAAACATTTGAATAGGTTCGATACTAGCAATTATCTTGAATATAATTCCTATGGGATTCCTCTAATTAATAAAAAAGTTGTAGGTTTAATAAAGGATGAAATGAATGGTGTTATAATGACGAAATTTGTAGAATGTATGCCACTAGATGTCAAGATAATAAAGAAACGAAAAAAATAAAGGGTATAAACAAAATGTTATTCAAAAGTCCATAATATTTAATGATTATCTGTCGTGTTTAAGGGATAAAAATGAAATCTATAGAACTCAACGATTTAATCAAACAGATTTTCTTAAATTATACAGTTCGGAACAAACTAAACTCGCTTTAAGTTCTAATGATGATAAAAGATATTTACTATCAAATAGCACAGATACGCTTCCCTTCGGTCATTTTAAAATAACAGAAAAATTATAAATTTTGGTAAATGTAAAAATATTTTTCAAAAATGTACTCGAGTATACCTTTAATGGTTAACAAAAGTTTAGGATTTATTATAATTCAGATACACCTGACTAATTCCAGTGTTTTAAAAATAAGTTATGTCTAATGTAGAATTCTATATATGTGTATATGTATAATTTGTAAGTAAAGTAATCTCTAAATATACCTTAATATGAACTTGCAAAAACTGTGGTTTTACTTTTGTTGGAAAACTGTTCGTAATTTTTTCATAAAAGATAATAAAAATTATCGTTAATATTGTAGCTTTTTTTCCCCTCCTTAAAAAACATTCAATAGTTGTAAGAAATATGTTGTCTATCTATCCATAGTGTCAGTTGTATCTAAAACATGATGAACAAAAATCTAATTTTGTTTATTGATATTCAAGGATATAACTGTTCTTCTGGATTTATTCCAAAAGAATTGGCAGTTTACGATGGAAATCGTTGTTCAAACTTCTTTTTTAAACCTCCATTTAATAAAAACATATTAAAAGAACAAGACCTGAAAACAATAACTTGGCTTGAAGATAATTACCATGGTTTAAAGTGGGAATCCGGTTTCACTGATCTAAATAAAAGTGAAAATATCTTTAAACATATTATGGAAAAATACAACTCACCTTTAATATTGGTAAAAGGAGAGACGAAGGCTAATTTTCTACAAATGTTTATAGGTAAAGAAAATATTTTTAGAGTCTCAATAAACAGTGAACCAAAACTAAGCAACTTCAAAAAAATTCCAAATTGTCAATTTCATAAGAACTTAACCCACACCTGGCATTGTGCTGTATCAAATGTTAAACCCTTATGTAATTATAAACATTGTTATATGACGTTATCCAAAATAAATTAATCACTTCTTTAAAGGTCTTTTTATACCCCTTGCTTTTTGCTATAAAGTGAAAGGAACAATTTACCCGATTTATTTATTTTATGCAACGCAATAATCTTAAAACAAAATTTGATCTTTTTCAAAGGATAAACACCCTACTCCAAATCAATTTCACAATACTGCCAAAAATTCATTCTCAATCACATCCAACGCTGCTCGCGGGTTTGGTCCTAATTAATTTGCTTACCGGTTGGGAATTGGGCGTCACCCTTCTATTGTAGCATTTAAATTTACCAGTTAGCATCAATGCTACATGTTTTTAGTAATATGATATAATTTGTATATTTTTACCTGATTAAATTTAATTATTTATCCCGTAGTTTAAAATAGTAAACATAGAATTTATTTTTTTGGTTTACAACTCTTTTGGTCTTGTAACTTATCAATTTTTTTTAACACAGTTCGTAAATTGCTGTAGTTTATATATCACATTATTTGGTTTGAATTTAAAAGTCGTAAATATTTTATTTTTAATAAACTCTCATTTGTTTACATTCAATTTCAGTATTAAAAGTATAAGGTTATAGTCGGTAACATAGTTCAGTTAGCATTTGCTGTGAAGGTATACCCATTCGTTGACACGAACACGGCATGTCGAGATCGATCATTTAAGGTTGAGTATGCAGTATGGAATTTGTGGCAATTTTTTTTGAACTTTGTTTTAATCGTGATTAGTGACTTTGAACTGTTTGATCATAATTTTCTTTTTGATAATTTTCCATGGCCTGCCCATACTTGACGTATTAACTGGTGGTCAGTGTAAGTTCGGAACTAGGTTAAAGTGCTCCAGGTTGAGAATAAGGTTGGCAAGACTAAATATAAATATCACTAAGATTTGTCACGTCTGGTTGCAAGAGAGATTTTTATTTTCGTTCCCTTTCCTGTTGAACCGCCGAAGGCAGCAGACCAATCCTGCCACCAGCTCTGAAAGGGCGGATGGTCAAGTTTTTTTCGTTAAAGTCCACTAATCAATGAGGGCTATTTGGCTATTTGACTATTTGGCTATTTGGGTTATTTGGCTGTTTGGCTATTTGGCTATTCGGCTATTTGACTATTTGGCTATGTGAATATTTGAAGCTAGTTCTTTTTTATCTTTGGGCTTCATTTCATCTTGATATTGCTGTCATGACTTCCTGATGGTTCGGGTCCTAGTTTTCCTGTCCAGGCGACCACGACTGTTTCAACCTTACCCTGCGTTTGATTGGTGAGTTGGAAGTGGCCCTGTGAAGCCTCAATTCATCCACAACACAACAGGAATCCTAGCAACAGCGCTAAAGTGAGAGGTACCATAGCATATACCAGGTAGGAGAAAAACCTTAAGTTAGGGATTCGAGCTGTGAATCAATTTTTTTAATACAAACAAAGCAACATAATTATATTTTGGTGTGATGTAGTAACATGTGAGAACTTTTGATAACTCAATAAAACGTACGTTATTGGCGACTAAGGTTCTAGAACCTTTGCGGCCAAATTTTATATAACCCTTCAAAACCGAGGTAACAACGATAGTTATCAAGAGAGTACAAAAAAAAAAAACATTGTAAGCACAATTCACATTTATGTACATAATAATTTTTTATTGGGAATAAAATGGAATTGCTATTTTGTTTTAATTAAGTCGTTTCATTGTGGAGCTATATACCTACCGCCAATAATTTAAAATCATTCCTCATACCTAAGTGTTTTCCTGTTTAATCACTAGGTAAGTAACACAGATAATGTAAAACAGGTGGCGCCTATTGGGTAATCAAAGCAGAGCACAACTATCTCTAAAAGAGATACGAACCTAGCCTCCGACATATTGAGCTGCCGTACGCATCCGTTGCCGTACCCTGTAAAAAGGGAACGCCGCAAAAAAATGACGCCCTGAACGTGGAGCTTGTGCTTTGTTTTGAATTTTTATATTTTACTGGTGTTTAGCAAAATAATTTAACGTTGAGTATCCTAAATTAAATTCAAATTTCTATGCGGTTAAATTCATGTGTCAGATTTAAATTAATTTTCATTAGTAACATATTTTTATTGTAATTCCATTTTGTTTCATCTGAGTAATGACAATTTTATAAAACCTAGGAAACATTCACAGGTTACTCAAGTAAACTTTCTCCAAGGTACAATAAGGTTATATTTTGTATTTTTTTTAAGAGCCCTCATTGATTTTAATATCACAGTAACTTCACAGTATTTTAGGTATTTTACAGCTTATAGTAGTGAATTTTGTACTTTTTATGTACAGGGTGTTCAGGTGAACACAGTTTTTTATATGTTTATGTAAGGTCTATTATTTTAGCTAAATTGCTGAAGATTTTCAAATTAGTTATGGATCAATTTAGTTTAAAAGGCATTTTATATCGTACATATTTTTGACATTTTAAGTCTCGTAAAGATTTGCATAATTTTTTGAGCTATTTAAAAGTTGTAGAATCATTTTACATTTTATCTCAGGTAGTAAAATTTATTCCCGGTTAGAAATACTTTTTTGCTATTGAACCATTTTGAACCGATAACAGTTTAAAATATTTTGTGATAAGAAAAATATTTAATTTTTTTTTCGGTATTTTACAGCTATTTTTCTAAAACTTGATTTAAATGTATTAAAAGTCCAGCAAAAAGTAATCTAGAGAATTTGATTTTTTTCTATATAAAAAAAGAAATTGTTATTGACCAAGCCAAAGAAACTTGAGATTTTATTTTTTGGATACTTTTTATAGATAACAGGATATGAATAGAAATAAATACCAATTTTAAAATTTAGCTTTGCTTAAAAATTTATGCATGATTAGTTGGGACTTATTATTCTGAAGTTTGATAAAATAAATTATTTTTTTATTGATACAGGGTGTACGATTACTTTTTTTAGTTTCCTCATTTTAATGTTTGATCAATGCAATCATTTGATTTAGATTTTAGTGAAGCTATTTAATTGCTTTTGAAATAAAATAATTTTTTCTATTTGATTTGCTATACAGGGTACGACAAATTGTTTGTTTTATAGAATTGATTTAACTTTAGAGATACGGTTATTGTTTTCAACTAAGTAAAGAATACTTTGTCATTTGAGAATAGTAACTTGATTTAGTGTATTTATTTTCAAATTTTATATCATCATGGATATTTATAATTTTCAACCCAATCATTTACTTGAATATGAGTTGAACTACGAGTTAAAAATTCGTTTGTTAACTTCTTTACGTACTGTCGCAGACAAACGCAAAATACTTGCTAGAATTCTAAAGAGAGAACAATCGAGTCCGGGTAAAGATATTAACTTAAATATTTGTACTTTGACTTTTGAGGAAGAAAAAATCAGTATACAACGCAGTTTAGACTCTATACAAGGGGTGATAGATGAATTTGACGGTAATGCTAATGATTCTCTTATTAATAGAGTGAAGTCGCGTTTAGCTCACGTGGTAGGAAGAGCAAAAAGAATTCCAATGCCCGAGGATGCAAATAGAGCTTCTGTAATATTTTCTTATATTCAAGAAGTGACCGCGAGTTGTCTTTTATTGGAATCGAACTTGTTAGATAAAATTCCGGACGGTCAGCATGTTGAACTTACAACATCTCAGCTGCCGGTGATCAATGTAGCAGCACCTGTAGTGCATTGCGCGACGCGTATTTTACCTATTAGTGAGTGGCAAGTTAATTTTAATGGGGACGCGAAAAAACTTTATCCATTTTTGGAACGGTTAACTGAATTAGCGCAGGCACGTAATATTTCTCCGCAGGAGTTATTTAATTCAGCTGCCGAATTTTTCATAGGAGACGCGTTTGTGTGGTATCGAAGTGTTAAATCTTCGTTAACTGATTGGGATTCATTGGTATCGAAATTAAAGAAGGATTTTTTTCATGATGATATAGATGATGAAATATGGGAGCAAATTAAAAGAAGGAAACAAAAGAAAAATGAATCTACGATAGTTTTTATTGCTCATTTAGAAGCTCTTTTTTCTCGATTATCTAGACCTCCAGCAGAAGTTTCAAAAGTTAAACATATTAAAAGAAATCTTTTACCAGATTTTATTAGTAGGTTGGCTTTAATAGATGTTAATAATGTTTCGGAACTTTCAGAACTTTGTCGTAAGTTAGAAGAGGCTGATTACCTTAAGGATAAATCTAGGCCTAAGGATGAAATTGCTAGCATCAACAGTATGGCTAACACGAACCAAAGTTTAGATAATAATAGTCATTTTAACAAGCAAAATAATTCTAGAAAGAATTTCAAAAAAGATGGTCAAAGATTTTCTCATTTTCATTTTAAAAATTTGCCTTCTACATCTAACAGCAAACCTGATAATAATTTAAATAAAAATAATTCTAATAAAGATAATAAACCTAAAGCTTCTGTAACATGTTGGAATTGTAAACAGCCTAATCATGTTTATTTGGACTGTAAGGCCCCTAGAGGTTTATTTTGTTTTAAATGTGGCGAACCTAACACCAAATCTTCAGGGTGCCCTAAATGTTCAAAAAACGAGTAAGGGAAGTGAATCGAAGAGGCAGTTTCACCTTTCCCAGAACTCGTGCCTCATTTAATTACCGTAGTTTTCATAAGTCTTTTAAAAAATCAAAAACATTTTTTAATTCTAATAATAAAAATTTAAAAAGAGAATATTTTAGCCATACTGATTGGAAAAACTGGCTGAATACAGTTTCTAAATTTTTTAAAGATAGTACTTCTTTTAATCGACTCCATTTTTCTGAAAGCAAGCAAGTTTCGCCCTTATTCATTCATAAATATTTGGATAACCGACCTTATATAAATGTGAAGTTGCTTGATGTGGACATTACGGTTTTATTGGATTCAGGTGCTACATCTTCTATGGTTGGTTCTAGAGGTGTAGATATTTTAGGTAATTTAGGTCTTAAGATATGCCCAGCACAAATTAAGAATATTTGTACTGCTGATGGTAAACAGCAAAGTGTTAAAGGCACAGTTGATTTACCTCTTGTTATTGACAATTCTTGTCAAGTTATTAATGCTCTAGTGGTTCCTTCATTGCCACAAGCATTTATATTTGGGTGTGACTTTGCGAAAAAATTTAATATTGTAGTTAATTTTAAGAATAATTCTTGGCATGTGCAAGATATAAATTCTAAATTAGAAGTGTCCAATAATGATTTGAGTCACTCTTTTAATAGTTGTAATTTGAGATTACATTCTTTGGATGAACTTTCTACAGCAGAGCGCGAACAAGCGGAAAAAATTATTGAATCATTTAATGAAATTAGTAGTAAAGATAGATTAGGTCGTACGGATAAAATTACTTTGACTATTGACACGGGTAACGCGCTTCCTTTTAAAAAGAGACCGTTTGTTTTGTCTCCATATATGTCAAAAATTTTGAACGATGAGTTGGATGAAATGTTAAAGTTAGGTGTCGTAGAGCCATCTACAAGTCCATGGTGTTCTCCTGTTTTATTAGTTAAGAAACCAAATGGAACGTACCGATTATGTTTTGATGGACGTTCACTTAATGAAGTCAGTCGTCCTGATCGGTATCCAATGCCTAATATTGACAGAATTTTAACATCTCTTCGAAATGCTAAATATATTTCATCGATAGACCTTCGAAAAGCTTTTTGGCAGATCCCTTTGGATGAATCTTCGAAAGAAAAAACAGGTTTTGCAGTAGTCGGAAGAGGACTTTTCCAGTTTGTTACCATGCCCTTTGGCCTCAGAAATGCTGCACAGACGCAACAGCGCCTGGTAGATGCAATATTTGGTCCTCGCTATGAGCCAAATATATTCACCTATCTCGATGATATTTTAGTAGTGTCAGAAGACTTTGATTCACACCTTAGATTGTTATCAGAGGTCAAAGAAAAATTGAAAGATGCCAATCTAACTATAAATCTGGAAAAATGTGACTTTTTCAAAACATCTTTGAAATTTTTAGGCTATATTGTGGGTTCGAATTCTTTGCGTACTGACCCCGATAAGGTTTCTAGCATGATTAATTATAGCAGACCTAGAAATACTACTGAAGTAAAGCGTTTTGTTGGTCTTTGCTCATGGTATAGAAGATTTATAAAGGATTTTTCTACTCTGATGTCTCCAATAAATGATCTCCTAAAAGGACGTAGGAAAGGACAAAAAATTGAGTGGAATAGTGCAGCTGAAGAATCTTTTATTAAAATTAAACAACTTTTAGTATCTGCTCCTATATTATCTCAACCAGACTTTTCACAGCGATTCTATATAGCGAGCGACGCATCAAATACAGGTTTAGGAGGAGTTCTAACGCAGATAATTGATGGTGAAGAGCGAGTGATTGCCTACGCCAGTAGATCTTTATCTAGAGCAGAGCGAAACTATTCTGTAGTGGAAAAAGAATGTCTGGGTGTACTTTTTTGTATTGAAAAATTCCGAGGATTTATTGAAGGTGTTCCTTTTACTGTCATTACAGATCATTATAGTTTATTGTGGCTTAACACTCTAAAAAATCCAAGTGGAAAATTAGCTCGTTGGGCTGTTCGACTTAGACAGCATACATTTGATTTAGTACACAGAAAAGGAGCTCAAAATGTCATTCCAGACGCCTTGTCCCGTAATCCACATAGAGAAGAAGTGATAGAAGATTCCGATTCAAGCAGTAAGGAAGAATTAGTGGTGGGAACCCTAGATGTCGATCGTATTGATCCGTGGTACGATAATTTACGCCAGAAAATTTTAGATAATCCAAACAATTATCCACAATGGAAAGTGGATAATGATTTTGTTTTGAAATTTGTCCCAAACTGCCTTTCTATGAATGTGAATGTTCCTGAATGGAAATACTTAGTACCTAAACCCCAAAGAGCAGAAATTATAGACTCTTGTCATAGTCCTCCGAACTGTGGTCATTTCGGATTTTATAAGACATTTCATCGTCTACAAGAAAGATATTATTGGCCAAAAATGCGTCAAGCCATTCTTAAATTTGTTAAGAATTGTTTAGTCTGTGGAGCTCAGAAAGCACCAAATACTTCGCAAATGGGACACATGGGTAAAGAGAAATCAGTAGATTATCCATTTCAAGTAATAGCAGTAGACTTAATAGGCCCTCTACCTCGTTCAAGAAAAGGAAACAAATGGCTTTTAGTAGTCGCTTGTTGGTTTACCAAGTACACATTACTTTTTCCTTTAAGAAGTTCCAAAGTTCAATATATTGAAGAGGTACTAGAAAATAAAGTTTTTCATGTCCATGGTCCTCCATCTCTACTTATTTGCGATAATGGCACACAGTTTGTTTCAAAAACTTTCAAAAAATTAAGTCAAACATATGAGTTTAATATAAGATTTAATCCTGTTTATTCACCACAATGTAATTTCGTAGAAAGAAATAATAGGACAATTGGTACAGCAATTAGGAGTTACATAGACAGCCACGGAAATTGGGATAAAGAAATAGCTAAAATTCAACAAGCTATTAATACTTCAAAACATGAAGTTACCGGTTTTACTCCAGCGTTTTTAGTTTACGGTAGGCATGTTCCTTTGTCAGGTAGTTATTACAAAGATTTGAATGTCGACGTCAGTGTTGATGATGAAATAATTCCTGGTGACAGAAATGCCTATGCGGCCAACTTAAAAGGTCTAAAAGATATCTTTGTTGAAGTGAGAATGAAGATTCATAAGGCGTATGAACGTAATTCTCGTGCGTATAATCTTAGAAAACGCGATATTTCTTTTAATGTAGGTGACCATGTTTGGCGTAAAAATAAAGTTCTTTCAAGTGCTGTAGATAAGTTTACCGCAAAGTTAGTCCCCAAATATGTTCATTGTAAAGTAAGAAAGAAACTTTCCAACCTTATTTATGATTTAGATAATATTGATGGTTCTAAAGCTGGAAAGTGGCATATCAAAGATCTAAAACCTTTCAATGATTCTATTTCAGAGGATTCTGATTCTGACCTTTTAGAAGAAGAATAAGTTTATTAAGTTTTGAAAAGTTTGCTTCAAAGTTGTAAGTTTGTTTAAGCGACTTATTGGGTGCTGACCCGTATTGATTTTTGATTATTAGCAGTTTTGCTACTTTTAAGTTTATTAAGTTTCTGGGAAGTTTGCTTCCAAGTAAATAAGTTGTTTAAGAGACTTACTGGTGCTGACCTGTATTGATTTTTAGTTATTAGCAGTTTTGCTATTTTGAGATTTTTAGGAAACTTGCTTCCAGGTTAGTAAGTTTGTTTAAGTTAATTATTGAGTGATGACTCGTAGTTATTTTTAGTTACTAGCTGTATTGCTATTTTTTTAAGAATTTTGGATACTGGCCATATCCGAAGTATTGCTTAAGTGATAGGTTTTCACCTTGTTTTTTTTGAACCAAACGTTTAAAGTTTTTATATCTTCTGAGGAAGGGTTAGTTTAAGTATAGACTGGTTTTGAATAAATTTTAGTATTGTTTAGATCTTGTATAACCTAAGGGCTGGTTATTTTCAAATTATTGGTGGGCATTTCACTTTGGGATGGTTTCCCGGAAATTTGTTTGAATGCTTAGAGCATTCGATTCTACAGTGAATTGTATATAAGTAAATCTGAAGTTGTATAGTGTTGATATAATGGTCTCATAACTGGATTTGTTACGGCCGTGTGTCTAAGTATACTGCTGATAAGTTTGTCCTAATTTAAATTTATAGTCATGACAACCTGTTTACTTGTATTAACAATTCTGGGTGTATAATGTTAGAGATTTTTTGTACATTTTAGTTTATGATTTTTATCTTTTAAGTGATTTCTTTGGTATTTGTAAAATTTATTCAGGAGTTGTAATTCTGAACTTGTATGTACTTTGGCAGACCTTTACCGATTTTGACTCTTCACGACTTTGTAGTTTTCCAGATTTGACTTACCGATGTTGTCTTCCGCAAGGACGTGTGATACGCGTAGATATCAATCCAAATGTTTTTCCAAGGACAGGGTTATGTTTTTCTTTGTTTTCAAAATAGCCTATCAAGATAGTCTATTTTTTTTTCGGAGAGGGGTAAATGTAGCATTTAAATTTACCAGTTAGCATCAATGCTACATGTTTTTAGTAATATGATATAATTTGTATATTTTTACCTGATTAAATTTAATTATTTATCCCGTAGTTTAAAATAGTAAACATAGAATTTATTTTTTTGGTTTACAACTCTTTTGGTCTTGTAACTTATCAATTTTTTTTAACACAGTTCGTAAATTGCTGTAGTCGTAAATATTTTATTTTTAATAAACTCTCATTTGTTTACATTCAATTTCAGTATTAAAAGTATAAGGTTATAGTCGGTAACATAGTTCAGTTAGCATTTGCTGTGAAGGTATACCCATTCGTTGACACGAACACGGCATGTCGAGATCGACCATTTAAGGTTGAGTATGCAGTATGGAATTTGTGGCAATTTTTTTTGAACTTTGTTTTAATCGTGATTAGTGACTTTGAACTGTTTGATCATAATTTTCTTTTTGATAATTTTCCATGGCCTGCCCATACTTGACGTATTAACTGGTGGTCAGTGTAAGTTCAGAACTAGGTTAAAGTGCTCCAGGTTGAGAATAAGGTTGGCAAGACTAAATATAAATATCACTAAGATTTGTCACGTCTGGTTGCAAGAGAGATTTTTATTTTCGTTCCCTTTCCTGTTGAACCGCCGAAGGCAGCAGACCAATCCTGCCACCAGCTTTGAAAGGGCGGACGGTCAAGTTTTTTTCGTTAAAGTCCACTAATCAATGAGGGCTATTTGGCTATTTGACTATTTGGCTATTTGGGTTATTTGGCTGTTTGGCTATTTGGCTATTCGGCTATTTGACTATTTGGCTATGTGAATATTTGAAGCCAGTTCTTTTTTATCTTTGGGCTTCATTTCATCTTGATATTGCTGTCATGACTTCCTGATGGTTCGGGTCCTAGTTTTCCTGTCCAGGCGACCACGACTGTTTCAACCTTACCCTGCGTTTGATTGGTGAGTTGGAAGTGGCCCTGTGAAGCCTCAATTCATCCACAACACAACAGGAATCCTAGCAACAGCGCTAAAGTGAGAGGTACCATAGCATATACCAGGTAGGAGAAAAACCTTAAGTTAGGGATTCGAGCTGTGAATCAATTTTTTTAATACAAACAAAGCAACATAATTATATTTTGGTGTGATGTAGTAACATGTGAGAACTTTTGATAACTCAATAAAACGTACGTTATTGGCGACTAAGGTTCTAGAACGTTTGCGGCCAAATTTTATATAACCCTTCAAAACCGAGGTAACAACGATAGTTATCAAGAGAGTACAAAAAAAAAAAAACATTGTAAGCACAATTCACATTTATGTACATAATAATTTTTTATTGGGAATAAAATGGAATTGCTATTTTGTTTTAATTAAGTCGTTTCATTGTGGAGCTATACACCTACCGCCAATAATTTAAAATCATTCCTCATACCTAAGTGTTTTCCTGTTTAATCACTAGGTAAGTAACACAGATAATGTAAAACAGGTGGCGCCTATTGGGTAATCAAAGCAGAGCACAACTATCTCTAAAAGAGATACGAACCTAGCCTCCGACATATTGAGCTGCCGTACGCATCCGTTGCCGTACCCTGTAAAAAGGGGACGCCGCACTATCAATACATAGCCTATCTCCCAAATTAATTTCACACTTCTGCCAAAAATTCTTCTCCAATCACATACAACGCTGCTTGCCGGTTTGGTCTTAATTAATTTGCTTGCGGGTTGGGAATTGGGCGGATTTGGGGTTTTCTATGGTTACTTTTTTTTTGGGGCGGTGAAGATCGAGGATGAGCAGGGAGTGTGGCAGTGATGAGTTTAGATGGGCTGTTTGATTTGATGAGCTTTGGTTTTGAGAATCGGTGTTTATAGGCCCCTTTTTTAAGCCTATGGAGAAGCTGTATCACATTTTTTTGATGCAGAACCCCCTTTGTCTTTCTACTTGCATTCATGAGATTTTTTCCAACACATTCTCGCTTCCAGCTTCTAACAACTCTTTTCGAACTGCTTGTCCAATAGCTGTTCCGAAACTGACTTTCCGAACATGTCGACTTGTATTGACACCTTTCACTTTTGTACGACATGTGCCATTTCTAGATGTTTTTCTTGTATGTGATGATGATGATGGTACACCCATATCAAAGGCTGTTTTGCCTTCATAACGTTTGTAACTAACCAAGCTGCTGTTTTTTCACTTAAACTGGAATTTTTCGATTTTACTCTATTCCAAGCACTATATTCGAGCTCGTAATCCGCTCGGTATCTCGCACTTATATTGTCTTTGTTATGTAAATAGGCCAAATCATGCTTTTTGCATACGGCATCCAAAGGATTAATGCCCAGATCAATTCTTGTTACACATTTTATTATTTTAGTTCCGGGTCCGCAATATTAATAACCGGGAATGTGTACCTCGAATGGTAATTTATTTATTAACGAATTCACAATACCGTGTCCAGTTTTATTGGAAACGTGAGACCGTCCACTTCGTTTGACGCTCGGCATCAGTTTTCGTGAAAAATTGCCTATAAAATATCAAATTTTCTTGCTATGCGAGTTATCGATCTTAAACAAAAACTTATTATTGATAATCTCGATAAAAAGTCGGACTTGGATTTGAAAAGAAAATAATGAAGAGACACGATTCTCTACTTCCTCTATTCGCAGTCTGTTAATTGGACCGTCTAATTGTGGAAAAACTATGTCATGATTTCGCTGCTTACACACCAGCTTGGGCTACGTTTCGAAAATGTCTATATTTACTCGAAATCTCTATATCAACCGAAACATGAGTATTTAAGGAAAATTTTAGCACCCATTAAAGGTTTAGGCTTCAATGCTTGTGGAAACGTCCGATGCTAAACCAAACTCTATATTTATCTTTGATGATGTTATATGTGAAAAACAAGATGTTATAAGATCGTACTTTAGAATGGGACGTCATAAAAATATCGACTCCTTTTACCTAGCGCAAACATATTCGCGAGTGCCTAAACAGCTTGTGCGAGACAATGCCAATTTTATTATTATGTTTAAACAAGATGAGTTGAATATGAAACACATATTTTCCGACCACGTTTCACCAGATCTAACTTTTACTCAATTTCAAGAAATGTGCTCAGAATGTTACAATAATAAGTATGGATTTTTAGTAATTGATAAAGATAGTGACGTGAAATCGGGAAGATACCACAAAGGATTTGATAGCTATATATTACTGTAATAATAAGAGAAAACATCATTTAATTGCTGAAACATCCTTTGTTAACATCATGAATAACGCGATCGACTTAAAACATAAACTAGTAGAAGCTACCAATGCTGTTAGAAAAAAATGTAAACAAATTAAAGTGGCTAACGAATTAAATATGGTGGAATTGGAAAAATTTTATGAACCCATTTCTAAGCCACTGACCTGATGTGGCAAAGCAACGTCAACAACAATAACAGCAACATTATCCAGCTACAAAATCACATAGTCTCAGTACATCAGTGCAGTCGACTCAAATTTCTGATTATCCCCAACCTACACATTCCTTTTAAACCTCTACACCTATACAGCAGCAGCTGCAGAAGTATCGCATTTCAAAAGAAGATATTAGCCAATCAATGTTTGATACACCCTCGATTGATACATCTCTCGCATCCGCTGACACCACAACTTCTGATACTTCAAATGCACACCTGAAAGGATTACGTTTAAAACCATCTCTGTACGATAATGTATATGGTGTACGTCTTGGTTCCAAAACAGATCGTACCAAAAATTTTATTTGTAATTTAGAGGTGCGTATTACAAATGGAAATATTGCCTTATACAAAAAGGGGAAAAGTATTGCAGAATACGATGGATCACTGGCAGTTTTTGACTTGTTATTTCTTTAAAAACCCCAAGTTTAGGCAAGCAAAAACAATTAAGTGATAATGTATTTTCAACGTATGAGGAAATTTTGGAATCCACGAGTGCTGCCTACAAAAATTATAAAAAAAGTGATGCTTTATTGCAGAATAAATTGAACAAATATTTACGAATTATTAAACCTCTGATGATGGACACACAATTAGGTTATTGTGTTACAAGAAAAAATCTCTCCGAAAAACTACAGTTACCCACAAAAAAGAAAATATCTTCGAAAACATTTCAATATGTCTACTGAATCAAAGCTAAAGAGTTGGTAGACCGTTTACGTTTGTTGTGGAGTTCCAAAGTGGCCGGACACACTGGGCATGAAAATGAAATTATGTCAATCATAGAGGAATTACGAGAAGAAGGTATAATACTCGAGTATTAAGCTCAATATTTAATGATATTCTTCAGTTCTTCCTTCGATCTGGAACCCTTAATATTACTAATAATATGGAACCCAGTCCTGAAAAAAAAACAAAATTGTTAATGAACTACATAGAACAGCCAGAAAAAATTTTATACGAAGGCGTACGATAATAAAAGGATACAGAGATTTGTGGCAAATTGATTTGACTGAAATGCAACAGTATGCTGATGAAAACGATGGTTGTCGTTATATTTTAGTCTGTATAAATTGCTACTCTAAATTTGTTTATACCAAAGCGATAAAAAACAAGACAGGTACAGAAGTTACCAGTGCGATGAAAAGCATCATTCAAGAGGCATTATATACACCAACAAATTTGCAAAGTAATCAAGGAAAAGAGTTCTATAATAGTAACTTTTTCAAGCCCTGATGAAAAAATATAATATAAATCATTATTCCACTTACAGTACAAAGAAAGCTGCAATTGTTGAACGAGCCTTAAGAACTATAATGGATACATATATTATCGGCAATAACACAAACATTAACCATTCGAAACATCACACTATTGGAATGAAGCCGGCAGATGTGTAAGAAGAAATACAAATTAAATCATACGATTATTTAAAAATTGTACCAAAAAAATTTAAGTTTTCCATGGATGACATTGTGCGTATTAGCAAGTACAAAAGCTTATTCGTGAAAGAATATACGCCCTTGTCCTGTCTCGGGATTAATATTATTTTTTCCGAAAAGTTAATAAATAAATATTTTAATATTTAAAAAGTAAAAATTATCCTAAATTTATAAAAGAGAAAGTCAGAATAAAATACTTTTTATTTCAAAATAAATAAATAAATCTTGTTCAAGTCTTCAAAAAATATTACAAGTATTTCCTTTGAAAATCAATAACAGAAGAAAAAAAATCTTTATTTAAATTAAAGTATTAAAAACCTCGAGGATACCTATAAAAAGAGACGTACGTCAGGGGGACACAATCTCTCCAAAATTGTCCACGTTGGCACTTGAAGATGTATTTAAGGGCTTGGACTGGCATGACAAGGGAATTAACATAGACGGAACACGACTAAACCACTTAAGATTTGCTGATGATATTGTTATAATCAGTGATTCACCAGAACAACTCCAATATATGATACAAGAACTTCATCAAGCATCAGCTAGGATAGGACTCAAAATGAACTTGTCAAAAACGAAAATAATGAGTCTAGAACAAATACAAATTAAAGTTGAAGATAAAATAATAGAAAACGTAAGAGAGTACATATATCTAGGTCATAAAATACAAATAGGGAAGGAAAACCAATCGGCTGAAATTCCTAGAAGAATAAGTCTCAGCTGGGCAGCTTTTGGCAAACTCGGATTCATTCTTAAATCCAGTAACACCCCCATAAGTCTGAAAAGAAAAGTCTACGAGTCGTGCATCCTGCCAGTTCTTACTTATGGTATTGAAACAACCTCCCTAACATGTAAAACCATTGATAAGCTTCGGGTTACACAACGAGCAATGGAAAGGGCTATGCTGGGAATTACTTCCAAATGAAGAAATCAGAAGAAGAACGAAAATAACAGATGTGAGCAAACGAGTAGCGCAGCTAAAATGGAGATGGGCTGGACATATCGCAAGGCATGACATAGACAGATGGACATACAAGATAACAGCATGGCGGCCAAGAGAGAACAAGAGAAGTGTTGGCAGGCCCCAAAAGAGATGGCGTGACGACATCCAGAAAATTGCCGGAAAAAACTGGATGGGGATCGCTACGGACCGACAGAAATGGAAAAATATGGAAGAGGCCTACATTCAGGAGTGGATGAAAACGGGCTGATATGAATGAATTAAAATTAGATTATATTACCTAAGACCAAAGTCATAGGTTTTCAAATTTTATCACAGTCGCGCACTTCTTGCTTCGCCTCTTTACTAAATTCGAATTAAATATAAAATTAAGACTCTAAATTGAAACCACGAGATATGTGATGTATTTTGTTCTGGAACGCTGAAAAATAAGTAGGCCAAGAAAGGAATGTTCGTTTGTTGACGTCAGAAATCACGAGCTTTAGGTAAAAAACCACTATTTCAACATACAGAGTCTCGATCATGCGACTTTTTTCTTAGAAAAGCAGGCCGAGAAAGGAATGTCAGTTTGCTGACGTCGGATCACGAGGTTGGGTGTAAAAAACCCACATCACGAGACTTTTTCGTGGAAAACAAGTAGATTCGAAAAATCCCGATTTCGGTCGAGACGTCACGGCAAATGTTTAAATGCGAGCCACCTCACTATGAAAAAAGGCAGTTAGAAAAAGATTAGTTAGTAAGAAAGCAGTTAGTAAAAGAACAAGAGTTAAGTACGGTCAGTTGAAGTCGGGAGTTAAGTCGAGATTTAGAGTTAAAGTTAAAAATCGGTAGTTAACGAGTTTGTTAAAAAAGTGTATAAACCGTGAAAGCATTGTGTTTTGCAGTGTTTTGCCGGAACAGAAAGTTCAAATTTTAAGTCCAAGCGCGTTTTTGAAAAATTAAATATTCTCTTAAAATTTTCTTAAAAAAAAATCAAAAAGTGAGTGGTTTGCTAATGAAAATTTATATAATTTTCTCCCTTTCTTTTTATACCTCTTTAGCATTTTCTGACAAAGAATTAATAAAGTGTTAAAATATACTCTCCGTTGAGTTTTAAATCATTACCAAGGAAAGAAACCCAAGTAGTAAGTACTCTAGGACCTCGATCCTGCTCTCCATAGTAAAAAAAGAAAAAAAAGAGCCGAAAAATTTCTTGCCGATGAGAGGCCCAAAAAGGGGCATTGAAACTTGGTCGCATGAAGACCACCTAGGAACTGAAAGGAAGTTAAGATTGAGAAACAAAAAAAACCGCCTATAAGGGGAGCCGAGAATTTATTTACAACTTTACAAATAGTGCTGAATTGCTTATTTAGCTTTTTGGTACCTCCCCACAGAATTTTGTGACTTGACAAACGGAAAGAAATATAAGAAATTGCCGAGTTGCTAAAAATTTTGAACAAAACTGACTCACATGCGCTTAAAAATTTAGTTGTGCGTAACTCTCAAAAGAATTAAAAACTCTTGGTTACTCGAACGTTCTAAGTAAAAAAAAATCAAAATAAATAAATATATATTTCTATATAATAAGAAAAATAAAGCAGTGCCGTTTTTTTTAGAATTATATATAAACAAGTAAAAAAAAAATGATGTAGTTATTGTTATTTCTAACGTACGTTTCTATGGCAGAAGACCTCAACACGAGGGCTCTACTGTACCATCTCAGATATTTGTACTTGTACTTCGGAGAAGACCATCCTTGTCATCCAATTCTATGGCCAATAAGGGCCACACTAGCAGTATGGCGTGAAGTAATTCATTCAAGGGGTAAGATTAGCCATGACTGAACAATCTGCACTGGTGGATCCGTGTACCTGTGCCATGTGTGTTCCACCATGTGGACCATTGTTTGACCCTGAGTACGTCTGGAACTTGTGGAATATCATTAGGCTCCGAGGTTGTACCTGCCTTGTCTGCAGAGTCCAACCCCCTCATCTTCCCCATGGAATGTCGACAGTAAACGCTTCGACGCAAACCGAGACCATAGAACGCCAGAACGCCGAGGTTCAAGCTACTTCAAGCATCAGACCTGCAGTACCGGTGCGACCAATAATTCGACCATTCCAACCAATTATTCCACAGTTACTAGCTGCAGGACATGGACAAGCCATAAGAAGACCAGTTGCTTCACCTCCAGGAATTGGGCCAGTTCCTCCTGCGGGATCACCACAAGCACCCCGACATGCCCCGCCTCCCCCCGACGCTATGTAATCCAACCGGCTGGAAAACCACTAAGGGTGATTTTCCGAAATCAGCCTCACCACAGTGACGAAGACAGTGGCATTGATGAGTAAAGAAGAAAAAAGGGTATAAAAGACATTTATAAAAAGGACATTTGGTTTATTTTTTTGTTTTATTAGATGTTGTATGTTATATAGATAAGTTTAGGTAGATATATATATTATATAAAAAAAAGGAAAAAAGAAACAATATTTAGGGTCTTGATTTTTTAGAATCCAACTACGCATTCATTTTGCTTTTAGGTTTGAAATGATGTAATAGCAAAACACTTTCCTTCTAATATAATTTTAAATTAAAATATCGAACTTACAAACCAGTTTAAATTTTCAAAAAAAAGAATACGATATTCACCAACTAAAAGTAAATAGTTACGCGTTCAGACTTTCCTAAATTATTTTAAATAGATCTAAGCGTTCGATAAGTAAACAAGTAGAAGTATCGGGTTACCTATTTTGAGACGGGAAGTTCCTGACCTACGATTAAACGGACTTTCAAAGAATTTCATGCAAAGCAAAAAGAATTGATTTCGTATAACTTGCACGAATAAAATATATTAAATTATTTTTTCGTCTTAGAAGGCAAGGAGGGGTGTGCTGGCCCGGGATTAATATTATTTTTCCGAAAAGTTAATAAATAAATATTTTAATATTTAAAAAGTAAAAATTATCCTAAATTTATAAAAAGGAAAGTCGGAATAAAATACATTTTATTTCAAAATAAATAAATAAATCTTGTTCAAGTCTTCAAAAAATATTACAAGTATTTCCTTTGAAAATCAATAACAGAAAAAAAAATCTTTATTTAAATTAAAGTATTAAAATAAGATTATATTACCTAAGACCAAAGTCATAGGTTTTCAAATTTTATCACAGTCGCGCACTTCTTGCTTCGTCTCTTTACTAAATTCGAATTAAATATAAAATTAAGAATTTAAATCAAAACCACGAGATATGTGATGTATTTTGTTCTGGAACACTGAAAAATAAGTAGGCCATGAAAGGAATGTTCGTTTGTTGACGTTAGAAATCACGAGCTTTAGTTAAAAAACCACTATTTCAACATATAGAATCCCGATCATGCGACTTTTTTCTTAGAAAAGCAGGCCGAGAAAGGAATGTCAGTTTGCTGACGTCGGATCACGAGGTTGGGGGTAAAAACCCACATCACGAGACTTTTTCGTGGAAAACAAGTAGATTCGAAAAATCCCGATTTCGGTCGAGACGTCACGGCAAATGTTTAAATGCGAGCCACCTCACTATGAAAAAAGGCAGTTAGAAAAAGAAGCAGTTAGAAAAAAAACAGTTAGAAAAAGATTAGTTAGTAAGAAAGCAGTTAGTAAAAGAACAAGAGTTAAGTACGGTCAGTTGAAGTCGGGAGTTAAGTCGAGATTTAGAGTTAAAGTTAAAAATCGGTAGTTAACGAGTTTGTTAAAAAAGTGTATAAACCGTGAAAGCATTGTGTTTTGCAGTGTTTTGCCGGAACAGAAAGTTAAAATTTTAAGTCCAAGCGCGTTTTTGAAAAATTAAATATTCTCTTAAAATTTTCTTAAACAAAAAGTCAAAAAGTTAGTGGTTTGCTAATGAAAATTTATATAATTTTCCCCCTTTCTTTTTATTATTTTTTTGTACCTCTTTAGCATTTTCTTACAAAGAATTAATAAAGTATTAAAATATACTCTCCGTTGAGTTTTAAATCATTACCAAGGAAAGAAACCCAAGTAGTAAGTACTCTAGGACCTCGATCCTGCTCTCCATAGTAAAAAAAGAAAAATAAGGGCCAGACGCTACTGTTGGTGTCAGGTGCGGCGTTAAAAATTCTCTGAGGGTTGAAAAATTTGTGATATAGAAAAAAAAAACAATTAACCTAAAATCCTAGATCTATAGACCACAAGATCAGACACCTACAACTGTATTTACTACCCAATCAAAATGACTGACGGAAGTTCAGCAACAACGGCTCTTATCAATAATGTACTTATTGGAATCGAGTCTGTACCAACCTTTGAAGGGCACACTAGCATAGAAGAATTCCTTTCCATTATTGAAGAAACTGCAGTTCTTGCGAATTGGAATGAATAGCAAAAACTTTCTGTTGCTCGTCTAAAACTTCGAGGAAAAGCTAAACAAATTTTGGAAGCTGAACCAAACCTTAAAAGTACTACAAAATGGAAGAACTAGAAAGACGCCTTTCAAGACCAGTTTATTCGACAATTTGTCAGTGGTGCAGCATTGAAACAGTTCATCGAATGTAGACAACGCACAGGTGAGAATTGTAGACAGTTTCTTACCAGACTGAAAATACTAGGAAATAGAATGATTAAACTTACAGAAAATCCAAGTACAGACAAAATTATTACCACCAAGTTACAACAAGATATCGCTACGCAGTTTATGTTAGGTTTTAGCATGCTAATAAAGCAAGTCTTTTAAAACAAGCCTTAATGAAATCATGGCGCATGCAGTTCACCAACGTTGTCTCCTTTACAGAGAAATTTTAAAGAATCGACTAATAATGGCTCCTTCTGCTTCAAACGCTGTAGCTACCCTTGTAAAAAGTCAGTTAGGATATATTGCTCACGTAGCAGGAGAAGTTTTGTACGTGATGAAGTGTTTACCTATTATGGTTGAAGTATGTCGAGAAGAGAATTGCTGTGTGCTGTTAGAGCATACAACCGAATCATATTTATGTCCCCTGGAATACGCATCCTCCAGGAACATGCACAACAAATCGAATGTAATACCACAATGCCCACAATGTACTATTTAGAGGACAAGTGGGTCGGTTTCGATCCTTATCCTACAGTTGGTATAACACCACAAGAGCTAAAAGTGGATGTAGAAGAACCTTTCACTTTCCAATCTATAAAAAGTCTAGGATCAGGTGGCCTATATACGACAAAAGAAATAGAACGCACTCAAAATGATATGATGTTTAACTTCGAAAGATCTGCTTTAAACAATATTATTATCAGAAAAATGGCAGGAAAAACAGTAAACTCACAGGGTTATTCTTCTTTATCTCTATTTGATAAATAGAAATTGGAAAAATTAGCCAATTCTACCTTAAAAGCATTGTACGGTTATTTTACCATTATAGGAGAATTTGCAAGTGGCTTATTAGGACTGTATTTCATTTTTCGAGCAGTAAAATTCATTTTGGAAACAACAATTAATGCTATAGCACTTTACATTATTTATTCTACATGAAAAGCAGTATAAAAACCTAAAACGAAAACAAAATAAAGAAGATGAAACTACTAATACATACTGGAAAAATGAGAAACCCTTACCATCTGAAGAACGAAATAACCTACCTATTCGATTAAATACTACCGAACAAACTTAGTCAGTAGCGAATTCAATGGATAGACAACGGTGGTCTTATGCTAAACTCCAACGGGAACTTACCAGCGTACCTGCCGGATCTAAAACGTCCGATATACCAAATATTTCGTGGATCATTTACGACAAAGACGAAGTAAAGTTATCACAAAAATAACTTGGAATCTATGATGGGACGTGCCACCTAGTTATTAAAAATGAGAATATGCATTCGTGTAAAATAGGAAACTTTATTTTAGAGACGTTTGACGCCACCTGGTAACTACGAGTAACAGTAAATAGTAAATTTTATAAGTTTAGACCGGAGTCCGTAGAAAACCAAACATACATTAAGAATGTAAGAACACGGGGAAATACCGAAAAATTTCTTGCCGATGAGAGGCCAAAAAGGGGCATTGAAACTTGGTCACATGAAGACCATCTAGGACCTGAAAGGAAGTTAAGATTGAGAAACAAAAAAAACCGCCTATAAGGGGAGCCGAGAATTTATTTACAACTTTACAAATAGTGCTGAATTGCTTATTTAGCTTTTTGGTACCTCCCCACAGAATCTTGTGACTTGACAAACGGAAAGAAATATAAGAAATTGCCGAGTTGCTAAAAATTTTGAACAAAACTGACTCACGTGCGCCTAAAAATTTAGTTGTGCGTAACTCTCAAAAGAATTAAAAACTCTTGGTTACTCGAACGTTCTAAGTAAAAAAAAAATCAAAATAAATAAATATATATTTCTATATAATAAGAAAAATAAAGCAGTGCCATTTTTTTTAGAATTATATATAAACAAGTAAAAAAAAATGATGTGGTTATTGTTATTTCTAACGTACGTTTCTATGGCAGAAGACCTCAACACGAGGGCCCTACTGTACCATCTCAGATATTTGTACTTGTACTTCGGAGAAGACCATCCTTGTCATCCAATTCTATGGCCAATAAGGGCCACACTAGCCGTATGGCGTGAAGTAATTCATTCAAGGGGTAAGATTAGCCATGACTGAACAATCTGCACTGGTGGATCCGTGTACCTGTGCCATGTGTGTTCCACCATGTGGACCATTGTTTGACCCTGAGTACGTCTGGAACTTGTGGAATATCATTAGGCTCCGAGGTTGTACCTGCCTTGTCTGCAGAGTCCAACCCCCTCATCTTCCCCATGGAATGTCGACAGTAAACGCTTCGACGCAAACCGAGACCATAGAACGCCAGGGCGCCGAGGTTCAAGCTACTTCAAGCATCAGACCTGCAGTACCGGTGCGACCAATAATTCGACCATTCCAACCAATTATTCCACAGTTACTAGCTGCAGGACATGGACAAGCCATAAGAAGACCAGTTGCTTCACCTTCAGGAATTGGGCCAGTTCCTCCTGTGGGATCACCACAAGCACCCCGACATGCCCCGCCTCCCCCCGACGCTATGTAATCCAACCGGCTGGAAAACCACTAAGGGTGATTTTCCGAAATCAGCCTCACCACAGTGACGAAGACAGTGGCATTGATGAATAAAGAAGAAAAAAGGGTATAAAAGACATTTATAAAAAGGACATTTGGTTTATTTTTTTGTTTTATTAGATGTTGTATGTTGTATAGATAAGTTTAGGTAGATATATATATTATATAAAAAAAAGGAAAAAAGAAACAATATTTAGGGTCTTGATTTTTTAGAATCCAACTATGCATTCATTTTGCTTTTAGATTTGAAATGATGTAATAGCAAAACACTTTCCTTCTAATATAATTTTAAATTAAAATATCGAACTTACAAACCAGTTTAAATTTTCAAAAAAAAGAATACGATATTCACCAACTAAAAGTAAATAGTTACGCGTTCAGACTTTCCTAAATTATTTTAAATAGATCTAAGCGTTCGATAAGTAAACAAGTAGAAGTATTGGGTTACCTATTTTGAGACGGGAAGTTCCTGACCTACGATTAAACGGACTTTCAAAGAATTTCATACTAAGCAAAAAGAATTGATTTCGGATAACTTGCACGAATAAAATATATTAAATTATTTTTTCGTCTTAGAAGGCAAGGAGGGGTGTACTGGCCCGGGATTAATATTATTTTTCCGAAAAGTTAATAAATAAATATTTTAATATTTAAAAAGTAAAAATTATCCTAAGTTTATAAAAAGGAAAGTCGGAATAAAATACATTTTATTTCAAAATAAATAAATAAATCTTGTTCAAGTCTTCAAAAAATATTACAAGTATTTCCTTTGAAAATCAGTAACAGAAAAAAAATCTTTATTTAAATTAAAGTATTAAAATAAGATTATATTACCTAAGACCAAAGTCATAGGTTTTCAAATTTTATCACAGTTGCGCACTTCTTGCTTCGTCTCTTTACTAAATTCGAATTAAATATAAAATTAAGAATCTAAATCGAAACCACGAGATATGTGATGTATTTTGTTCTGGAACACTGAAAAATAAGTAGGCCAAGAAAGGAATGTTCGTTTGTTGACGTTAGAAATCACGAGCTTTAGGTAAAAAACCACTATTTCAACATATAGAATCCCGATCATGCGACTTTTTTCTTAGAAAAGCAGGCCGAGAAAGGAATGTCAGTTTGCTGACGTCGGATCACGAGGTTGGGTGTAAAAAACCCACATCACGAGACTTTTTCGTGGAAAACAAGTAGATTCGAAAAATCCCGATTTCGGTCGAGACGTCACGGCAAATGTTTAAATGCGAGCCACCTCACTATGAAAAAGGGCAGTTAGAAAAAGAAGCAATTAGAAAAAGAGTAGTTAGTAAGAAAGCTGCCAGTAAAAAAACAAGAGTTAAGTACGGTCAGTTGAAGACGGGAGTTAAGTCGAGATTTAGAGTTAAAGTTAAAAATCGGTAATTAACGAGCTTGTTAAAAAAGTATATAAACCGTGAAAGCATTGTATTTAGCAATGTTTTGCCAGAATAGAAAATTCAAATTTTAAGTCCACGCGCATTTTTTTTTTTTTTTTTTTTTTTTAAGAATTTATTTGTCACATATGGCAAATGAGCAATTTGTTTCAAACCTAATCTTAACTAGTGTTCTCTTAAAATCTAAGTCTTACTCTACAGCAATCCTTAGTGTCCACTATAATAAGTATCACTACTCGTGTACACAATATCCGCACTTTGCTCTGCTTTTGTTGGACTACCACTTCACCAATTCGAATGGTTTAATCCTTTTGAGTCTTCTTGTGATGTCAGTGTTATCGAGAAGTTGAATCGCTTCGATATTGGTGTGATGATGTAATCGTTGTTCATGCCTTGTAGCAGCATTCGATATGGCTTGTTCCACGGTGTCCATTTTCAGATCTCTGTGTAGGTCACTATTACGGATATACCAAGGAGCATAGTTCATATATCAGTTGTTTCCTGTTAATGTTGCTCTCGATCCGATACAGCTCCACTGACGAGATCATGAGGTAATCGAAACGCGTATGGAGAGAGGACCAGAGCGATATTTGCAGGAAATAAACTGTTTGTACATATATTTTTCATATTCTCTGCCTGAAAGGATAATTACATATATAACAAACCATTTAAATACGGCAGAAAGATTGCTTTATTTCTTACTGAAATTTTGATTGTTTAAAAATTTCACGTTACTCCGTTGATTCATAGAAGTCGTTCGACTGGCGATATTTTTCAGTCTGACATCGAAGTTGGTAGACGGCAGGTATAATATCCTGCCGACATACCTTGAAATTTATGGTTCATATATCAGTTGTTTCCTGCTAATGTTGCTCTCGGTCCGATACAGCTCCACTGACGAGATCATGAGGTGATCGAAACGCGTATGGAGAGAGGACCAGAGCGATATTTGCAGGAAATAAACTGTTTGTACGGGGTGAGTCAACGATTGGATGAAGTAGGTTTGTGCCTTTTCGGTGAAATTAACAAAGAAACTATATTTATTGTTTGATACAATTTATTTTTACGCAGATTTTAAAAATATTTAGGACTCCACAGGGTGAGCCAAAAAACTAGGACAGCATAAAGTTGTATTTTTTTAAATAGAACACCCTATATACGAATCGTATTTTCGATTTAGCTTATAATTTTAAATCTTTTTTTATTAAGGGTTTACTATAACAAAACTTTATAGTTTCTGAGATAATTAAGTTTAAAGAAAAAAGTCACATTTTCAAGCATCAATTCAATCCTAAATAACGTTTTCAATTTTGTGACAAATATATTCAAATTTGGAATTTAGCAAGGCCAGGGACAAGTTAACATAATTTTTACCTAATATTTACAATAAAAGCTACAGGGTGTTGAACACATCGGCTCAAATTTGAACAAGTTTAAATGAATAAATATCTTTTTTTTAAATGGTACACCCTGTATATTTTCATGTTATTTAATAGAGTAATAAAAACCCTAAAAGTTTTGTTCAATATATCCTATACCTATTTATAATTGTTTTTGAGATATTTCAGTTTTTCTTATTTTCCATAGTTTTTTACAGAAATACTTTTCATTATCATAGTAGCCATGTAAAATAATAAAAAGAAACTACAGAAACAAACAGAATATGGTTAAATATGATGAAATACATTTTTCGTTATATTACAACGGCAATAGTTTAATTAAACATAAGTAGTGGGAATAGGGGGCTCCTAGTTGACCCCCCCACCACTTTTTTGATTGGTCAGCCAAGAATGACCTTGTTTCTGATTGGCTGCCCAAGTTCGCCCCCTATTCCGATTGGTTTCATAAACTCCGCCTCTTTTTGCTCCACCTCCTACCTCCTTCCTAACCACCACAGTAGTTGGAGGGGAGCTGGTAGCAGTTGGAGGGGAGCTGGTAGCAGTTGGAGGGGAGCTGGTATTTTAAACGATCGAATCTGAGCGAACTTCAGTCATTCGTGCGCGATGTCAAATAGCGACCAACAACAACAACAACAGCAACTCATTGAACGTGTAGGCCAAGTAATAATTTCCTACCAAAAACACGGAAAAAATCTTACCGATTTTGAAGATCAAGACTTGGCCTTCTTTCCCATCAACTACTTGAAAACATTCGTCGATTCACTTAGTTTACAACAAATTTGGAACAGGTTGCCGGAAAATTATAGAAGTGACGAAGAATTGCAGCTAAATTTGCCGTGTTTTAAACACTATCCACTATATCAACACCACATAGACGGCCCGCCATTATCAATTAAAAAGTGTTGTAAAATTAAAAAATAGTGTGAACAAGTGAATCGAGTTTCATCGGACAGTCTTCGAAATGGATCAGACACATGTATATTTAGATTCTGCTTGTGATGAAACGATCCAGTCAATGTACAAAGATGAAACAACTCATTTTAACTTGGCTGGAAGAGGAAAGTTTCACGCAAGACAGGATTCTCTGATCACTATTGATCGAAATAATTTCGAAGACGACGATGAAGATGAAGAAGATGATGGGATAGAGGATAATGGCGTTCCAAACGGGTGTGGAGAAGAGGGGCTCGTGAAAGTGGCAAAAATAAATGCAAGTGATACATTGACACCAAATCACCTTACGCGAGAAGTGTGCGTTTTTCAATCTTATGTCGTAATTATTTCATCTTCTGGCGGTGCATATAATTTATGTTGTGAATGTTACTATATACATGCTTTAAATTGCCCAAATGGGAAAAATAATTTTGTTAATAGCCACTATAAACGATCCTTTATATGTTGCGAAAAAGATCTGCAATGCAACACGTGTGAAAACGATTTATTCATAACAACTCCTTCACAAGCATGTATAATATGTAACAAACCAGAACTAAAGAATATGCAAAACCATCTAATCGAAAAATCAAATTTTAAATAAATTTATTTCACTTGCACTTATTCATGCACTATGGCGTTTTTAATATTAAGTTTAAGTTTAAAATATTTTATAAGAATTTAGATTTTGTTCTGCTAAGTTAAATAAATATAAGAAACTATGTAAATAAATATAAGGGAATGATGTGAATAAATAAGAATTTGTATTTATTCCCATTGAAAGAAATTATAATTTTGTTCTTTCAGTGTAGAATAATTCTTTTCAAATAATATGCACAACAACCCTACCGATAAATCAAATTTAAATAAATGAATTTGATACTCCACTTGAATTTATTCATGCACCCTAGTAGTTTTTGAATATTAAGTTTCAAATGTCAACTAATTTAAATAAGATTTCATATAAAATATAAGTTGTAAGATATAAGTTATAAGATATATATTAAGTTTAAGTTAAATAAATATAAGGGTGCCATCTAAATAAATAGAAATTTGTTTATATTAAGATTTGAAGAACTAATGATTTTGTTCTTTCAGTGTAGAATAATTTTTTCTACATAATATGCACAATCAATCCTATCGATAAATTGAATTTTAAATAAATGAATTTGATACTGCACTTGAATTTATTCATTCACCCTAGTATTTTTTAATATTAAGTTTAAAATGTCAACTAAGACATTTAAATAAGATTTTATATATAAGATAAAGAACAATTAGGTTTAATTCCCTGACAACAGACTATGATTTATTCTTCCATGTTAAAAAAAAAACCTAGTTTTCATTACTATGCTTGTAAAAAAATTATATTCATCCTATTCATAATAATTCTTTCAAGTTAAAGAAACTTGGTTATTAGGTGTGATTCTGTATAAGAAATAGAAAAAAATAAAATATTTTCTTCAACGACTTTGTTTTTTATTATTCCTATATCCAAAATACAAATATACATATATACATAAATACATATTTATAATTTATACCATTTTGGGTTGCCAATTGCTGCTGTCTGCCAGAGGTTGCTGCTGCATGCCAGAGGTTGCTGTTGTCTGCCATAGGCTGCTGCTTTGCCATCGGTTGTTGTTGTTGTCTGCCAGAGGTTGCTGCTCTGCAAGAGGTTGCTGCTCTGCAAGAGGTTGCTGCTCTGCAAGAGGCCAATTTATAATTTATAATTTATTGGCCTCTTGCATTTTCGAGGGTAACTCTGCCTTCGCTGCTGCTGCTGTTGTTGTTGCTGTTGTTGTGTCTGCTCCTGATGCTGTTGATGTTGCTGTTGATGTTGCTGTTGCTGCTGTGGCCTCTTGCATTTTCGAGGGTAACTCTGCCTTCGCTGCTGCTGCTGTTGTTGTGGCTGCTCCTGATGCTGTTGATGTTGCTGTTGATGTTGCTGTTGCTGCTGTGGCCTCTTACACTTTCGAGGGTAACTCTGCCTTCGCTGCTGCTGTTGTTGCTGTGGTTGTGGCTGCTCCTGCTGCTGCTGCTGTTGTTGCTGCTGTTGTTGTGGCTGCTCCCGCTGCTGCTCCCGCTGCTGCTCCTGCTGCTGTTGTTGCTGCTCCTGCTGCTCTGCCATAGGTTGTGGCCGATCTTCTTCCATAGGCTGTTGTTGCTCCATCATCAAAGGTTGAAGATCCATTGCTCGGTCTGGATCCCACTCAAAGGCGATAGGCTCGGGATCCAGGTCTGGCTCAAACATATTGATAAATTCTTCATCTAAATAGTCAACCTCTGATGGTGGCGGCCACATCACCGTGTTCTCGGAATTTGGACTCTGACGATCCATCAGATTAATTTGATTTTCCAAGAATCCCAGAAAGTCTTGTAGTGTTATAATTATGAACGTACTCATTTTGAGACTTTAAACTTAATGAATGCTAAGTCAAGACGCTGTATATCCTTATATACAATACTGAAATACCACTTTTCCTACCTCCAGCGGCAAAACCAGTCCGAAGAATGAGAAGAAGAAGAAGGCAAAGATAGCGTGAACTCGAGAGAGGTCGTTCAACGGTCGTAAGTTGTTTTGTTCTTAAGAAAATGACGAGTAAAGAGGAGAAGAAGAAAAAAAAAAAAAAGTTGTTTTTTGGAATAATATAAAAAACGAAAAAAAAAAAAAAAAAAAAAAAAAAAAAAAATTAAAAAAAAAAAAAAAAAAAAAATTAAAAAAAAAAAAAAAAAAAAATGTTTTTTATATTATTCCAAAAAACAACTTTTTTTTTTTTTCTTCTTCTCCTCTTTACTCGTCATTTTCTTAAGAACAAAACAACTTACGACCGTTGAACGACCTCTCTCGAGTTCACGGTCTCACGGTTCCCGTCGTACCATGCAGTGCCACGCCGTACCAGCCGGTACCAGGCTCTTGGCTGCTTTAAAAGGCGGCTGGGTACGAAGCGTCTCTTCAGTTTACATCTCGCTATTAGCGTACGCTTGTAAAATTATCGAATCGATTTTAATATATCTTGATAGTCGGATTTATTTCGTGTGACGTAGTGACATATTATTAATTTTCATTTGGTTTGTATTGTTGATTTCATATTGTTGATTTCATATTTTTGATTTAATATTTTTGACTTAATACTTTGGATTTTTAATTAATTTTTATTTCATCTTTTAAAAGCCAATCTTTGATTGATTTTTTCATTTTTGTGGATTTTTTTTATTGATTTTTTATTGATTTTTTGATTTTTTTATTGATTCATAATTTTTTTATTTTTTAATTTATAATTTAAAATGTCATTTTTAAATGTAAAAATTGAAAACATCGACTTAACAGCCTTCGATTTAAACGACGCTTGCCTTGTGCATGATTTGATTGATTGTTCATTTTGTGGGCTAAGCGACGAGGAGCTAGATATTAAATTTAGGGAAATTGATATTAATACATTTAACAATTCATCTGAATCTGGCGATTCTTCCGAAATTGGTGAAAGCGATATTTTGACACAGCTCTTAAAAGTTTTGGATGAATCTATTATCCCTGATATTCCTCAAGAACCTCTTGAAACAATTAATTTCGATGATTTAAATAATGATATATTAAGGAAAAATTTAATTAACAATTCTGAAATAAATGAGGGATATAATTTGGAACAACTTTTAGATATATTAGAAGGGGGTGAAATTTGTGAAAATAGCTCAGGGCAAAATTTAATTAAGGGTGATCAGGAGACTTTTGGGAGCTGTGAGGAACAAAATAATAAGGGGGTTTTAAACAATAATAATAATGGGGTTGGTAACGAGGGAGCTTTAAATAATGATAAGAGGATTGGCATTGGGGGTTTTTCGAAAAATAATATGGAAGAGGTTTATCGCCCCCACTATTCGCCAATTTCAGATGCATCGTCAGATTCATCAGAGGATTCCAACGACAGCGTTGAGACTGTTATAAACGTCTCAGCCAAAGCTCAGCATAATTTTATTAAAGTGTTGGATCAAAATTTAATTGAAGGGTTGGATCAAAATTTTATTCAGGGGTTTGAACAACCATCCAAATTTGGCTATACCAGAAATACAGTAAATTCGGTAGATGTTTTTGATTTGAGTTGTGGCGAAATTGTGGGGGACATTGAGGTATATACTTATACTGAAAATTTTGAAGATGAGCAGCCTCAATGTCCCTTAATTTCTTCCTGTAATCAAAATCAATTTTTGAAAAATCCTTCTGGCCTAAATTTAGAACAAAGTTCTGAAAATTTGATTGAAAAAAATTTACCCAAAAAACGTTCTTTATCAGAAACAAATGATTGTTCAGATTTAAAAAAGTCAAAATTGGACGGTGATATTTCTAGTTCCCAAACTTTAGGGGCACAAATTTCAAAAAATTCTTTACCAGTCGCTGTAACAACAGCTCCGAAAATCAATCCAACAAATAAAGTCGCTATTGGAGAATTAGATAAGTTTCTACATAAGAAAACTAAGCCGAGCTTAAATAGGAATGAAACAAGGTGTGCCACATCTAGATTTAAGTCAATGGTTTATTCCTATTTAAACTTAGATAATATATGTAATAATTTATCTAATTCGACTTTAAAAGACGTTAAAAATTGTATTCAACGACAAGGCGATCTTCTTTTAAATTTGGGAAATATATTTTTTAAAAAAAATCCATGTTTTTCTTCAAATTAAAAAGTGAATCCAAAAGTTAATTCAAAAGTAAATCCAAAAGTTTTCTAAATTGCGCGAGCTGAAAAAATTGCTAATTATTCTATGTCATTGGGTCTTGATAGATCAAAATTGTATTTATTTAAAAGCGACACGGCCCTAACCGATTCCATTTTAAAATGACTCTCCTTTGCACACACTGCTTAAGAGAATTTAAAAGAAAATCACATATTGTACGCCACCTTCGAGAAAATTTTGTCAATAACGAAAACACCTTTAACTTGGAAGATTATATAATTAATCGTAAGTATTTTTTTATAACATATTTAGCTATAATTTTCCTTTTAATTTTTCTTTTTATTATTAATAAAGGTTTACAGAGGAATTAAAAAATAATAATTGTTTCAGTTGATGAACTACTTTCAAGACCTCCAATGCGATTTTGCCAAGATTGTGAAGTAAATGTCAAATCTAATTCCTGGAGCACACACTTGAGGACAAATATTCATAAAAACAGGAGCTGCATAAAATATGGAAATGGAATTGACATTATCAGGAGTGCATTTAAATGTCGAATAGCTTCCTACAGAATATATTCGCAGAATTATCACATCGACATCAAAAAGTTTCAGCAAGATGTTGGTAATAAAGTGCAAACATTAATACGCCAGCGTCAACAGGAATTTACATGTGCTAAAGTAAATTTGGAATTATTTGGAATATATTATTCTCCAACTTTAACCTCTACTTCAATTAAGTCATTTAATACACCGTTCTTCATTGTAACCCATACAACTGATCTACAACAGCTTTACGATGATTTATTCAAGATTATTGAAACCAAAGCAGATGAATTGCCGGAAAGAGACTCAGGTAATTATTATTTAATCTCAAGAGCTAAGTTTTCTTAATCTCAAGAGCTAAGTTTTCTTAATATCACTTGTACATCTCTAACAAATATTATTCAGAACTAATTTTTTAATTCCTATTACAGGGTGGGCTCTACAAAGAATTCTGCATTTGGAAGTCAACATCAATAAGTACAACCCATTGAATGCCTCCTCCTACATTAAGATGCATCACTTTTCTAAATCAATAGTGAATGTGATGAATGAGGACAATTGCTGTTTCGCCTGGGCAGTGGTTTCAGCAGCATACCAGCCAACCGGTAATCCTCGAAAGACCTCATCATATCCAGACTTCAGAGACGCTTTCGATTTTACAGGTATTGAATTTCCAGTAAAATTATTAGATATAAAAAAGTTTGAGGAAAAAAATAATTTGTCCATAAATGTATATGGAGTTGAAAAATTTTTAAGGGATAATAAAAAGGTATATGAGATTGTCGGTCCTTTACATTATAATAATGAAAAGAAAAAATTACATATTAATTTGCTTTTAATAAGTTCTGATGATGGAAATAACCACTACTGTTGGATAAAGGATTTAGGTTGCTTGGTATCCAAACAATTATCAAAAAAGAAAATAAAAAAATACTTATGTGATGGATGCCTTCAATATTTTGGAACATATGAAAAACTTAACACACATTTAGAACGTGATTGTAGTTTTGTTCGAATTGAGCTTCCTTCAGATAATTTGATTTTGGATAAATTTGGCAATTATATTCCTGCAAATATATTAAAGTTTCAAAATATTCAGAAACAGTATAAAGCTCCTTTTGTTATTTATGCCGATTTTGAATGTTATTTGAAAAACATTGAGTGCCAACAATCTACACCTGATTCGACAACCTCATATACTATTAAAACTGCTGAACATATACCCTATTCATTTGCTTATTATATTAAATCATCATTTGATGAGAATGTTGTGTGTCTTAAACTTTATAGAGGTACAGATTGTGCTATAAAATTTATTGAATACATTGAAAATGATGTAAAAGAAATTTATAAAAAATATTTAAAATATCAAGTACCATTGAAAGATTTATCATCTGTGGAACAGATTGAATATGAAAATTCTAGCATTTGTTATGTATGTGAAAAACCTTTTTCAAAAGGAAATTTCATAAAGTGTAGGGATCATTGTCATATTACAGGTAAATATCGAGGAGCCGCCCACTCAATATGTAATTTGCATTTTAAACCTCCAAAATATATACCAATAGTATTGCATAATTTAAAAAACTATGATTCTCACCTATTTATTAAATCGCTTTGCTATAATAAAGAAAATATTAGTGTTATAGCTCAAAATAAAGAAAAGTATATTTCTTTTAGTAAGGAAATTTTCGTTGATGTGTCAGAAAAGCGGAAACCAGTTGCTTTGCGACTACGCTTTATAGATTCTTTTCAATTTCTCCCAGAGTCTTTAGAGTCACTATCACAAACTCTACAAGATTCACAATGTTTTGAAATTAAAAAGTTTTTCTCAAATGCTGATGAATTTCGATACATTAGACAAAAAGGGGTATTTCCATACTCTTACATAGATTCCAACGAAAAATTAAATGAGAAATCTCTACCATTGATTGATAAATTTTATAATAACTTAACCGATGAAAATATCTCTCCTCAAGACTACAGTCGTGCTGTAGAAGTGTGGAATCTATTTAAGTGTTCTACAATAGGGGCTTATTCCGATATTTACTTAAAATCAGATGTTTTACTTTTGGCTGATGTTTTTGAAAATTATAGATCCACATGTATTAAAACCTATAAGTTAGATCCTGTTAATTATGTCACTAGCCCTTCTATGTGCTGGGATGCAATGATGAAATTAACTAATGTAGAATTAGAATTATTAACGGAACCAGATATGCTTCATTTTTTCAAAAAAGGTGTTCGTGGTGGGGTTAGCACTTGTTCCAAACGCAAATCTGAAGCAAATAATCCATTCTTAGAAAATTTTAATCCTGAAAGACCTACAACATATATCGCTTACTTAGACGCCACAAATTTGTATGGTTATGCTATGAAACAATATTTGCCTGAAAAAAATTTTGCTTGGGTACCTAAGCTCGAAATAGAAACTTTAAATATATCCGAACTTTCAGATACATCATCTATAGGATACATATTTGAAGTTGATTTAGAATATCCAAATTATTTACATGATAGTCATAATGATTTCCCATTTTGTCCTGAACAATATACACCACCAATTTCAAACCACTCAAAATTAATTCCAAACTTACATAATAAATATAACTATATCATTCACTACCGATATCTGAAACAATGTCTACAATTTGGACTCAAAATCATAAAAATACACAGAGCAGTTAAGTTTACACAATCACCATGGTTAGCGGAATATATAGATTTAAATACAAATTTACGAAATTTATCTAAAAATAAATTTGATAAAAATTGTTATAAATTGGCAAATAATTCAATTTTCGGTAAAACCATGGAAAATGTTGATAGGCGAGCAGATATTAAATTAGTATCTCAATGGGAAAGACAGGGTAATAAATTTAGTGCCGAAAAACTTATTTCTAAACCTCAATTAAAGGATTTTAAAATTTTCTCTGAAAATCTAGTTGCTCTTCAACTTCAACAGGTTTGCATTGAATACAATAAACCAATTTATGTTGGGATGAGTATTCTGGATATTGCAAAAACTGTAATGTATAATTTTTATTATGGGTATTTAAAAGTAAAATATGGTAATAATTTAAATTTATTATATACGGATACTGATTCCTTAATTCTTGAAGTTCAGACCCAAAACTTTTATGAAGATATGAAGCTAAATCTGGATAAATTTGATACTTCTAATTTTTCTGAACAAAATATTCATTGCATGCCTATTACATCAGTTGTTGGTAAATTTAAAGATGAGTACAAAGGGATTCCCATTGAAAGTTTTTATGGAACTGGTGCTAAAGCATATTGTATAAAATCCAAAAATAGTGTAGATAAAAAAGCAAAAGGCGTTAGTAGATCATGTATAAAAAATCAATTAACATTATCAGATTATAAAGATGTTGTTGAGAAAGGTGACAAAATATTCTGCACCATGTATGTCTTCAAGTCAGATATGCATAATATATACACTAATTTGTTAAATAAATTGGCATTAACAACTCATGATGATAAAAGATATTGTATACCAAATTCCACAAAAACTCTTGCATGGGGACATAAGGATATTTTGGAAACAGATTTTTTTGATAAAGATATGAAAATGATGTATGATACTCTAACTTTTTTAAGTTCTGGAAACGAAAATGGATCTAAAAATAAAAAACCGCGATTAGAATTAACTACTCCTAGTAATTTTTCATCTTTATAAAGACATCATTTTATATGATGATAAATTATGTAAGTCGTTTTTGAAGCTTTAAAAGTTGGAGGGGGAACTGAATCCAAAAACATATATATTGTATAGAAATACCATTATTTGTTAGTAATATTACAACAATGACTGCTGCATCTTTAATAGTTTTAGTTTCCCTTGTTGGAAATGTGATATATGTAAATTACATTCCTAATACAGTTAGGGCTGATATATGTATAAATGCCCTCAAAAATGAAACCGACTGCTACAAACAGATGAAAATGACATATCTTGTTGGAAATTCACACTTTTTTACCTATAATGTAACTGATTCTGCTTTGTGTGAAAATACATACATTAAAATTAAATATTCCATGACAAACAAACCATTACAATATTCAGATTGGATTCCTTTCAATAATAAAAAAGAAGAATCTTGTCATTGTGTCTGTTGTTATATATTTGTTATTATATTTACAGCAGCAATATTTATTTGTACATGTTTAATTTTATTGTATTTCATGAAAAAATATCTATAAAAATATTTAATAAATGTTAAAAAAATAATATAAATTTTGTTTTTTATTGATTCTCGTTAGTATAAAGACATTTAAAGTTTATCCCCTCCTCTTAAATGGAGAGGGAAAATAAGTTTACCCCTCCACTTGAGAGGAGAGGGAAAATGTATAAAATTTAGGAGCAAACGGATTGATAGTTAGTTTTTTGAGAGCAAGCAGATAGCCAGTTAGTTTTTGAAATACATCATTTAAAATGTTCAGTAATCAGAGTAAAAATATATTTGAAAATTCACCATTAAAAAAGAAAATAAAAAAAACAATTATAAATTCTACAAAATATAATTTAAATAATTCTAACTCTAAATATGCTGCGATTGGTTTGTGGGTGGAAAGTGATTTTCTACCATGCATTGAACTTGGTGGTAAAAATGGTCAGTCTGTGATATTAAATGAAGATGATTGGAAGAACTTATTGCAATATCAAGGAGTTATAACAAATTATATGTTTTCACCAAATGTTTTCAATGAACCGATATATTTGCAAAATTTATCTATTCATTTTGAAAAGATTGGTGAATTACCAATAGTGAAGATTGTGAAAAGCTGTGATTTTATTTACTATGGAAATGAAACTGTGTGCAGACTATGGGAACAAATTCCACTTATAGAATATAGACTAAATGTTTTACAAAAACAAAACTTTCGACGTTATTTCAACGTTTTTAGAAATAACAATTTTTACGACGGAGATTCTTTTGACAAAATATATAATGTCCTTTCTCCAAAACAAAATCTAAATAGTGAAAATGTGTGTTCCATGCTGGAACTGCTGTTGAATCATCCCGAAGAACTAGAACAAAAATTAAAGTCTAAGCACTATTATGAAGAAGACAGTATCTATTGATGAATCAAGAAACCAAATTCATCTGATGGTTGCTTGGAACTTCGCCTACAGAAAAGCTCGTATGACTTCTGAAGAGTTTATAAATCAAAAACATTTTAGAAGAAGGATTAAATTGACTGAAGAAATTTTAAATCCCATATTAGACTCTGATTATAGGAATATTGTATTTAAAAAAATGTTTATGTAATAAGCTTATTTTTAAATAAAACAAATATATATAAAAAATCATTTTTTTTATTACAAACATCAATTATTATTACAGCATTAATTACTATTACATCACATCTCTCTTGAAGATCCAAGAGTTATAAGATTTATCTAATCCTAACCATTTTACAAATACTTTGTTTCCTTTCTTTCTTAACACTTTTTCCACCAGATATACATTTGGGTGTCTTACTTTTTGAAGTTCTTCTTCATAGAAACCTCCTTGAATATCTATCCCATTTCCATCTTGAATCAAATACGTTGTTGGATTAGTAAGCTGGATTTTTTTTATTTGAAAAATTTCGTTTGACCAGTTGGGCGTGTAACCTTTAGAAAATTGTTCGCGAATCTTGCTTATTCGTACTCTATCACTGACACGAAATTTTGGTGATCTGGGATCCACAGTTTTCCTATGAGTATAAGCTGATTTCAAGATTTCCATTTCATTCTTTTTGTTAACTTCGTTTGGTTTTTTTCCGATTGTTGAATGCTTAGTATTATTGTATTCTGTAATTATTTCTTTAAGAAAGCTGATCCATTTATAATTACCTAGTAAACTAAACTTTTTCCACATTTTGTTTTTTATCGTTCTATTTACTCTCTCTACAATACTAGCTTTCATATTAGAAAATGTGTTGTAATGATTAATTTTGAACTGCTCCATAAGTTTCTGAAAGTCTTGATTAAAGAATTCTTTACCCTGATCAGTATTCAGATTTGTTGGGGGAGTTTTTAAAGTTAATAGAATTTTTTTCATTGCAGCTGCTACATCTTTACCAGTTTTGGATTTTACAGGTTCTGCCCATACAAATTTAGAAAACACATTTATTACCATTAAAATATATCTTAAACCCCTATTAAATTTCGCATATGGCTGCATTTCTATCAGATCAGCTTGAAATAGATCATTAAGCCCTTTTACAATTGTTCGTCTCCTTCTATATCGCCTTCTCGCCGGTTTATGTAATTCATTTACAACGTCTTGCTTAATTTTACTCATTATTAATTTATACCTTACTCTCGAAAATAAATCCCACAAATAACTTTACCTCCTTCTAAACCGTTTATAAAAGCCCTTTATCGCTGATGTTGTAAAATATAAAAAAAAATCATCTCAGTTTTTTTTAGTAAGTTCTTTAATTTTATTTTCCATTGCTTCAAATGATTTTTTATTTTCATTTATAATTTCTTTTATTGACGAATTTATTTGGGTGATGTTGTTAGTAAGATCAGAAATTTTTACATTAAATTTATTTTCCATTGTTTCAAATGATTTGTTATTTTCATTTCTAATTTCTTTTATTGACGAATTTATTTGGGTGATGTTGTTATTAAGATCAGACATTTTTACATTAAATTTAGTTTCCAAAAGAACATTTGATAACGTATAATCTTTTTTGAAACCACCTAATGTTGAATTCATTTCTTCTCTTGCATAATTCATTGTATCATTAAATTCTTTTCTAGAAACTTCAGCAGCTCTTTGAACTAATTCGTTTAAAGATTTTATTTCTTTTGTTAATTTATCTTCTAGATTTTTTATATCTTTTCCTAATTGAAATTCTGCATTTGTAATATCTAATGTCATTTTCACAATTTTTTTTTCTATATTTTTTATGTCTGACACTGTCTTTTCAGCTTTGTGTAGTATATCTGTATAAGATGTTTCAAGTTCTTTTATGAGTAAAGAAGTCTCCTCGATTTTTGAACTATTATTTTTAATTTTAATTAATACATCCTTTTTAGAAACTTCTATTATAGCTTGCACTACTTCTAGTAAGGATTCTAATTCTTTTTGTAATTTCTCATCGATTGCCTTTGTAAAATTTCCCTCGTCAAAAGACGTTTCAGATTTGGTTTTCAGATTGTTTAACTGCTTTAGTATATCCTCGATTTTTTCATTATCTTTTGTAATTTGATCTTTGAATTTTGTTTCAATTTTTTCATTTTCGTTTTGAAAATCCTCCTTCAATTTGTCTTCTAAATATTGTAAATTTGATTTATATGCATTGATTTTAATTTCAAATTCTTTAATTTGTTCTTTAAATTCATTAACTTTGTCGGTATCTTTTTTGTGAATTAGGAAATGAGTGTTCATTGATTTTTCAAGATTTTGTGTATTTTTATCCATAACGTCATGTATTTTCTTAAAATTCCTTACTTCTTCTGCTACTCTATCATTAAGCAAATTAGTAAAATTTTGAAACTTTGATGTAATTTCCTTGGAAATACTGTTCTTGACATTGTCAATTGCTGAAGTATCCTTAATTATTGATTTAATTGATGTAATTTCATTTTTTATTTCATTTTCAAAATCATCAACTTTATCATATTTTAACTTCACTACGTCAAAGTCATTTGCATATTTAGAAACTTTCTGAGAAAATTTTTCTACTACATCATCATTTCCATCAACAGTATTTTTCAAATTAATTATCTTGTCATTATATTCAGGAATAACTTTATCCTCAAATAACTTAATCTTTTTTGCAATATTTTGTATATTGTTATCATATTCATTTATTCTCTTATTTAAATTATTAACATCGCTTTTCAACCCGGGATCTAAATTTTGAATTAATTTGTTTTCAATATATTTGACATCGCTTTTAAAAATTTTTATTATTTTCTCTTCAACATTTGATAATATTTTATTTTCTAGTGATAATAATGTGTTTAGAGCAGATTTTTTTGAAATATGACGACCAAATTTATCGATGGTCATTTTAGAAATGTTTAAAAGTATCTATTATGTCCTTTTATATAATAATATTCGCTTCTCTTAGTTCTTCAATAATGGAAATAATTTCATTGTTATGACCAGTGTGTCCCGCAAGCATGGATGCTACCAATAGTCGAAGTCTCTCAACAAGTTCGTTTACATTATCCCAATATATGTAATCTGTATTAGGTTTATTAACTTTTAAAGTTATACCAAATCCGGTTTTTTTTGAAGACACTCGACTTTCTCTATATGGAGCTTTGCGTCTTTCAAAAAATCCCTGGACTGCTTGTTGAGATTCGGGATTTAGAGTTTTAGTTTTTGTAATTCCTTTGCTTTGCAAATAAGGTCCTATTATAGAAATATATTTATGTGATCCATTCCCCTGCACCTGCTCATTTGGATCATTATTTCTACGGTATGCATTGGTTCTTTTTAAAATATCCATATAATTTTCCAAATCTTGTTTTTTATACCCTATTGGTTCTTTTTTAAATAATAACTCATATAAACCTGGTGTACCTGTATAGGTTATTCCTTCAATTTTGATGTTTTTACCAATAATTTCGACAGGTTTTTGAGTTAAACCCAAAAAGAATTTCTCGGTTTCCAAATCATGAACTATTCCATATTGGTGATCAAACTCATGTTCAACATCTTTTACACCGCTATCAATATATTGGCGAGGTAATTCATCAAATCCTAATAAATATTCTTTATATAAATCTGTATCAACAAATGTTCTAACTGTTTGCCGTGTTTGTTCCAGTATATCTGAAAGATTTCCTATTGTGGAGTGTGAACCTGAAGAAGGGTTTGTTTCTGCAATAATACTTGTTTGTTGTATAGATGGCATTTGACTTGCTGAAGCTAAACTCGCGTCCCAGTCAATAATCGATGGTATTTCTGTAGGAAGGAGTGGAGTTTTTCCCGTCTTTCTTTTTTCTGGTGTTGATGTTCCATATTGTAATTTTCTCTTTGGTGTTAGTGTTTGAATTGATCTTTTCTGTGGTGTTTCATAAATTTTTTTAATTGGTGTGTGTAGCTCTTCCTTTATTTCAACAGGTTCAATTTTACCAATCGTTGAAATTAATTCTTGTAAGGGTTGAGTTATCGGTTTATATGTTTCCTCCAATTTAGTTTGCGCCTCAAATTCCGCATTTTTTAAACTCTGATATTTTTGTTTAACAGCTTTTCTTGATTTAACTAGCTCTCTTGCTAAACGTTCATCCATGATTGGTATAATTTACCATCAAACGTTTATTTTTATAAGTAAATATATGAATCAAATCCTTTTCGATATCGGCCAGATTTCACATTAGAGTCTTTGTCTATTACTAAAAATCCAAATTTATCTTTCCAACATATTAAGCACAACTCATTAAATTGGTTTAATGACATATCAACATTAACATGATCATCATAAATATGTTTTAAGTTTGTTCGATCTTGTTGAAATATAACAATTAAATTTGCATTGTCACGAATTAATTGTTTCGGAATAGAAGAATATGTTTGACATAAATAAAAACAATCAGTATTTTTGTGTCTTCCGAAACAAAAATAGTCCTTTACAACATTCTGATTACAACACACTATATCATCAAATATTATTATAGAGTTTGGTTTAACTTGTTTTGGTGAAACAATTGTTTCTTCATTTTCAGATTCATAGTATCCAATTTTTTTCAAAGGTTTAAAAAGTGTTCTCAAATATTTATACTTTGGTTGATATAAGGATTTTGAATAAACATACAGATTTTCAAATCGCAAACCATTCGGATCTTCAATCAAACTAATAATAACATTGGTTTTGCCACAGCCTGACGGGCCAATAATTAACCCTCTTTTACTATTTCCCTCAAACAGTTTTCCATGTTTTCTAAAACCATTCACTGAACTTTCATGATCCTTAATTGTTATAGAGTATGGTTGTTTCTCAACTCTCATTTTATATATAAAACAAACTATTAATATTCAGTATTGTGATGTAACTGGTTAGTTATCACTAGGATTGCAACTATATATAATGTTTCCATCACATAATAAACGAATCATTTACAAGACAAACAGCAAAAGGAAAGGAAGTGGTTTAGTAAACTCATTAATAAATAAATTACCCTTTGAATTGCATATTCCTGGTTATAATTTTTGTGGACCTGGAACAAAATTGGAAAAACGATTGTCAAGAGGTGATAAAGGTATAAATTTATTGGATGAGGCTTGTAAAGAACACGATATTGCTTACTCACAATCAAATGATATAAAAAGAAGGCATTTAGCTGATAAAGTATTAGCTGACAAAGCTTTATCAAGGTTCAAAGCTAAAGATTCTAGTTTTGGGGAAAAAACTGCTGCACTAGGAATTACTGGTGCTATGAAAATTAAAAGAAAATTAGGTATGGGACTTCGAACGAGAAGAAAGTTCAAGCGAAAAACTCGAAAAGGACGAGGACTATCATTATCACAGGTAATTTCAAAAGCTAGAAAAGGAATTAAGGGGAAACGTTTTAAAGACCTAAATGAAAGTATTCAAACTGCTTTAAAAGCTATTAAAAAAACTGGTAAAGTGTTACCTCCAAAGAAAAGGGTAATTCCAATCCCAAAGACTGGCGGATTTCTTCCACTTATACCTTTATTTGCTGGTTTGTCTGCTCTTGGTGCTCTTGGAGGAGGGGCTGCAGGTATTGCTAAAGCAGTAAATGATGCAAAAGCAGCCAAAGCGAAATTAGAAGAATCTAAACGACACAATCAAATGATGGAGTCCATTGCGGTAGGAAAAAAAGGAAGTGGACTTTATTTAAAACCCTATAAAACAGGATGTGGATTATACTTGAAACCTTATTCAAAAAACTGCTAAAACATATACCTCGAAAAGCACTTACAAATTACGATTTACTTAAATACGCTAAATATTTACAAATTCCCAACTTTCGTGGTATTTTTATGAGGGATAAATTACCAAAAAAGATAAAGTTAATTGAAAGTGCAATTGTCAATCTAGATAATCACAGTGGTGTTGGTACTCACTGGATAGCATATACAAAAAAAGGAAAAAACATAATATATTTTGATAGTTATGGTAATTTGCGACCCCCTTCTGAATTAATTAAATATTTTTATAGCGACCAAAATAATAATATTGTTAATTATAATTATAACAGTTATCAAAACTTTAACAAAACAAATTGTGGTCAATTGTGTCTAAAATTTCTTTATAACCATATGTAACACCTAATTTTAGTTTATTATTAAACATATTTTTAAAGTAAAATGTCATATAGTTTTGTTCTTAGCGGCAATTCCGCTATTTTAACATCAGAGTTACATCCTCCAATATATTTAGATGAAGATGTTGAATATGTTATCGGTCTTGTAAATTTCGAAACATTTAATGCAATTCCCAATATTGATGTTGGGAATAATGTATTAATTCATGATGAAAATTTAGAAATAGCCATACCCCCAGGTAGCTACGAATTAGAAGACATAACAGATTTTTTAAAAAAACACTTGGATGAGGATAAAATTAGTTTTAGTCTTTATGCAAATAATAATACTTTACGTACACATCTTAAATGTTCAGCCCCCATAACTTTTCGTGAAGGAACTATTGGTAAATTATTAGGGTTTAAAAATGGGCGATTGGAAGCCAACATTGAACATATATCAGATTTTCCCGCGGAAATAATTAAAGTAAATTCAATAAATATAGACTGCAGTATTGCAGAGGGATCATATTTAAACGGGAAACCTGTTCATATAATACACCAATTTTTCCCGAGCGTTGCTCCAGGGTTCAAAATAATTGAGTCACCTCAAAACGTCATATATTTCCCAGTCACCGTTAAAGTAATTGATAAAATAGCCATTAAAATAATAGATCAGGAAGGTGATTTGGTTAATTTTAGAGAAGAAACCATAACCATCAGACTACATCTTAAAAAAGTAGATTAAAGATGGTAATATTATATAACAATAAATCTGCAAACTTTACTAGAAAATTTAATAATAAAAACATTAATAAGACAAGAAAGAAACCAACTTCCTTTAGTAGGAAATCAAACTTCCAAAGGTTAACACCTTCTAATAGAAAATTTCTTCAAAGTTTGGGTTTTAAACTTAAATAAAAATGGATTATTTAAATGTAAGAGAAAATGTATTGGTTGATGAATCAATATTAAGCTGGGAAATTCTTTCTTTCGATCCTTTTAATCCTACAAAACTCGGACCAAATGATGAAATCAGAATTGCTTTGCAACAAACAGGAAAATATCCTTTACCTTGCAAAAGTGAAATTTATGTGGAATTGCAAGTAACTAAAGAAGATGATTCCCCTTTAGCTAATACTGTTTTAATTAATAATGCTCCGGCATTTTTATTTAAAGAATTACGCTATATTTTAAATGGTGTTACTATTGACTCCGTTCGGGATATTGGTATAACTTCAACTCTTAAGGGATATATTTCATTTAATCAAAATGAAAGTGCTAAATTGGAAAATGCCGGTTGGTATCCGAAAACAAAATCTAAAGAAAAAATTATGACTGATGACAAAGGTAATGTTTCATTATGTATACCATTAAAGATGTATTCAGGATTTTTTGAAGATTATAATAAGATTATTCTTAATTCACAACAAGAACTTATTCTAATAAGAAGTAATGATGATACAAATGCATTATTATCCAGTAATGAAGATGAAAAACCCAAAGTTAAAATTACCAAGTTGTGTTGGAGAGTTCCTCATCTTACTGTAGCGATTCCGCAAGAATTAGCACTTACCAAAATTATTGACAAAAATAGTGATATACTAATACCCTTCCGAAGCTGGGAATTAGTTGAATATCCAGAGTTATTGGAAACTACGAGGCACAACTGGCCCGTAAAAACATCTACAAAAGTCGAAACGCCACGTCATGTTCTAATTGCTTTTCAGAAAAATAGACGTGGTAATCTAAAAATGGATATGAGTAAATTTGATCATTGTAATTTAAGAAATATGAATGTCTTTTTAAATTCAGAAAGATATCCTTACAATGATCTTCAACTTGACTTTGAAAATAATAAATTTGCTACTCTGTATGAAATGTTTACAGACTTTCGTCAAGGGTATTATAACTCTCCAGTGGAACCAATTTTTAATCCGAAAGAATTTAAAGAAAATGCTCCTATAGTTTACATTAATTGTTCACATCAAAGAGATTTACTACAAACAGGTCCAGTAACCATGAGAATTGAATTTGAAACCAAGGAAAAAATTCCCCCTAAAACAGCGGCATATTGTGTCATAATTCATGATAAAGTTTTCAGTTACAATCCATTAACAAAAATTGTGAAACAGTTGTAATACAATTTCCTTAAGATAAAATACTCTTTTTAAACAAACCGCTACTTACGCTTAAGAGCGCACGCGTCAATTTTGATATTTATTAACGTAGCCAAACCAGAATTCTTCATTTATATAATGTCTTACGAGATTTCAGTTCGAGTATTAGATTTTCAACTTCAGTTGCAGAAATTAAAAAAACAAATAAGTGAATATCAATTAAAAGTAGAAATGATCAAGAAATTCAAATATTTGAAAATATGAAACTTATTCTAGATCTTCAAGGATTCAAAATTGAAAATAATAAATTTATTGTAAAGGAATTAGCAGCGTACGATGGGCAAAAGACAAGTCATTTTATTTTCAAAGCTCCATTTCCGATGGGTCATTTACCATCCTATTTACACAAACAAGCTCTGTGGTTAATAAAAAATTACCATTGCATTGAATGGTGTGAAGGATTTACACCATTACACAAATGTGGAGATATCATAAGAGATTTAAGCGCTAAGGTGGACTATGTTTATGTAAAAGGGGAAGAAAAGGCAGATTTCGTAAAGAAGTATTCCATGAAACCAGTTATCGAGATTGATGAACAACCCACCCTAAAGAAAATGGATCCTTGCTGCTTTTATCATCAAAAAATACCATGTGTATGTGCATTATCAAATGTTTATTACCTTTACAACAATTTTTTTATGTAATAAAAGACTTGATTACAAATTATGTGTTTTATTTTCTAACATTGTTTTAATACATGAAATATTATTATTTAATCCTAGTTCTTGAAGTTTACATATTAAAATATCTATATTTTTATTTTTTAAATATTCGCTACAACATTTAGCTGCTAGTAAACATAATTCCGCATGTTCCATATAATTTAAAAACACTATAATATTCTGCGCTTCACTTTCTTGACCTTCATATGCATAAAACTCGGAACAGGCTGCGGACATCAAAAACTCTTCATACATTTCTCTTATTAATAATTCCATAATAAATCCTACACTAAAACCTCCCTGTTTCTCAATATCTCTTTATCTCTCTCTTCCTCTTCCACGATTTCTTTTAATATATCAGGATCTTTTATATAATCCTTCAATATCCTTAAAAAGTAACTGAATCCTATTTTCTTTATTTCATGAAAGAACTTCGGCAAATTTTGGGTTTTTCTATAATTTAAACAGGCTTCTGCAGCTAATTGGTATTGGAAGGCAGTCTCATAATATACCTGTGCCCACTCGGGGTGTGTTTTCCTTAGCATTGCATTCTTTAATTCGGAATTTTGAAGTTTAGTAAACTGTTTACCTAATTTGATTATTTCATTTTGCAAATCACTGTTCATAACTACCACTTATTTTTAATTTAACACTGTTCTTTATTAGTGGTGAATCTTCTATATAAGCTTAAGACTAGTTGTAAATGAATGTAGCTCGCTCAGATTCAGTCCTTTAAAATACCAGCTCCCCTCCAACTGCTACCAGCTCCCCTCCAACTACTGTGGTGGTTAGGAAGGAGGTAGGAGGTGGAGCAAAAAGAGGCGGAGTTTATGAAACCAATCGGAATAGGGGGCGAACTTGGGCAGCCAATCAGAAACAAGGTCATTCTTGGCTGACCAATCAAAAAAGTGGTGGGGGGGTCAACTAGGAGCCCCCTATTCCCACTACTAACATAATGTGAAAAAATTAACACAACAATAACGACACGGCAAATACATATTTACTTTTATACTAAATTGAAACAAAAAAATTACCTATTAAATACTGAGATTAATTATTTCTTTTTAATAAGTGTTGGAATAAAAGACCCTCTTGTGCAATGCACAAATTTAGTCTTTTTTGCAGATTTTCTCGGACCCTAGACAAAATTAGTGGCGTTATTGTTCTACAGGTATCCCTAATCCTGTTTCACATATCTTCCACTGTTGTTGGTGGATTAACATACACCTTATTTTTAATATAACCCCATAGGAAGAAATCTAATGGGGTGATGTCGCAAGACCTTGGTGGCCACTCAATGAAACCCCCACGTCCAATCCATTTTTGCGGATATCGTTGGTCCAAAAACGCACGAACTTCACGATGGTAATGCGGAGGCGCACCATCGTGCTGGAACCACATACTGTCGAGCTCATCCCTATCGAGACCTTGAAGCAGTTGGGGTAGTTCTTCTTGTAGAAAGTTCAGGTAACTATGGCCATAAAAATTTGTCGCACTAGTGTGCCCCAGCCATAAAATTGATTGCATCACTGATCCAGTTCTTATATTGATCTTTGGTTGCCTCAACATGAGGCCAATCATTTGCGCTATCTTAAATATGTATCTATCTACACATTAGTTGAGGGTCGTCGTATCAGCAGACATCTTTAACAGAAATAATGAAGACGCGTAACTATTCTGACATGTGCAGCTATATTTTAAATTTAATTACATCTTTTTTTTTCAAACAATTGACATACATTTTACTCCAATGAACGTAATAATGTTCGAGTATTGTTTCCAAAAACTCTAGTGCCCTTCCCCAAATAAGTTAGAGTGTAATTTTCTTTTAGTTTTACTTATAATATCTACAATGTCGTCAGACAGTGTCTCAGTCGCACGTTTTGGCAAAAAAGTCTCGAATGTGCTATTATCACCGTCATCGTGTAAAGCCACTAGAAGAGTTTTACTAAATCGTATAGTCATTGAAACCATCTTTACAATTTTATACACTTTGCCCATAATAATTTCGGTAACTTTTTTTCTCTCTAAAACCTCGAAATATTTGCTGAAAATTTCATTAATTTAATCTAGAGTTTCTTTTGCAATACTTATTATTGAAAAAATGGTATATAAATCTAAAAATTACCATTAATATAAAAGCACTTTCAGAACACAACACGAACACAATATTTGATATTTATGCCACTGATACTTGCGACTGTTTGAAGGCACTTCTTTTCCCACTAACCTTTATAGCGAGCTTTCAAGGTCCAATTGTAACAATGGTGGGGGTAGCTTAACGGTAGAAACATCAGAAATAGTGGGGGTAGTCTTTAAGGTCAAATAACGTCACACATTTAAAATGCTATAAGGATAATTTCAAGGTCAAAATATAATGAAACAAATAACTATATTTTATGTACTTTATTGGTTGACATTTTTCTGTCGTCCTTTTATACGCATAACATTATCGTTTAAACCTAAATTTCTTAATTTGTTTAATAATATTTGTTCGTTTTTATTTATTAAAAAATTCTTACAAACTAAACTCGCTAAAATACATACTTCAACAAGGTCCATATACTTAAAAAATACACTAAAATCCTTAGCCTCCGAATCTTGCATTTCATATGAGTAAAATTCAGAACAGGCTGCAGAAATTAAAAATTCTTCGTACATTTCTCTCACTAAACTTTCCATATTAACTACTACTACGTTAAACTTAGATCTTATATAAGTTATTAACAGGTTGTACACCGAAGAAGACAAGAAATGGAGAGATTGTGTATGTCAGTGTATATTTTATATTATTATCGGCCAAGCGCTTTCGGTCTTACTTATACCATCCTCAGGGCTCAGACCCTAGAAGCAAGAGAATATGGTCAGCAAATATGCTTACACAGTACTCACCAACCTCAGTCACTCGTCAAAGGGCACACCTTAACCCTGCTTTTTGGATAACAGTATCCAACGTCAGCGTAGCCTCCACATAGAACAAGTCACATATACAATTAAAAAGTCTGTCCCAAATTAAAATTAAAACATTCAAAACAATGTATACTTTAACATTATTAAAATAATAAACCCTTACAATAACAACTCAAAAGACAGTGAGGTTATGCCACACACAGTCATAGCATAATATAGCAATAAAAACTGTCCAAAAATTAAAAATATATACAAGTATGTGTGAGCCTGAGTAGAAATTCTCTGTATGAGTTATTTAATTTCTTGTTTATTGCATTTCATATCAATAATTCAGGGCAGAAAGAGAGAGCAATAAAAATATATTAATCTTCAGTGACACTGTTGTCGGCTATTCTGTGATATATTTCGAACACTTAGGTTCAGTGGCGTGAAATAATTTCCATTTTTCTAAAAAAGCAATGAAATACATGAACCTAGGCGTAGTTAAGATTCGTTGAAATGTGTTAGCTATTAAAATATTTAGAATGAAATATCTGAAACTGAAAAAGGTGATCAAAATTATTATAAGATTGCACCCCACGCAATTACAGCTCCAGATGTTTAAATGGTTTAATGATTTTAAGGAAAAAGTTTGAAAATGGGGTTGCGGTCATTTACGATGTTCATTCTCATATTGTAATTCACTGAACTCAAGTGTTCGAAATATATCACTGAATAGCCGACAACCGTAACGCTGTAGATTAATAAACTTTTACTGCTTTTTTTTAGGCCATTTTTCTCTTTTTGTTTATTGTCAATGAATTATGCATTATGCAATAAACAAGAAATTAAAGAACTCATACCAAGAATTTCTACTCAGGCTCACACATAATTGTATATATTTTTAATTTTTGGACAGTTTTTATTGCTATATTATGCTATGACTGTGTGTGGCATAACCCCACTGTCTTTTGAGTTGTTATTGTAAAGGTTTATTATTTTAATAATGGTAATGTATACATTGTTTTGAATGTTTTAATTTTAATTTGGAATAGACTTTTTAATTGTATATGTGACTTGTTCTGTGTGGAGGCTACGCTGGCGTTGGAGACTGTTTTCTAAATGGCAGGGTTAAGGTGTGCCCCTTGACGAGTGAGTGTGGTTGGTGAGTACTGTGTAAGCATATTTGATGACCATATTCTCTTGCTTCTAGGGTCTGAGCCCTGAGGATGGTATAAGTAAGACCGAAAGCGCTTGGCCGATAATAATATAAAATATACACTGAAATACACAATCTCTCTATTTCTTTAAGTCCTACAGTCTAATTTCATTTAACACGACCGAATCTGCAATGAAACTTATCAGTTTTTCCAAACAGTTACTAAACTCAACTTTTTATTTCACAAACAAAGTCTAGTAAATTTAATGTTTTGCTGCAATATTTACGACATGCATTCGCAGGCTTTTCATATTCAAAAGCCAAATCATAATAGCGGGACGCCCATTCTGCTCAAATTTTCATTGCATCATTGAAGTAATTACTTGCCGCTTCAGTGAACTCATCGCCAAATTTTTTTACTGTCTCTAGCAAATCATTATTCATATTATTCACTTATTCTTACACTCACGATACTTTTTTATTGCTGGTGGTGGGCCATCTATATAATGATGATATATTTGTTCATAGTGAATGTAACAGGGTAGGTTTAACTGTAGTTCCTTGTCGCACTGATATGGCGCTGGCAGCTTATCCCAAATTTGCAGTAAGCTCAGTGTATCAATGTAAGTTTTTTAAATATTCGAGAGGAAAAAATGCTAGATCCTTTTCTTCAAAATCACTTCAAAACTTTTTTAATTACTCTGATATAAACAAATTACTCTGCCGACTTGCTCTATAATTTTTTTTTCGACAATTCCGTATCTGATATTTCGCACTGAATAAATGTAAATAGACTCGCACAATATTATAGAGGAACTTGCAAGGTCAAAACCATTTCAAGATCATCACACACTATTACAATGCATAAATAACTACTTCAAGTTCGTACACCCAAGATGCCCTCCAGCAAAGTCAAAGTGACCTTGAACAAGGCCAAGGCCAAGATCACGCGCGTCCTTGAACACAACATGTTTCAAGGTCAGGGCAGTGGCAACCTAAGGTCGAATATCATGATCGCTGGGTGGGACCGGCGCCAAGGACTAGGTTAAGGTCAATGTCAAGGAGTGGGGTATTGAGCGAATCGGGTAATGCTGACTACTATTAAGCAATAGCTGGTAAGCATCTCTTCTACTTAAGTTGTCGGACCTGTTTGCAATTTCGGCGGCTTCCCTTATAACTCTAGTGGACAGATTTTCACATCTCGATAGAATTTTTGTTTTTGAGAAGTGTATCTTATGTTCTGTGTTTAACAAGTGATTGGCCAGTGCAGAAGAAATTGTTTTTTGCTTGACAGCGTTTATCTGTTCGTCTCTTCTGGCACTTATTTTACGGTAGGTTTGGCCTAGGTAAGATGAGATACATTCTGCTCATGAAATTTCGTACACTCCCTGGTGTTCTAGAGGGATTCTTTCCTTAAGTGTTGGCAAGAAATTCTTTACTTTACGGTCTGTGGTGAAAATAGTTTCAATGTTGTGTCTCTAGAGAATTTTTGCCATTTTGTCTGTGGTGCCTCTGATATAAGGAACAAAATCTTTGGAGCTCTTCTCTTCGTTTCCGGGCCAAGCATTTGTTTTTTACAGCCTTGTCTATATGTTCTTTTTTATAACCATGTTTTTTGTTAGGGCGTCTTGCAGTACATGACAGGAGGAAAAACCAACTTTCCAAAATATCCTACTGAAAAGAAAGGGGATGGCTTGCTGTCTACAGAAAACCCACTTACGTCAACAGATACCTCAATGCTGATTAACATCACCACCCCACCCCGCCCAATTATTTGACGTAGTGAAATTACTAGGGAGTAGGAAATTTCGTTACAGCGGTAATCGAGAAATATGTCTTTAACTTTGTCTCAATAAACGACAGAATAATACTCTTACAGCTACACGCATTTCTATTTAATATCAACCTATTACAAATACATGATCCCTGCTGCAGAGAAAAAATATGACAACGAAGTGGAAATTCTGTATAATCAATTTAGTATAACACTAAAATGCTTAAAATTTAACGAAATCACATTTATCATGGGAGATTTTAATGCCGAAATTGGTAAAATTCGTAGATTAGATCTAGTAGGGGAATATGGACTGGGAAAAGCAATGAACGAAGGAACAGGCTGTTTGATTTTTTCTAAGAACACAATATGGTAGTAACAAATATGTTATAATTTACATCAACGCAGGCTAGATACTTGGAGAGCCCCTGAAGATAATCTAGCACACATAGTAAGAAATCAGAGACTATATTTTTACAAACGAAAGATTTGGGAACGCCATCAACAAAATTACAGCATACCCTGTAGCGGATGTTGTGTCTGACCACAACCCCTTAGTCGCTGACAAAAGTAAAATAGTAAAAGATGGAAAAAAATGACATGAAAGAAATGAGAACAACCGGAAGTGTCGAAGATACTTGGAAATTATTTCGTGAACATATGATCAAGATATTAGAAGAACAGAGAGTAACAAATGGATACAAGAAACAACAATGGATGACTGAAGAAATGCTAGTTATGGAACAAAGAAGGCAATGCCAGAACAAGGACAGCAGAAGAAAGCAAAGAGAAATAACACAAAAATGCAAGCGGCTAAAGAGAAGTGAATGACCGATAGTGTTCGGAAATTTCAGAATTCGAAAGGAAGCATGAGAGGTTCAATATGTACAAGAAAATTCAGGAGGTTGCTGACTTGTATAATAAGAAAACGACTAATATTCTAGTTACACATTTGTTGGTTCCTTTTTTTGTCGGGGCATAACATCTTCAGACGGTGGTACATTTGCTTTCTTAAATTCATCCCGAATTTTTTCAACTCTTCAAAAATTTAAACCTGCAAGTTTGTTTAATTCATCTACGCTCCATTTTTCGGTACCTATGAGTTCGTATATATATATATATATATATATATATATATATATATACGAACTGTGTGCTGAGTCCTTCTCAGTACTAATACTACTAATACTATGTATATATATATATATATATATATATATATATATATATATATATATATATATATATATATATATATATAAAGTTTTTGGGTATTCCATATGTGTGCTGAGTCCTGCTCAGTACTAAAAGGATGCTGACGTTTCGGTGAGATCTCGTTCAATATCTTTAAAGTTTACCGTACGGTGTCTGCGGGCGAACTGGTGCTTACAACTCGGCTGCTGTTGGTCCCGTGAGTACGTACGGTGCGTTCGTTAGCTGGATGATCTTGGCCAATCAGGTTGCGAGGCCTGCTGCCTGTCATCGGCCCAGTTGCCAGTGTTTGGGGTCGTGTTGCCGAGTCGTGATCCATTCCTTTACTACCTACTACTAGATGATGTTTCGTAAGCAGATTTTTCCAAGCATCAGGCAATCGCTTGCTGTCATCTCTGCTATTTAAATTGTTAGGCCTCTTTGCAATTTCGATGGCTTCCCTTATAACTCTGTGGACAGGTTTTCACATCTCGATAGCATTTTTGTTCCTTATTTTATGTCCTGTGTTTAGCAGGTATTAGGCCGGCGCAAAAGAAATTGTTTTTTGCATAACATTGTTTATATGTTTGTCCCATCTGGCACTTATTTTACGATTGGTTTGTCCTATGTAAGATGAACTGCATTTTCCGCATGGAATTTTGTACACTTCCTTGTTTTCTAGAGGGTTTTTTTCCTTAGGTGTTGGCTGGAGATCCTTTACTTTACGGTCTGTATAAAAAATAGTTTCAATATTGTGTCTCTTGACAATTTTTGCGATTTTTTTCTATGGCGTCTTTAACATAAAGAAGGAAGCTTTGGAGCTCCTCTCTTGGCTTTCGCCATTTTTCGGGGCCAAGCATTTATTTTTTTTTACCATCTTGTCTATATGTTGTTTTTTATAACCATTCTTGGCAAGAGCCTCTTGCAGTATGTCCATTTTTTGTAGTTATTTTTATTGATCTGTAAGTGACTGCGATCGAAACGCAAGTGATTTCACGTCTTTTCTAAGAACATGCCCTAGGTATGATATCTTCCTTATCTTAATAGTTTTAAATAATTCACGAACGGCAATTTTTCTATTTAACACTGTTTCATTGGTCTCCATAGCTGTCCAGGGTATTTAAAGCATTCATCTATGCAACCACATCTCAACTACTTCTAGGTGGTTGATTGTATTAGCCTTCAGAGGCCAGGTCTCAAATCCATATACCAATACAGACCAAATATAAAATTTGATCATTCTTTGATGAAATTTTAGGTTTAAGTTGTTATTACAGAAGAAGTATTGCATTTTCAGAAAAGTTATGCGGAGCTGTTTCAATTCTGCACTTAATATCTTTATTTGTGCTAGTCATTCTGTGATATAGCATTCCAGATATTTGAATTGGGTAACTACCCCAATGTTTTGTTGATCTATCTATAGGGAAGCATCAGCGTGCGGTTGGCAGCTGAATATCATAAATTTTGTCTTGATGAGATTTATTTTTAGACCCATTTCCCGTCCTGTCGTGTTCACACAATCCAACAATTCGGCATATCAATTGGTATTAATTAATTCACCATTGATCTTCACTCCAAGTTCTTTACCTTGTAAAGCCTGTTTGAAAATTATGTCCGAGTAGATGTTGACTACTAGTGGGGACAGAATGCATCCCTGTCTGACACTTCGTCAGTTAGTCTTCCGTTGATTCGAACCACTGCTTTCTTCTTCCAATACAAGTTCTTAATGATATAGAGATCTCTACCATCCATTCCCAAGGTTCTTAATATGTTCAAAAGAGTTCCATGGTTGACACTATCAAAAGTTTTTCGTAATCAATGAAAGCTACATAAATAATTTTACGTTGGTCATGATACTTTTGGAGGAGTATATTTAAGGCAAAAAATGCCTAACGGGTGCCAAGTGAATTCCTAAAGCCAAGCTGGGTTTCATCTAGGTCCCTTTCGCATCGACTTCCTATTCTTTTATGTATTATGCGAAGAAAAATATTGAATGGGTGGCTCATAAGACTAATTAATATGTATTCATTGCACCTCCTTACCCGCTGTGCTATAAAAACAGACTTCAGTAATTCCTCGGGTATTTCACCAGTAGTATACACATCGTTAAAAAACTTAACTAGAGCACTGATGTGGTCTTCGAAGATATTTGTTGGAGTTCTGTTGCCTACTTTGTTTTGGCTAATTTTATGGCATGAAGAACTTCAGATTTTAAAATTTCTTCGTCTTGATGTACATTACCTTGTATGTTTGGCCTGTCGTCTTCAAACAATTCGGTTACGTATTTACTCCATAATTCAATAATTTATCATTCATCAATAATAATTTTTCCAGCACTATCCACTAGAATATTAGTCATTTCCTTATTATACAAGCCAGCAACCTCCCGAAGTTTCCTGTAAATGTTGAACTTGTCCTACTTCCTTTCAACTTCTTGCATTTCTGAACATCTATCCCCCATTCACTTCTCTTTAGCAGCTCGTATTTTTTGTGTTATTTATCTTTGCTTTCTTCTGCATTCTTCTGCTGTCCTTGTCCTTGCATTTCTGTCCTTGTCCTTGTCTTTATTCCATAAGGTGTAGTATTTCTTCCGTCATCCAGTGTTTCTTGTGTCTATTTGTTACTCTATGTTCTTCTAACATTTTGGTCATATGCTCACAAAATAATTTCCACGTATCCATGCTATGCCAATCTTTTACGATTTTAATCTTGTTAGCGACTAAAAGGTTGTGGTCAAACCCAATATCCGCTCCAAGGTATGTTGTAACTTTGTTGATGGAGTTCCCAAAACTTTTGTTTGTAAAAATATAGTTTCTGATTTTTACTATATGTGCTAGATTATCTTCAGGGGCTCTTCAAATATCTAGCCTGCATTACATGTTTGTTACTACCATAATGTGTTCTTGGCAAAAATCAAACAGCCTGTCTCTTCGTTCATTGCTTTCTCCCAGGCAAATAATTGGGCGGGGTGGTGATGTTAATCGGCGTTGAGTTATCTGTTGACGTAAATGGGTTTTCTGTAGACAGTGTGTGAAAGCAAGCCATCCTCTTTTCTTTTCAGTAGGATATCTAGGAAAGTTGGTTTTTGCTCCTGTCATATACTGCAAGACACCCTAACAAAAAAAAATGGTTATAAAAAAGAATATATAGACAAGACTGTAAAAAACAAATGCTTGGCCCTGAAAAATTGCGAAAACGAAGAGAAGAGCTCCAAAGATTGTGTTCCTATGTCAGAGACACCACAGACAAAATAGCAAAAATTTTCAAGAGGCACAACATTGAAACCATTTTCACAACAGACCGTAAAGTAAAAGATGTCCTGCTAATACCTAAGGAAAGAATCCCTCTAGAAAACCAGGGAGTACACGAAATTCCATGAGGAGAATGCATCTCATCTTACGTAGGCCAAACCAATCGTAAAATAAGTTCAAGAATAGACGAACATATAAACGCTGTCAAGAGTTATAAGGGAAACCATCGAAATTGCAAAGAGGTCCGACAACTCAAAAAGCAGAGCTGATAGCTAGCGATTGCCTAATACTTGGAAAAATTTGCTTATGAAACATTATCCAGTAGTAGGTAGTAAAGAAACGGATTACAACTCGGCAACACGACCTCAAACATTGGCAACAGGGCCGATGGCAGGCAGCAGGGCTCACCACCTGATTGGCCAGAACTATCCAGCCAAAAAACGCGCCCCACGTACACACAGGACCGACAGGAACCAAGTCACAAGCGTCAGTTCCCCCACACAAGCCGTACAGTGAACTTTGAACTCCAGAGGTTGATCATAGGTTTAGCCTAAGAGATGTTAGATTTAGTAACACGCCTAGTTTTATTATTAAACCTAGAACTCAGATAAGCCAATCCCCATCTAAAACAAATATTGTTGCAAATGTACAATATATATATATATATATATATATATATATATATATATATATATATATATATATATATATATATATATATATATATATTGTTGTCTAAATGTACCCGTTTCGTATCGCGTTTCGGCTTTATTCGTCCATAAATGATCGTTAAGAACGTTAGTACTTAACGGAAATTTTCTCCCCATGTCCTAAGACTTTCTGCGGAACCGGTACCTCTTCAAGGTTTGTATCGCGCTCTTTTTCCATTGCTAGGGTATTTATGGTCTCTTTTGCCGAGTTCGTGCTCGGCTCGTCAACGGAAGTATCGAATGAAATCGATATGTGGCGTTGGAGTTCTTTTGTTGGTATATTTGCAACAATATTTGTTTTAGATGGGGATTGGCTTATCTGAGTTCTAGGTTTAGTAATAAAACTAGGCGTGTTACTAAATCTAACATCTCTTAGGCTAAACCTATGACCAACCTCTGGAGTTGAGGTAGTCTCATAAAATTCTATTAGGCTTTTCACAGATCTTCGCGATGTGTTAGTCGAGTCTAGTCTTTTGTCAGTGGGGGAAAATGGGGGGATTGCCGTGTTAAATAAGGCGACGGGTTTTCCCGCCGCCGAGGTCCCTCCAAAACCACCCGGGAAGTCTGAAAGACCACCCGCCTCATTGGACACGGTCTGATATTTTAAAACGGGACTGGACATATTTAATAGAAGGAAATATTTATTTGCTTATTCTTTATTTTACTTCAGAAATTTCTGAGAATTCTTTGGCATGAAGTTTTTAATCACGGGGGGCTTGTTGAATTACTGGGCTGGGCTTAATTCCTTTTAGGGAATTTTATTTAAAGTATTTTTAGATTTTAACTATTGTATTTTGTAAAATTTGGTTTTAAAAAGTTAATAAATGGATTAGTTAGTGTGTTGTCAAAAGTTCTGTATTGTCCCGTCAGTGTCCTTCCTATAGATTTAGCTGTGTACCCATCGTTGTTTTTGTTTTCAAAAATATTTTAATTTTTTCCAAATAAAAATATAATAATATTTTGCTGATAGTTCCTAAGAGCTCAATTTTTTGCGCAAATTGTCTGTTCTTAACTAAAGACCGATATAATGCCGTATATCAGGGTCTTTTTCAAATCTAATTAATTGGTTTATATTACTAAATAATTAACTATAAGTTGTGGTTTGTATTACAATATGTTATTAATTGGTGTTATTACCAATTAAATAAAATGGCTTGATTTATCAGTTATGCTTATCTAATCACAAAGTGATTATTACAAAATAGATTTCAGATTTTAATCCGGGTTTTCCCGTTAACAGTTTGTTTAATTATAGTTATAAGAAAGTTTTATTTATAACAATTCGATTTTCCGTTCTTTTGAACTCTGTGAACTAAGTGCTTTTATCTTCGTATTGATTAATTTTTTAACTGAAGTTAAGTTGATAATAATAGATTTCGCGCAAAATATTGGAATTTAGAAGTACTTTGAATAAATGAATAATAAGGTTATTAATTAACCAAAACGTGATAATAGAATAAAATAATAACTCTTCAACAAATAATTAATAACGAAAAGAAATAAACTTTATAATTCTTAAACTATTAATGAACTAGTAAAAGCAGTTAGCTTCTATAACATTTAAACAATAAGGAATTTTAGTTCTATTCCTGTACAACAAATAAAACTAATTGCTAAATAAATAATTAAAACGAAATAACAATTTGAACTTGTACAGTTCTGTCAAAAGATTCTTAAGTTCTTAAGGGTGAGAATTGCAGAACAACTCTATTGTTTCCGAATAAAAGAAATCCTCGGGCTACTATCGATGGCGCCGGCCTGGCGGTGAAATCTGCCGATTTGCCAACGGCGTCTTGTCTGGTACGTGACTATTTGTGGTTTTTAGAAAGTCTGGGTTTTTTCCAATTAATATTCATTTGTAATATTCGCGATTTTTGGTTTTTTAAAATAATTAGCACGCGAACAATTATTTTAATTACTGTCTTGTTTTAATAATGTTCACGTATAGAGGTTTTATAAAGTTCCGATTGAGATTTAACGCACTTTTTAGAGTTTGCTAATAAGTCAATTTTTAATTTCACGATTCCGTAATTAGTATTTCCCACGGCGATACAATTAGGTACCATTAATTGATACCCCGTATTCGAGAAAAGTTTTTCTCAATGAGTCTAATGAAAGAAATTTTCTAGTTCGTACCGTGACAAGGTTAAGCGCAATTAACCTATTGTCGCGAATTAGAAAAAACCGATCTGTTAATTAATTTCCCACGCACGAGAATAATTAACTATCAATATCTAGAAGTTTTTTAACAAAAAAGTCTATAACAAGGTTGGACGCGGAATTCTAATGCTGGTTCCTCCCGCAGTACCGAACACTTATCGGATACTACGGTTAGCCGTGGCATGAGTTTAATTATCAGAAAAAGGTCAGCAGGACTTGAGACGTGTGAGGAAAGTGCTGTAATGGTCAGCTTTCCACTTACCAATGTGTGTAAATGATTGTTTAATCGCTTTACACTTTGCCTACTGAACTTTTTGGAAAAATTTTACTTTCCTAATCGCGAAGCGCAATAAATGATTGTTTCTTCGGGAAGCGAATTCCGGCCCTAATTTCTTGGGAGAAATTAGAAGCTCGGAAAGCCCACCAATTGCAAATCCCCGGGAGCTTTCACTTGCTTTGTGCAAGTGCTAGCTACTGGCTCCACGACGGCGATTTCGCGAACCGACGACAATTCAGCAAAATGCTTGAAAATTGTCATACGAACAGTAGCCCGTATGCAGACTTGCGGCATAGACTTCTTCTTAATGACAAATCCCTTCGTTGTCAAGTCTGCGTAAGAGAGCGATGCTACGTATTTTGCCGTTTTTATATCAATCGCCGAGCCCAACCTAGTCACGTGTTTGAGGAGGAGCTTATCAACGGAGTTTCTCGTCATATACACATAATTTTTTGACTCGATGTTCTTTTATTTTGGAATTTAAATTTAGTTCGAGCCGTTGATACAACAATATATATATATATATATATATATATATATATATATATATATATATATATATATATATATATATCATACTAGAGCGCCTTTATATTGTTGTTTTCCATTCATTAGATCGTCAAGGTGCAAAGAGCTCCAGTATACTGACGCTCTTTGCACATCCCACGTAAAACAATAAATTCAAGTTTATAATAATGAAACTAATCCTGTGGCAAAAACTCTCATGACGCGTTATTGCCGAAAATGTGTACAAAATTATACGCTAGCGAAGACAACGTATATTGTATACGCAGATGTATCTCTTATATTTGTTCGCGTATCCAGCGTCATACAATTTGGCAACACTGAGATGCTTAAAACGGTTCAGAAATTATTCGTTGATACAACAATATATATATATATATATATATATATATATATATATATATATATATATATATATATATATATATATATATATATATATATCATACTAGAGCGCCTTTATATTGTTGTTTTCCATTCATTAGATCGTCAAGGTGCAAAGAGCTCCAGTACACTGACGCTCTTTGCACATCCCACGTAAAAAAATAAATTCAAGTTTATAATAATGAAACTAATCCTGTGGCAAAAACTCTCATGACGCGTTATTGCCGAAAATGTCTACAAAATTATACGCTAGCGAAGACAACGTATATTGTATACGCAGATGTATCTCTTATATTTGTTCGCGTATCCAGCGTCATACAATTTGGCAACACTGAGATGCTTAAAACGGTTCAGAAATTATTCGTTTTTCTAATTATATGTAGCAATAAACTTATTTGTTCTTGTACATGAAGTGATATTTGAAAATTCTGAGCAGGTCTACGTAAGTTTTATAAGCATTTTGTCGTGCAATCTGACATATTATAAATTTAGTACTATTTAGTTTTAGTACAAAATATGTTCCGCAAACTCTATAAAAAGGAAATAAAAAAATCTGCATATTTTGTGTGACCTATGTTCTAAATTTTGGCAGGCACCTTTTGGGAGCTCATTCTGTAGAAAAGGAAATTCAACAAATTAGTGATTTACCTCTAAAAACAACACGAGAAATAAATTTTTTCGTGAACTTAGAAAAAGGGATAACTTTCTGAACAGCAGCATAATATACAAATCTGTCAGAAAATCACATATAAATAAAAAATTTTGCCTTGTACAAATTGTACGGGAGTTTTTCTTTTCAAATCAACTTTTGCGACATCGAAAGGCATGCATGGGAAAATCAAATAAAAGTACCAGATTAACGCATAAGACTTTTTACCTAAAAATCTAAAGGTCGACAAACAGTTAAGAGGACAAGTTTTTCCAAGAATGAGACCAGATGATATCTTTGGCTGCAAAATCTGATACCTTGATTTGTGCGTTAGGCGCACAATATTTTAAGAGTCACAGAAAAAAACATTTTATTTGTTATGTCTCATAAAATGAAACAGCTTGCCAGGCTGCTGATCGAGATGAAAATAATTGAAACCACAAATAAAATATTTCTTTGGAGCTTTAAAACCTTAGAATTTAGAACTTCTTTTAACGGCTACGAAAACTGTTGCAGGATATAATGATTGTGATCGTTATGATTCAGCTTACATTGCATTAAATTCAAGCAAATTTATCACACAATGTCCTCAACTTGCATTTGTTTTGGTTCTTAACAGACAAGAACTTTGTTCATCCATTCCTACTGCAGAGGCTGAAGCCGATCTAAACACGTTAATTTAACTAATTTATTGTGAATTGCGTTTTTAAGTATCAACTAGAGCTTTAAACGATCTTAACATGAGAAAGTGGAATAAATTAACAATGGTGCCCTTTGCGAGTTATCTAAAAGTGATGAAAATTATTTAGATTCAAAAGGAGATTCAGCAATAGAACAACTAACCAAAAATTGTAAAAATAAAGATGCTTATGTAACTTTAATAGAAATTGTGTTTTGAAGTGTGCTTCTTCTTAATAGAAGAAAACCAGGGGAACTATAAAGGCTTACTCTTCATATATATGAAGATTCCAAACTTATCTGAGGCGAAAAATCCCAAAGAAATTACAGCCACAAGAGTGCGTAAGCACCTGGCTACTCTTACTCAAGTTTTAAATATGACCAATATCCATATTGAACAATTATCTGCTTTAGTGGACATACGGTTAATGTTAATAGAGAATCATATAGATTACAAGATGATGTCTTTCAAACAGCGAAGATTTCGAAACTATTGCTATTGATGGAAAAGAGGAAGCAGGTCAATAAAAGGGTAAAAGTCTAAATGAAATAAATGTAGATTTATATATCATTGACGAAGATTGCAGCGATGATAAAGACGAGACTACATCTGGTCAACCTGATGTTACAACTGATCATTCTGTACGAGAACGTAGTGGAGTTGGAATTGAAAATCCTAACCTTTCCACTGATAACATAAAATCTAGAAAAAGAATAAGAACATTGGTGGCATGGACAGATCAACACAAGCAAATAGTTCTCGAAAAGAAGACGCCACTAAAAAAACATGAATGTTCAGCTTTTAAAGAATACCATCCTATCTTATTTGAAAATAAATTTTGACTTAAGATTAAGATTTTTGTACAAAACGAGTACGTTAGATTAAAGCAAAAATGCTAGTTTTTTTTTGTGAGAAGCATAAATCTATGATTTTAAATTTTAGGTCAAGATTAGACGTATCTTAAAAGAGTATTTTTTTAACTATAAATATTTAAAAGTTAATCTATTTTTTTATTTTTTCTTGTTTTATTAAATCAAAAATCGCCTGAAGTATTAGGACCGAAAGAATATCTCAGTAAGGATTTTGTTTTTTAATGTTATACAAAGTTCCCTAAAAAAATTATAATTCGTAGTTTGAGAATTAAAATATTTGATTTGAAAAACAAACTCTCTTTTTAACAGACCTAAAAAAAACCAATTTATCAATTCGACGTGTATATATGTATGTGTATATTTTTTTAATATTTATTCACGCATCATTTTTGATGGGAGTGAAATGTCTTAGTGAAACTTTCAGGATATTCTAGGGGCTTCTCAGTGGCAGTACCATAAAAATGTTTCTGAAATAGGTTTATTGCAAAAGAGTAGTGAGCATTACCCGATTCGCTCTATCCCCCCCTCCTTGACCCTGACATTGCCCCCTCCTACGTCAAGAGTAGTTATTCCGGCGATATAGACCGGGTCCCTTTTTTTGAGCCCCATTTTCTGGTGCTCCACCCGAGTACCCCATAGGGCTCCGCTAAAGTGCCGTCCGGGATCCTTATTTTTCAGAGCCCCGTCCGGGTTCCCTTTTTCTAGTACTTCACCCGGGTACCCCATAGGGCTTCGTTAAAGTTCCGTCCGGGGACCCCATTTTTTAGAGCTCCTTCCGAAGTCCCCCTTTTCTAAGCTTCATCTGGGTACCCTATAGGGCTCCTATAAAGTTCCATCCAAGGGCCCCATTTTCTAGAGCTCTACCCACGTGCCCCATAGGACTCAGTTCAATTTCCGACCGAGGGCCGCATTTTCTAGGTCTTCACTAGCGGATCCCATTCAAGCTCCGGCTAAAGGCCAAATTTTTCCCTGAACCCCCACCCAAGGGCCCCATTTGGACGTTGGCTTTCGCATTTACATCAGCTGTCAATTGTTATATACGTCAGCTATCATTTACATTAGGCTTTAACCCCACTTTTTATTAGGCCCTATTTAATAAAGCGAAAATACGCTTTTCAGTAAAAAATAATCTAGTAGAATTTGAACAAATATTTCATTCGATTTAAAGACTTGTAGACAATCTGACAAGGAAATTCTGTAAATAGAGAACTTACTGTGGACCATGGTGATGCAAACACGCCATTTTATAATTTCATTTTAACAAGTTTGTAGCTAATTGAATAGATGATGGTAGGAATACTGTATTTCCCTTATTTTATATGTCCTATTTTTAGGATTAAGCCCCCGGAGTCCCATTTTCTAGTTGTTATCTGTCATACATCAGCTGTCATGTCAAATAATGATCGCGCGTAAAATTTTAGAGAGAACACCATTTGATATATATTTTTTTACTTTGAAAAGGTAAAATTTGGAAAAAAGAGTTGATACGAAGCTACGAGACATATGAATTTTATGTAATAAAAAGTGGAGTTATACGATATGCCCCTTAGAACGCACGGGGAAAATAAAACAAATATATACTTCATGTTTATTTCATCAAACATTATTTTTTACTGTAATATAAAGAGTGAATAATAAACAAATATTTAGCTGGTAAATCAACAATGTGAATTTATATTTAGGGCCCCCTATGGCAAGCAATTTCGAGTTATAACCTTTTTTTTTTACATATATAATAGGTAAATCTAAATTACTTTAATAATAATTGAAAACATAATATTTTAATTTATTTTTTCAATTTATACAAACATATCCTTAATCTGATATATATTGTCACATATTTAGATTTTATTCCTGGGTACAGAATGTTTAGGACTGGAGGAGGAGGACCATCCACAAACCAAATAGTTTCTTGAATCGATTTTCACATCATCTGGAAGGTCTTTGTCAGCATAAGGTATGGTATATCTAAAAAAAATAAACAATTTTTAGCAAAAATAATTAAGTTGGATTTCCTTTAACCATAGTAATACGGGCAATAAATTAAAGGTCCAAGTGTATCTTGTGTAGATTTTTTATATAAAAATAGGGTATATTCTGTAGAATACTTACATAAAAAGGATATTTGTTCTACAATAAAACCTCATAAAATTCCAGAAGGGCCACGCAGTCCCAAGTAGCATATATTTCATTATACTTTTCAGTTCTATATGTATCTCTTCTGGATGTATTACGATTACCTACAAAAAAATTTTAACACCAAATTTCAGTTAATTATTAAATATAGAGTTATCAAAATGAGTTGATGGTTTAATAAATCGATAATAGTCATAACTCACTCACAGATATGTTCTCCTCTTTTTTCCGTAACAGAGAGGTGTAAGCCATGTTTCAACGTTAATACATTAGTTACTGTTGTAGCCGAAACTGCTGCCACAATAGAAGTATTCAGGTATTTAGATTTTACCTAAAATTGGAAAAGTACAACGTTTCTCTTTAAATTAACAAAAAAAAACACTAAAATTGTTACTTTTCATTAAATTAAAAATGAAACTTCTTGTTTTAAAATTGATATTTGCATCAAAGAAAAATTTATATCATATTAATAATTTTTCCACTATACAGTACTGATAAGCAACTTAAAAACTGACCTTCATTGGTTTGCTGCAGGCATTGTTGTGATAAATGCAAATATGTTTGACTAAATTCAAGCTTATTCTAAAAAGTTCGAGTTAGTAAAAAATTAAATAGCAATAAGGTGTATAATTTTTAAATAACAAATAAAAAGCTAATTTATATACATTAGGGTAAAATTTACGCAGTTGATAATTAGTTGTCCTATTACTTTTTATGGTTTATTGGTAAATAGGCTGTCATTCTTGACATCCTCGTCGTCCCACCACCACAAATAAACGAAACAAATGTCTGCAAATTTGATTTTTCTCTCTCAAAATTGACTTCAGATATTTTTATTCTTGTCTATGTGCTTCTATATGCTGTTTATTTCACATCGGGAGTATTCGTTACATGCCAAATTCTTTCTTGAATGTATTTCTGGCCCATATGTAAACCATTTCCGATATAAAGTACGGCATATCTAAAAAATTAACTTTTTCAAAATTTTTAATTAAGAGGAGAAAGTAAAACTAGAAGAAGAACACCCTTTTGCAAAATTAAGAAAATCATTGTTTCTGTTTTAAATATTTCCCAGCCTTCATTTTTACAAAGTAGTTCTGCTTTTTTATACCTTTACATAGACTAAAAAAGTGCTTATATGTCTCAAATACTATTAAAAAGTAATTTTTGAAATTCACTCATCAAAAAATTTTCTAAGCTGACATTTTAAGATAAAAATGTGACCAAAGCTACCTATTAAATTTTTCTTAAGTATTTTATCAGAAAAACACTAAAATGTACCTGACATAAAAAAAATCAATGACGTAATTTAAAAAAATATTTCATTTTCGACAAAAAAAAATAATCCAAAAACTTATCTGTCTAAATTTTAAGCATTATTTCGAATAGAAACTAATTAAAATGCTCTCTAAACATGAATAAATCATCCACCATTCGTTGAAACTACAAAATAGAAAAAAATAAATCCGCCATTTTTAGACGCCGTTGTCGTGCAAGCTATACTTTGCACCAATCAGATATTTACTACAAAAATTACTATTTAACTACTTAAATTGAAAATATACTGCTTTTTTCTAACAGAAAATAATTAAAAATGCACGCTAAACATATAGAAATCAATTAATATTATCATCTTGTTAGATTTTATGAATAAAAATAAAAAGGTTTTTTATAAGACCATTCGCCCTGGAATTATATCAAAATTTATCTTAAAACTTACCTCTTTCAATTTTCTTGAGGATTTAGTCGAACAAAAACTGATTAAAAATGCACTCAACATATAAAATTCAATTAAAAATTCACTTTACACGCTTAAAATTTGTAATAAAAATAATATTATCGGCCATTATGGTTGCGGTACGAATATTGACATAATGGCTATATTCTTTTGAGTAATTATCAATTGATCAAACTGAACAAAGTGAAACTGATAAATTCATGTTCTTTTGAATATGCATTTACTTGTCATTGGGCTGAAGTGATCATGATTACTTCAAGTGATAGAAGTGAAAGTGATAATGACTCAAAAGAATAGCCCTAATACTGACAAACTTTTTAAAAGCAGTTCTACCGGCGGATCGATAAAAAGATCGGGTCTGTTACCTGCCTTCACATCGAAAGTTCCATGAATTACATACAGTTCCGATCGCCCTTTTCAGTACTGGAAACCATACTTTCAAACCTTTTTTAAATTCGAATTGTGTCTGCTTCTATTTTTTCAATAAAATAACATTGTGGAAATCCTAAGTAGACTATAATTTATTTTAGATTGCTAAGTTAAAGGTGAAACACAATAAACAAGCATGTAAAATTTGTGTCTTTGGTAAAATAGGTATAAATTACAGTTTTTAGAGAGTACGACTAGTAATAATATTTATTTAAATTATAAAATCAGATGTTACTGTAATGAAATGTAACGAAAATTTTCGTTGTTCGAGCTGTATTACTTTTTAATAAAAATAATGTAATTAATACTGATTTGTTTTTATATAACAGTTTCAAGAATCGGATTGTCTATTGGGTAGTAATTCACCCCTTCCACGCCTTAAACTTTGTCACGACCTTAAAAAATATACGAGTATATGCTAATGTCTTTGAAAGCTGGCGTGATAATTCACCCCCACTCTATAAACTTAATCCACGCCTTGAAAATATGCACGCTTCCTCGATGTCTTGAAAACTGGCGCTCGACCTAACATATGTGATGAATATATATGACGTCATTTTACCCTGAAGTATACCATTATAAACGCCCATGCTCCGAGGAATGATTTTTATATTCACGTTGATATCATAATTTTAAAATATTTTTTTGTAGTGCATATTTTAAAAGTGATTGTTGTTACAGGTAATTTTTATTTAATACATTTTTCCACAACCAGTATTTCAAAAATTTTTTAATAATTTGACTTTTTGTTTCTTACCAGTTGAGTTATTACTTACTTTTCAAAAATAATCTTTTATGAAGGAATTATTCCCAAAAAATGCGCCCAGAATTTCCTTCGCTGTATTTGAAGGAGAAAAATACCTTTTTAATATTTCCGTTTTCAAATATCATGGATTTCTTTTACAACAGCATTTTGTTCTTATAGATCCTTTTTAAAGTCTGATTCTTTAACTTTCTGTGTATAAGCTAAGTTCAGAATCTTGTACTTCTCCTACAGAAACCAAGACATAAGTTAAATAATGTCAAAATAAATGCGACGTATCTAAATTCAATGATTATTTCGCCTTTAGTGCTCTAATTTCCTTGTTTTCCTGGAGAAGTTATAACAAAGGTATCGAAAATGCAAGATATTAGTTTAAATAAATCCAATAATCTTTGAGATATTTTCTTATTTCCCAAAAAAATGGATTTCGGGGAGTAAATTAATACAAACGTTTGTGACATTCTGTCTATAAGCTAAGTTCAGAATCTTGTACTTTTCCTAAAAAAAAAAGAACAAGGAATATAGATAGGTTCAATAAAATCGAAATAAGAACGAAAGATCTAAATTCAATGACTATTTCGCATTTGGTGCTGTACTTTCTTTGCTGTTCCTAGTTAACCTATAAAAGAAGTATCCAAAATGCCGGATTTTTAAAATATTATAAAAACTAATATTCTTAGAGATATTTACGTATTTCCCTAAAAAGTGGACATCGGGAAGTAAATTAAGAAAAACGGTCCAGTTTCGATTTTCTGTCTATAAGCTAAATTCAAAATCTTGTACTCCTCTTGTAAAAAAAAACAAAAATTATATGTTAAATAATGTTGAAATATGAACGAAATGTCTAAATTCTGTTATTTTTCGCCTCTTTGTGCTATAATTTTTAATATATTTCGGCAGCACAACTACAAAAATCTCTGAAGGATTTAATTTTCAATTATATTTAGAATATAGAATTTTACTTTGGAGTGAATAAAATCTAAATATGAACGGAATATCTAAATTTAGTTACTGATTCGTCTTTGGGGTTATGATTTCCTTGCTTTCCTAGAAAAGTTATTACAAAAGTATTGAAAAATGCAGGATATTTAAATATTATTCAAAATAAAACTAATAATCAAAGAAATATTTTTGTATTTCCCTAAAAAACCGCATTCGAAAAGTAAATTAATATAAACACTACATTTTTGACTTTCTGTCGATAACCTAAGTTCAGAATCTTATACTTCTATAAAAAACAAAAAATATAGATTAAATAAAGTTGAAATATGACGAAACATCTAAATTCTATGAGTTTTCGCCCTTGGTACTATAATTTCTAATATATTTCGGCAGCAGAACAACGAAAATCTCTGAAGGTTTTAATTTTCAATTATATTACGAATATAGAATAGCATTTTAGAGTGCAGAAATAAAAATATTAACGAAATATCTAAATTTAGTAATTATTTCGTCTTTGATGTTCGTCTTTCGTATCAAATATGCAGAATTTTTAAAATATTATGCAAAATAAAACTAAAAATGAAAGAGATATTTTCGTATTTCCAAAAAAAAAATAAATAAAATTCGGGAAGTAAATTGATACAAACGACTCATTTCTGACTTTCTGTCCATAAGTTAAGCTCAGAATCTTATAGTTCTCCTGCGAAAAGATAAAAATATAGGTTAAATAAGGTCGAAATAAGACCGAAATATCTAAATTCCATAATTACTATGCCTTTAGTTCTATTATTTCCTTGTTTTCCTAGAAAAGTTATAACAGAGGTATCGAAAATGCAGGATATTATTTAAAATAAATTCAATAATCTTTGAGATATTTTCGTATTTCCCTAAAAATGAAATTCCGGGAGTAAATTAATATAGACAGCCCAATTTTGAGTTTATGCCCATAACCTAAGTTCAGAGTCTTGTGCTTCTACAAAATCCAAGAAATATAGGTTAAATAAGGTCGTCAATTATTGATTGAAGACATTTCGTTCTTATTTCGACCATATGTAAAATTATATTTCTTGGTTTTTTTAGAAGTTCAAGATTCTGAACTTAGGTTATGGGCATAAACTCAAAATTGGGCTGTCTGTATTAATTTACTCCCGGAATTTCATTTTTAGGGAAATACGAAAATATCTCAAAGATTATTGAATTTATTTTAAATAATATCCTGCATTTTCGATACCTCTGTTATAACTTTTCTAGGAAAACAAGGAAATAATAGAACTAAAGGCATAGTAATTATGGAATTTAGATATTTCGGTCTTATTTCGACCTTATTTAACCTATATTTTTATCTTTTCGCAGGAGAACTATAAGATTCTGAGCTTAACTTATGGACAGAAAGTCAGAAATGAGTCGTTTGTATCAATTTACTTCCCGAATTTTATTTATTTTTTTTTTGGAAATACGAAAATATCTCTTTCATTTTTAGTTTTATTTTGCATAATATTTTAAAAATTCTGCATATTTGATACGAAAGACGAACATCAAAGACGAAATAATTACTAAATTTAGATATTTCGTTAATATTTTTATTTCTGCACTCTAAAATGCTATTCTATATTCGTAATATAATTGAAAATTAAAACCTTCAGAGATTTTCGTTGTTCTGCTGCCGAAATATATTAGAAATTATAGTACCAAGGGCGAAAACTCATAGAATTTAGATGTTTCGTCATATTTCAACTTTATTTAATCTACATTTTTTGTTTTTTATAGAAGTATAAGATTCTGAACTTAGGTTATCGACAGAAAGTCAAAAATGTAGTGTTTATATTAATTTACTTTTCGAATGCGGTTTTTTAGGGAAATACAAAAATATTTCTTTGATTATTAGTTTTATTTTGAATAATATTTAAATATCCTGCATTTTTCAATACTTTTGTTATAACTTTTCTAGGAAAGCAAGGAAATCATAACCCCAAAGACGAATCAGTAACTAAATTTAGATATTCCGTTCATATTTAGATTTTATTCACTCCAAAGTAAAATTCTATATTCTAAATATAATTGAAAATTAAATCCTTCAGAGATTTTTGTAGTTGTGCTGCCGAAATATATTAAAAATTATAGCACAAAGAGGCGAAAAATAACAGAATTTAGACATTTCGTTCATATTTCAACATTATTTAACATATAATTTTTGTTTTTTTTACAAGAGGAGTACAAGATTTTGAACTTAGCTTATAGACAGAAAATCGAAACTGGACCGTTTTTCTTAATTTACTTCCCGATGTCCACTTTTTAGGGAAATACGTAAATATCTCTAAGAATATTAGTTTTTATAATATTTTAAAAATCTGGCATTTTGGATACTTCTTTTATAGGTTAACTAGGAACAGCAAAGAAATTACAGCACCAAATGCGAAATAGTCATTGAATTTAGATCTTTCGTTCTTATTTCGATTTTATTGAACCTATCTATATTCCTTGTTCTTTTTTTTTTTAGGAAAAGTACAAGATTCTGAACTTAGCTTATAGACAGAATGTCACAAACGTTTGTATTAATTTACTCCCCGAAATCCATTTTTTAGGGAAATAAGAAAATATCTCAAAGATTATTGGATTTATTTAAACTAATATCTTGCATTTTCGATACCTTTGTTATAACTTCTCCAGGAAAACAAGGAAATTAGAGCACTAAAGGCGAAATAATTATTGAATTTAGATACGTCGCATTTATTTTGACATTATTTAACTTATGTCTTGGTTTCTGTAGGAGAAGTACAAGATTCTGAACTTAGCTTATACACAGAAAGTTAAAGAATCAGACTTTAAAAAGGATCTATAAGAACAAAATGCTGTTGTAAAAGAAATCCATGATATTTGAAAACGGAAATATTAAAAAGGTATTTTTCTCCTTCAAATACAGCGAAGGAAATTCTGGGCGCATTTTTTGGGAATAATTCCTTCATAAAAGATTATTTTTGAAAAGTAAGTAATAACTCAACTGGTAAGAAACAAAAAGTCAAATTATTAAAAAATTTTTGAAATACTGGTTGTGGAAAAATGTATTAAATAAAAATTACCTGTAACAACAATCACTTTTAAAATATGCACTACAAAAAAATATTTTAAAATTATGATATCAACGTGAATATAAAAATCATTCCTCGGAGCATGGGCGTTTATAATGGTATACTTCAGGGTAAAATGACGTCATATATATTCATCACATATGTTAGGTCGAGCGCCAGTTTTCAAGACATCGAGGAAGCGTGCATATTTTCAAGGCGTGGATTAAGTTTATAGAGTGGGGGTGAATTATCACGCCAGCTTTCAAAGACATTAGCATATACTCGTATATTTTTTAAGGTCGTGACAAAGTTTAAGGCGTGGAAGGGGTGAATTACTACCCAATAGACAATCCGATTCTTGAAACTGTTATATAAAAACAAATCAGTATTAATTACATTATTTTTATTAAAAAGTAATACAGCTCGAACAACGAAAATTTTCGTTACATTTCATTACAGTAACATCTGATTTTATAATTTAAATAAATATTATTACTAGTCGTACTCTCTAAAAACTGTAATTTATACCTATTTTACCAAAGACACAAATTTTACATGCTTGTTTATTGTGTTTCACCTTTAACTTAGCAATCTAAAATAAATTATAGTCTACTTAGGATTTCCACAATGTTATTTTATTGAAAAAATAGAAGCAGACACAATTCGAATTTAAAAAAGGTTTGAAAGTATGGTTTCCAGTACTGAAAAGGGCGATCGGAACTGTATGTAATTCATGGAACTTTCGATGTGAAGGCAGGTAACAGACCCGATCTTTTTATCGATCCGCCGGTAGAACTGCTTTTAAAAAGTTTGTCAGTATTAGGGCTATTCTTTTGAGTCATTATCACTTTCACTTCTATCACTTGAAGTAATCATGATCACTTCAGCCCAATGACAAGTAAATGCATATTCAAAAGAACATGAATTTATCAGTTTCACTTTGTTCAGTTTGATCAATTGATAATTACTCAAAAGAATATAGCCATTATGTCAATATTCGTACCGCAACCATAATGGCCGATAATATTATTTTTATTACAAATTTTAAGCGTGTAAAGTGAATTTTTAATTGAATTTTATATGTTGAGTGCATTTTTAATCAGTTTTTGTTCGACTAAATCCTTAAGAAAATTGAAAGAGGTAAGTTTTAAGATAAATTTTGATATAATTCCAGGGCGAATGGTCTTATAAAAAACCTTTTTATTTTTATTCATAAAATCTAACAAGATGATAATATTAATTGATTTCTATATGTTTAGCGTGCATTTTTAATTATTTTCTGTTAGAAAAAAGCAGTATATTTTCAATTTAAGTAGTTAAATAGTAATTTTTGTAGTAAATATCTGATTGGTGCAAAGTATAGCTTGCACGACAACGGCGTCTAAAAATGGCGGATTTATTTTTTTCTATTTTGTAGTTTCAACGAATGGTGGATGATTTATTCATGTTTAGAGAGCATTTTAATTAGTTTCTATTCGAAATAATGCTTAAAATTTAGACAGATAAGTTTTTGGATTATTTTTTTTTGTCGAAAATGAAATATTTTTTTAAATTACGTCATTGATTTTTTTTATGTCAGGTACATTTTAGTGTTTTTCTGATAAAATACTTAAGAAAAATTTAATAGGTAGCTTTGGTCACATTTTTATCTTAAAATGTCAGCTTAGAAAATTTTTTGATGAGTGAATTTCAAAAATTACTTTTTAATAGTATTTGAGACATATAAGCACTTTTTTAGTCTATGTAAAGGTATAAAAAAGCAGAACTACTTTGTAAAAATGAAGGCTGGGAAATATTTAAAACAGAAACAATGATTTTCTTAATTTTGCAAAAGGGTGTTCTTCTTCTAGTTTTACTTTCTCCTCTTAATTAAAAATTTTGAAAAAGTTAATTTTTTAGATATGCCGTACTTTATTTCGGAAATGGTTTACATATGGGCCAGAAATACATTCAAGAAAGAATTTGGCATGTAACGAATACTCCCGATGTGAAATAAACAGCATATAGAAGCACATAGACAAGAATAAAAATATCTGAAGTCAATTTTGAGAGAGAAAAATCAAATATGCAGACATTTGTTTCGTTTATTTGTGGTGGTGGGACGACGAGGATGTCAAGAATGACAGCCTATTTACCAATAAACCATAAAAAGTAATAGGACAACTAATTATCAACTGCGTAAATTTTACCCTAATGTATATAAATTAGCTTTTTATTTGTTATTTAAAAATTATACACCTTATTGCTATTTAATTTTTTACTAACTAGTAGTGAACATAACCCGATTCTCTCAATCCCCCCACTCCTCGACCTTGACCTTGCTTCACCCCTCTTTGGCCCCGCCCACATGTCCTTGTCATTGACCTTGAAAGTGCACGTGTGCTTTGGCCTTGGCCTTGTGTTCAAGGTTGTGTGTGTGACCTTGACCTTGACCTTGGTCGAGACGACCTTGACTTTGTTGAAGGTCATCTTGGGTGTGTGACCTTGAAGTAGTTATTTGTGCATTGTAATAGTGAGGGATGATCTTGAAATGATTTTGACCTTGCAAATTGTTCTATAAATTGTGTGAGTCTACTTGCATTCATTCAGTGTGAAATGTCAGATACGGAACTATCTAAAGAAAAAATTATAGAGCAAGTCGGCAGAGTAATTTGTTTATATCAGAGTAATTTAAAAAGTTTGTGTGATTTTGAAGAGAAGGATCTAGCATTTTTTCCTCTCGAATATTTAAAAACTTGCGTTGATACGCTGAGTTTACGGCAAATTTGGGATAAGCTGCCAGCGTCATATCGGTGTGACAAGGAACTACAGTTAAGCTTACCCTGTTACATTCACTATGAACAAATATATCGTCATTATATAGATGGGCCACCACCAGCAATAAAAAAGTGTCGTGAATGTAAAAATGAGTGAATAATATGAATAGTGCTTTGCAAGAGACAGTAAAAAAATTGGGCGATGAGTTCACTGAAACGGCTAGTAATTATTTCAATGATGCAATGAAAAGTCGAGCAGAATGGGCGTCGCGCTATTGTGATTTGGCTTATGAATATGAAAAGGCTGCGAATGCATGTCGTAAATATTGCAGCAAAACAATAAATTTACAAGACTTTGTTCGTGAGATAAAAAAGTTGGGGTTTAGTGACTGTTTGGAAAAACTGATTAGGTTCATTGCAGATCCGGTTGTGTTAGATGAAATTAGAGTGTAGGACTTAAGTTTAACGTAGTAGTAGTTAATATGGAAAGTTTAGTGCGAGAAATGTACGAGGAATTTCTAATTTCTGCAGCCTGTTCGGAATTTTACGCATATGAAATGCAAGATTCGGAGGCTCAGGACTTTAGTGTATTTTTTAAGTATATGGACCATGCCGAAGTGTGTCTTTTAGCTAGTATAGTTCGTAAGAATTTTCTTAGATATAAAAACAAACAATTATTATTGGACAAATTAAGGAAATTAGGTTTAGGTGATAATGTTAAACGCATAGAAGAATGGCAGAAAAAAATCAATGAATAAAGTACATAAAATGTAGTTATTTGTTTCATTATATTTTGTCCTTGAAGTTATCCTTACACCAATTTAAATGTGTGACGTCATTTGACCTTCAATACTCCTCCCACTATTTCTATCGTTAAGCTACCCCCACCATTGTTACAATTCGACCTTGAAACCTCACTATAAAGGTTCGTGGGAAAAGAAGTGACTTCAAACAGTCGCAGATATCAGTGGCATAAACATCAAATATTGTGTTCGTGTAGTGTTCTGAAAGTGCTTTTATATTCACGGTAATTTTTGGATTTATATACCATTTTTTTCAATAATGAGTATTGCAAAAGAAACTCTAGATGAAATTAATGAAATGTTTAGCAAAGATTTCGAGGTTTTAGAGAAAAAAAAGGTTACCGAAATGATTGTAGGCAAAGTGTATAAAATTGTGGTTTCAATGACTACACGATTTGGTAAAACTCTTTTAGTGGCTTTACACGATGACGGTGATAATAGCACATTTGAGACTTTTTTACCAAAACGTGTGGCCGAAACACTATCTGACGATATTGTAGATATTATGAGTAAAACTAAAGATAAATACACTCTAACTTATTTGGGGCAGGGCACTAGAGTTTTTGGAAACAATACTCGAACATTATTACGTTTTGGCTCATTGGAGTAAATTGTATATAAATTGTTTGAAAAAAAGGATGTAATTAAATTTAAAATATAGTTGCACATGTCAGAATACTTACGCGTGTTCATTATTTCTGTTAAAGATGTCTGCTGATGCGACGACGACGACGACGACGACCGCCAACGAATGTGTAGATAGATACATATTTTGGTTGGGGAGAGAATTAAGAAATAGGGCTCACGATATGTTAGATAGCGTAAATGATTGGTCGCATATTGATGTAACCAAAGATCAATATAAGAACGAGATCAGGGATACAATCAATTTTATGGCTGGGGCACACTTGTGCGACAAATTTTTATATGGTTCCATAGACATGGATACATTTTGTGCTGAAATGGTTGAAGAAGAATTAAAAGAATACCTCGTCAATATTCCACATTTACCAGGTGAGCTTGCTGCAAAATATGAATTGGTTTCTGCAACAGCAACAGCCCAAGACGTTGACGATCGAAATAGTGTCGGATGGGATAGAATTTTGAGCAACGAAAACGAAGACATGGAAAATTAATTTTTTATAATTTTTATATTTGTGCAATTAAATAACTGTAAATAAATATCTATTACAATCACAGTTTTATTTTATTTCTTTTATAAACATACCAACCCAGTAGATCATAGTCAGTGTTTCTTTTTCTCAGCTGAAATATTTAATATAAGTAGGGCAAATAAAAATAAAATAGTTTAGTAAAGATTGAAAATGAGTCGAGGAAACAACACAATTGATAAATTTGGTCGTCAGAAATATAATGAAAAATATCATATATTATCTGGGCCACAAGGGATTGGTTTTAAACTTACAGCGGATGGGCAGTATGATATGGGTGGAAAAATCATAACCAACTTAGGCGAACCTAAAGATGATGACGATGCTGTGACAAAACACTTTGTTAATAGAAAGTTTTACAATTTTGCAGTTGTAATATGTGACATATTTAACAAGGATGTCCTCCCCATGATATACAAAAATAATAGTGAGCTTAAAACAAAAATTGAAGTTATGCAGAAAATACTCTATCATCAGCCTTTAAATGACTCATTAAGCGCACTGTCGTACGACTCGACTTCAAAAAAAATCTAAAAAAAGCAGGTTAAAGAATAGGAGAACGCACTCCGAGTGGCATAGCCTTGAAGATAACGTCGTAGTCGTCGGTGAATTGGACCTTCCCTCCAAGAATATTGAAATGTTATTTATGTGTATGATATTTTATTGGCATTGTTTTTAATAATGAAGATTGAAATAAAAAACTTTATTTTACAATATATTGTTTATTTATTTCACATTTTAAATAAAAAATATAGTCATACAATATGTTATTTAAACAATATTAGCTTTATCTATCCAAGAGTTGAAGTGGTTGGGAAATCTTAGCCATTTGACAAATAATTGTTCGATGTGATTTTTCTTGCGTTGTCTAAGGACCTTTTCTACTAGATAAACGTCAGGACTGCTTGTTTTTTGTAGTTCTGATTCGTAAAAACACCCTCTAATAGGCTGACCTTCTAACGATTCCAACAAGTAAGTAGGTGGATTTGTAACGTTAACTTTTACAACTTTAAACAATTCGGTTGACCAAGAGGGCGTATATCCTTTTTCGAATAAGCTTTTGTACTTGCTAATACGCACAATGTCACCCATGGAAAACTTAAATTTTTTAGGTACAATTTTTAAATAATCATATGCTTTAATATGTGTTTTTTCTTGCACGTCTGCAGGCTTCATTCCAATGGTGCGATGTTTCGAATGGTTATAGGTTTTTGTTACTGCCGATAATATATGTATCCATTTGTAAGATCCTCTTGTCGAAAATTGTTTATATAAATTATTTTTTAAAGTCCTTATGACTCGCTCAACAATTGCAGCTTTCTTTGTGCTGTAAGTGGAATAATGATTTATATTATATTTTTTCATCAGGGCTTGAAAGTTTGTATTATAGAACTCCTTTCCTTGATCACTTTGCAGATTTGTTGGTGTATATGATGCCTCTTCAATGATGCTTTTCATCGCATTAGTAACTTCTATACCAGTCTTGTTTTTTATGGCTTTGGTATAGACAAATTTCGAGTAACAATTTATACAGACCAAAATATAACGATAACCATCGTTTTCATCAGCATACTGTTGCATTTCAGCCAAATCAATTTGCCACAAATCTCTGTATCCTTTTATTATCGTGTGCCGTCTTACAAAATTTTTTCTAGCCGTTCTATGTAGTTCATTAACAATCTTGATTTTTTCTAGACTGGGCTCCATATTATTAGTAATACTAAAGGTTTCAGATCGAAGGAAGAACTGAATAATATCATTAAATATTGAGCTTAATATATTATATCTTCTTCTCGTAATTCCTCTATGATTGACATAATTTCATTTTCGTGTCCAGTGTGACCGGCCATTTTGGAACTCCACAACAAACGTAAACGATCCACCAACTCTTTAGCTTTGTTCCAGTAGACATATTGAAATTTTTTCGAAGATAATTTCTTTTTTGTGGGTAACTGTAGTTTTTCCGAGAGATTTTTTCTTGTAATAGTACCACCTAATTTTGTGCCCATTATCAGAGGTTTAATAATTCGTAAATATTTGTTCCATCTGGTCTCCCGTAAACCATCACTTTTTTTAAAATTGTTGTAGACAGCATTCGTTGATTCCAAAATTTCCTTGTACGTTGAAAGTACATTATCACTTAATTGTTGTTGTTGTTCCTTGCCTACACTTGGGGGTGTATTAAGAAATAACAAATCATAAAGTGCCGGTGATCCACCATATTCTGCAATATTTTTCCCTTTTTTGTATAAGACAATATTTCCATTTCGAAAACGCACCTCTAAATTACCAATAAAATTTTTGCTATAATCTGTTTTTGAACCAAAACGTACACCATATACAGTATCGTATAGAGATGGTTTCGAACGTAATCCTTTCAGGTGTGCGTTTAAAGTATCGGAAGTTGTGGTGTCAGCGGATGCGAGAGATGTATTAGTTGATGTCGAGGGTGTATCAAACACCGATTGGCTAATATCTTCTTTTGAAATGCGATGCTTCTGCTGCTGCTGCTGCTGAATAGGTGTGGAGGTTTGAAAGGAATGTGTAGGTTGGGGAAAACCTGATATTTGAGTCGACTGCACTGATGTACTGAGACTATGTGGCTTTGTAGCTGGATAATGTTGTTGCTGTTGTTGTTGCTGCTGCTGCTGCTGCTGACGTTGCTTAACCACATCAGATATAGTTGTCAACGGCTTAGAAATGGGTTCGTAAAACTTTTCCAATTCCACAACATTAAACTCTTTAGCCGCTTTAATTTGTTTAAATTTTTTTCTGACGGCATTGGTGGCTTCCACTAGTTTACGTTTTAAGTCGATCGCGTTATTCATGATGTTAACAAAGGACGTTTCAACAATCAAATGAGCGTTTTCTCTTATTATTACAGTAATATATAGCTATCAAATCCTTTGCGGTATCTTCCCGATTTCACATCACTGTCTTTATCAATTACTAAAAATCCATACTTATTATCCCAACATTTTGAGCACATTTCTTGAAATTGAGTAAAAGTTAGATCCGGTGAAACGTGGTCGGAAAATATGTGTTTCATATTCAACTCATATTGTTTAAACATAATAATAAAATTGGCGTTGTCTCGCACAAGCTGTTTAGGCACTCGCGAATATGTTTGCGCTAGGTAAAAGGAGTCGATATTTTTATGACGTCCCATGCTAAAGTACGATCTTATAACATCTTGTTTTTCACATATAACATCATCAAAGAAAAATATAGAGTTTGGTTTTGCATCGGACGGTTCCACAATATTACTGGAATCACTAAAGGCATAGTAGCCTAAACCTTTGATGGGCGCTAAAATTTTCCTTAAATACTCATATTTCGGTTGATACAGAGATTTCGAGTAAATATAGACATTTTCGAAACGTAGCCCAAGGGGGTGTGTAAGCAGCGAAATCATGACATTAGTTTTTCCACAATTGGATGGACCAATTAACAGGCCGCGAATAGAGGAAGGAAGTAGAGGACCGTGTCTCTTCATTATCTTCTTTTCAAATCCAAGTCCGACTTTTTCATCGAGATTGTCAATAGGAAGTTTTTGTTTAAGATCGATAACGCGCATCTTAGGAAAATTTGATATTTTATAGGCAATTTTTCACAAAAACTGTCATTCAGATGCCGAGCGTCAAACGAAGTGGACGGTCTCACGTTTCCAACAAAACTGGATACGGTATTGTGAATTCGTTAATAAATAAATTACCATTCGAGGTACACATTCCTGGTTATCAATATTGCGGACCCGGAACAAAAGTAATAAAACGTGTAACAAGAGGTGATCCAGGCATTAATCCTTTGGATGCCGCATGCAAAAAACACGATTTAGCCTATTTACATAATAAAGACAACATAAGTGCGAGACATCGAGCGGATTACGAGCTCGAACAAAGTGCTTGGAATAGAGTAAAATCGAAAGATTCCAGTTTAGGTGAAAAAACAGCAGCTTGGTTAGTTACAAACATTATGAAAGGAAAACAACGTTTTGGTATGGGTGTACCATCATCATTATCAACAAAAAAAACATCTAGTAAAGGCATGCGTCATACAAAAAGAAAAGGTGTTAATAAAAATCGACATGTTCGGAAAGCCAGTTTCGGAACAGCTATTCGACAAGCAGTTCGAAGGGAATTATTAAAAGCCGGAAGTAAAAATGTGTTGGAAAAAAATGTCATGAATGCATCTAAAATAGCTCTGTCGGCAGCACGTAGATCGATAAAAGCGGCAGGTGGCAAAAGGAAGGTTCGTACACCGAGAATAATACCGATTCCTAAAACTGGTGGAATATTACCATTAATACCAATTTTTGCCGGGTTATCAGCTTTGGGTTCATTAGCCGGTGGGGCAGCGGGAATTGTGCGCGCCATAAAAGCAGTAAAAAAAAGCAGCGAAGATAAAACCGGTGCCGGCCTGTATTTAAAATCGAAAGGAAATGGTTTGTTTCTAAAGCCATATCGTAAAGGTATGGGATTATTTTTAAATCGTAGATCAAAAAACTAATTGAATCCCTACCTCGAAGACCACTATCTAACATCGATATAGAAAAATATGCCAAAAAGAAAAGAATAGGACACTTTCGAGGCGTTTATATGAGGGATTTATTACCTAGACAAGGTCCTCGACGTTACGAAGCAGCAATAGTGAATTTGGATAGTACGCGTGGTGCAGGGACTCATTGGGTAGCTTATAGAAAAAATAATTCTAAAGTAACATATTATGACAGCTTCGGCGATTTACCCCCACCGATCGAATTGGTACGATATCTACAAACGGGATCGGAACCATCAAAAATTATTTACTATACATACGATCGTCAGCAGGATTTTGGAACAGTCTGGTGTGGACATTTGTGCTTAAAGTTTCTTGTCGAATCATCAGCGTAAAAGATGTCATCATCATCATCGTCACCATTAACACCGCAAATGGATCGCAATAACTATACTAAAATGTTGCAATCACTGAAAGCATTTCATCTAGCCGGTGAATTAAGGAAAATGACCGTGAAACAGTTAGAAAACATGCCCAAGGAAGTAATGATTGCATTAGCCCCAAATGAAATTCCATTCGTTTGGGAAAAGTTGCCCGAGCACCTCAAAAGCGATATCGATATATTAAAATATCAGTGCGGTTGCAAACATTATTTCAGCAGCAGCAGCAATTTAAACGAGGTTACGGGTGATGAGGATCTTACAGCTAGAAAAATATTTTGTTGTTATTGCAAAATCAGCGATGTGCGCATAAAAGCAGAAAATAGCATAAAAACATCACTATCTAATGCAGTGAGAAAAGGTGTGAAGATGAATCTTTTTAAATGTTGCCGCTAAGAATAAAACCGAGATGTGTGATGTTTTAATGGTTAGTCATGTCTTATACGTTCACACTAACAGGACACTCGAGCGTCTTAAGCGCCGATTTTTATCCACCAGTCGAATTAAATAGAGAAAACAAATATGGTCTGGCATTGCTGGGATTTTACACATACAATTCAATTTTTAATGTGGACGAAAGCAACAATAAGTTTGCCTACATGAAGGAGGGTTACACCACCGAGCCGATACAATTGCAGATTCCACCTGGGGCCTATGAAATAGATGAGATAGGTAAAGCTATGTTGGAGGCTTTGAGGATTTCAACTGAAGAAAAGAACGATGGAATTTTTTACTTGGTCGCTAATAATAATACGCTGAAATGTGAACTGAAATCCCAATATACTATAGATTTCCGGGGAGAGGCGAGTATCGGTAAAATGTTAGGATTTAATCATACAGTGTTAAAAAGAGACAAAAAGCACGAATCAACCGAGATGGTGGAAATAATGAAAGTACGCATCATACGCGTAGATTGTAATATAATTTCCGGAGCATATATGAATTCGGTGGAAGGTCATACCTTGTTCGAATTCGATATCGACGTGGAGCCCGGTTACAAAATCAGTAAAGAACCACAAAATAATATTTATATGCCGTTAATGCCGGCAGGACGTCAGTTTATCGACAACATTACTCTTCGCATCTTGGACGATAGCGGTGATCTAATCAATTTTCAAGGCGAGAAAATAATCGTGAAATTGGAACTGAAGAAACTTTCATAGAAATGGGTTTTTGCTTCAATCGTCAATTGTGTGTGCTGTCGACTAAGATGGGGGAACCGCCGAAACATAATAAAAGTAAAAGAAGAGTTAACGTCAAGGTTAGTCGTCGTTCAGACGTTAGATCACAAACATCTCAACAGTTATCTGCCGAAGACTATAAATTTTTAAAATCAATCGGTCTTAAAGTGCGAAAATGATTTCCACCACCAGCGATAAAATAGAGGTTTTCTCCGAACCCATCTTGGACAATTCCATTATTAGTCTAGAAGAGCATACGTATAAACCATACGGATCTCCATCATTCAACAATTCGAATGAAGTCCGTATCCCCATTAATTTTCAAGATATTATACTGGATATCGCCGAAAGTTACATATATATCGAAGGAAAATTTAAACCCATAGACGCAACGAAAAGATGTTTTTTTTATCAAATAATGCCCTCGCATTTTTGTTCGATGAAATTCGCTACGAGATGGGAGGTGAACAGGTCGCCGTGGTTCGTAAACCTGGAGTTACGACGACATTAAAAACCATGGTTTCATTCGGAAGTTTGCAACAAAGATCTCTCATGACGTGCGGATGGGGTCTCGACGAAGCAAACCAAGATATCGTAGACACGGCAAGTAACGTATTCTCCGGGAAATTACCCTTAAAATATCTTATGGGATTCGCCGAAGATTACGCAAAAGGTGTTTTCAACGTAAAACAAGAGCTTATTATGATTATAGCTCGCACTTTTACCAATTGTTACGTCGGCGAAGTAGAGGCAGAAATTAGTATCGACAAAATCGAATGGAAAATTCGTCACATCATTCCAGACGACAAGCAAAAATTGAAAATACTGTCTCGCATTAATAAAGGAGGAAACAATGCCAGTATTCAAATGGCATATCGTAAATGGGATCTGTACGAATTACCAACTTTAAGGCAAACATCTTCCGACGTGTGGGCCTTGAGAACGAGTACAAGTCTGGAAAGACCGCGCTATATAATCGTCGGGTTTCAAGACAGCAATAATTGCGACAAGAAAGAAAAAAACGCAACCCAGTTTACCCACGCCGACGTATGCGACATTAGACTGTATCTGAATTCAACCGTTTATCCATACGAAAGATGGAATTTAGATTTCGCCAAGAAACTGTACGCAGCAGCCTATTACAATTACGAAAACTTCCAAAGCAGCTACTACAGGCGCGAAATAAACGATCCGATGATAACGTTCGCGGAATATATGAAAAACCCCGTTTTTATTATCAATTGCAGTCATCAACCAGAGGCGATTAACTCATCGACAGTGGATGTAAAATTGGAGTTCCAAACGAGAAAGAATAAATTCCCCAAAGACACTAAAGTGTACGCATTAGTTATTCACGACTCATTTTTTAGTTATAATGTATTAAACGGTTCGGTGACCAATAAATCTATATTTTAATGTATCTATTATATGTAACACAAAATAATGTTCTTGAATCAATAAATTTGTAATGAGTGAAGTAGTAGTTTTATATTTATTTGAAACCCAACCAAAAAAAAAAAAAAGCTGGCGGAAAAGCCCGCTCTTTAAGAAAAGAGTACGGGAATTTAGAAAATGGTGGTTTATTAAGTGGAAAAAAGAGCTTAAATAACACAAGAGAAAATTTTTAAGGCAAAATATGAAAACAACGATTTAGAAAATTTGTAGGAAAGTAACGGTTAGGAATAGGGAAAAAAGTTATAAGAAAAAATTATAGAGGAAATCGAGTACTATAAGCAAGCATTTTTCTCGATAGTAAAAAAGTAAAAAAAAAAATTTTCAAAAAAAAATTGAAAAATGGTGAATGCGCGCCAAAGTTGAAGTTTTGGAGCAATATGATATTGGGAAATTAGAAAGAGAATTTTTTTCTACATATGGTAGTACTTTTCAAAATTCGGAAAGATGAAATTTTAAGAAAAGGGTTATAGTAAGTTAGTAATTTGGATTTTTTAAAGCGCTGTAGCTCGGGAACCGTTCAAGATAGAAAAAAAATAAAAGCACTTTCATAGCCCAAAATTTTGAGGAGAATGCGATGGTGTAAAAAAAATTATATTTTTTTTTTTTTTGAAAATGCTGAATACGCGCTAAAGTTGAAGATTTAGAGAAAAACGGTATTGGGAAATTAAAGAGAGAACTTTTTTCTACATATTGTAGTATTTTTGAAAATTCGAAAAAATGAAATTTGAAAAAAAGGGTCATAGAAAGTTAGTAATTTGAATTCTTTAAAGCGCTGTAGCTCGGGAACCGTTCAAGATAGAGAAAAAATAAAAGCACTTTAATTACCTAGAATTTTGAGTAGAATACAATGGTGAAAAAAAAATTTGGAAAATCTTAAAAATGACAAAAAATTTAGACGAAAAAATTGAAATTCTCGAGTTAGGAGGCTAGAGCTGCCGAACGGGAGTATGTGGAAGTTGTAGGGGAGGGTTTTTCTAAGTCCAAAATGCGATGAAAAAATTTTTTTTATATTAGCGAATCGGGAAAAATAGTGTGATATACTTCAACTCTTCCTTATTACGATTCCGTCAAAACATTTTCAAAATTTTCCTTACCTTGCCTGAAAATAATTAAAATATATGCATAATTTGCATTTTTTGTAAATATGTAGCAAAGTAATGGTTAGAAATATCAAAAAAATTTATTTGAAAAAAATGTAGAAAAGTGGAGGGGGGTAGTTTGTGTCCATACCAGAGATACGGTGAGTTATAAAATCATATTATTCTCAAACTTATATAATGCATATATGCACTCCACCTTACCCCCTCCAACTTTTTGAATGTATATAGAGGCCGGTATTAGAATTATTTCATCATTACACATTCGATCGGCAAGATGAAAGATATACCAAAAAGGATCATTGGCATTGTCAGGCCATTCGTGCCCGGCAAAATATGCAAGTGTGAGGAGTGCGGGGGTACCGCACCAGGAGCGGCACCTTCGGCACCGCCTGCAACGCCGACACCACCAGCGACGACGACGGTGCCGCCAATGAGAAGACCAAGGGCTGCACCTAGGTCGGTGTTAATATCGTTGGGTATTACTCCACGGTAGGCACCCCACCCTCCCCCCAGGCCCTTTTAGGGCCACAAAAACGGTCCTTTTCAGGACCACATTATATTTTGATCGTAGTTTAGTAATCGTCACTTATGGGGCGAGATATTCGTTTAACGACGATTTGTCTCGTAGCTTAAGTGCCAAGTTATATGCTTGAGAACCTATGAAAATGTTAACAGTTCAAACAAGGTTTCTATTATTTTTTTTTTTTTTTTGTAATGTATTCTTCACAAAATATTAAGAATAAGTCTTATTGTCTAAACAAATCTAATTCCTTATTTAAAGTTTTTGAAAAAATCAATAATTCTATAAGCTCTCACCAATACATAACATTTAGAATCCGTTGGTGGGGTGGGGGTAGTTCTATATATATGAGACTGGGTCAGTTACACAGTCATATATTCATCAACCCTCATACGATGAACATGGAGGAAGAAAGACCCGCCAGCCGAGGCTCATCCATCTTTAGTGATGACACCGTAGCCGACAACGTTGGAGACCTGCAAGTCTTCGACGACGACGACGAGGTGGATTTTGAAATTGACGTCCTACGTTGGGACGACTTGGATGAGCCGATTCCGCTAGTATATGACCATGATCCGGGTCTAGTGGAATTAGACGATGCGGGTGATTGGGTCTTACAAAGACTCGAAACTCCGTCGCCGCAGCCAGAGCCGGACTCGACGGAAGATGTGGTGCTGGAAATTCCAGCATCACCAACACCCGACGACCCACAAGGCCCCTGCGATTCGTCAAGCTGGTGGTCGACCAGCGAGGATGGGGCACCATAAGCCCCACACTCTCCCTGGCCCTTTTTAAGGGCACACAACAACGGTCCTTTTCAGGACCACAAAATACTTTGATCGTAGTTTTAGTACATATTAGTACTTTGTTACCAATATTGTATGTATAGAATATACAATATTAGATACAAAGTATTAAAACTTTAAGTGCTGGTGGAACCCAGCTAAATCGTTCGTTCGTATTTGAGACCACAAACAACTTTTGGTCTCAATACGTAATACGACATTTGTTTTCACCCCCCACCATTAATTTGTCTCTATATATACGACCACCAATACTTATTACAATCATTTTAGTTCAACATGTCTGCGACTCAACAACAACAACAACCCATCCAATGCCCTGTGGTAGATTCTACCACAGAGAATTGTTTGGAGTGGGAGTCGAACGATCCTAGATGGGATGAACTTTGGCTGTTCATCATCGAATATACAGAGGACAGCACCGCCACCCCCGCTGATGATGACGGGCCGTGCGACTCCACAACACAATAAAAGAGTCGCATGTTTTACAACCAAACGGTCCTTTTCAGGACCACAAAATAATTTGATCGTAGTTTTAGTTGGTTATAATACTTTGTAACCAATATTTTATGTTTTTTTCATAAAAACATACAATATTGAGATACAAAGTATTAGAAGTTCTGGCGACAGAACCTTAACTTCATAAACCGAACCATGTTTTAGCATACTTGTAAATATTATCAGAAAATATTTACAACTATTGCTATTGCGTAGTTTTAGTGGATTATTCACTCTTTTTTTTTTATTACCTAATATTATGTGGGACAGGGCCTATATGAAATAACACACAAAAATAAATTTTCAAGTCATTTTTATTCTCATTATAAAATATAAAAAATTTGATCAAACACTTTTTTATTAACTACAATATATATATATATATATATATATATATATATATATTTACAAACTTAATACTATAAATTAAAAGCTAATCTTTACAACTACCTAACACCTACTGCATAATTTATTAAAGTCCTCTAATTGTCTTTTTAACCGCGCAGATTTCACCTTTTTTATCTCTAATTGTCTTTCAAGTTCTGAAATGTCACTGTCACACTCGTTCACTTCTTTCACTAAGCGTTTTTTCATGGCATAAATGTCGGTCAATTTGGTCTTCTGAGAGTTGGTGAAGTCTTCGACCCACTCCGGTTGTGATGGCTCCGAATATATTAACGAAGAAGAAGCGGTTTTATTTGGTGAAGACGATGACGATGACGACGACGACGACGACGACGACGAAGCAGCGGAAACTTCATCGCCTTCAAAACACCGCTTAAACCGCTTCTTCATGGATTTCCGGCACCCCAATATCGGCGACAGTGGTGCTGGGGAAGACTTCACCTCCGACACTATTTCATTCTCTACGCTGGCCGGTGTTGGTGGCGTTGGTGGTGTTGGTCCATCGGGGCCTTCTATGACTTCCACTTCTACTGACAATGGCTCTTTTGGTGCTGTTTTTAGGAAGTCGGGTAATGGAACAGGGGTGGAGGGACGCTTAAAGTTAAACTTTTTCTTCTTCCCTTGTCCCACACCTTTAATCGCCGAATAAAATGTTTTTTTATCGGCGATTTCCGACTTCCGCATAGTCAAGAGCTTTTTCAGTTTCGAAGCTTTCGGAGAAGATTCCCTAGGCCGCGATGCTTTTCGCACAACCACATCACTAATCACATTTATCTTTGGCTCCTTCTCCTCCGTCCAGCATTCCAGGAATTGCGCTGCCGACTGAACTAACTCTTCGTCGCGACCATCGTTGAGGGCTCGGTCTTCGGCATCTTCATGCTCCACGCCATTCCAGTTCTCGAACACCCCCGGACTTAACACTTCCAAACCACTCATGTTATCCAGCATGCCTTGCTGTGAACCGCAGCTCACGTCAAGAGCATCTAAAAGAGACCGTACACTCGACATTTTCGATATTCAAACTCACACAATTAACTTTTTCTTAGCACTGTACTGTTTGCTGTTCTGACGAACTGTGAAGAGCTCGAGCCAGCAAGTCTGCTTTTATGCCCATTTCCCCCACTACACCACCTTTATTCCTTTTGTTCGATGCATTAAGTATAATATTTAAACTTGTCAGATGCAAGGCCAAGGCCGACGTAACCGGCAATACCAGGGTCGTTTTCAAGGTTGTAATTTTCATGGATTTTTTTTTTTGTCCCTGTCAAGGTTATTTTAAAGAAGCATATAAATATAGTACTAAACTTGTTAGATACGAGGCCAAGGCCAAGGTCAAAGTACCCGTCAATGTCAGGGTCGTTTTCGAGGTTGTAATTTTCAAGGATTTTTTTTTTGGTCCTGTCAAGGTTATTTTAAAAAGTAATACATAATTAGAGTACCGCGATTGAAAAGTACAACATATTCAAACATCATGTTGCCAACTGATGAACAACCTAGTGTAGCAGCCAAAAGAAACAGTCATATACCAAAAGCTTTTTATTTAGCTTGTCATCATTGTAAAAGACTAGGTATCTGCTGGCGAAATGATCTTACGTACGACTTCAACTACATTGACCTTTTCAGGGTTAAATTTGTACAATGCGGCTTTTGTGGACTAGTTTACTACCAGTTCAAGGACATTAATGAACGTGCCATCCAGAGAAGAAATTGGGTCATAGAAGAAGCTTACCTGTACAGAAGAAATTAACATGTATTTTATTTCTTAATTTTTAATTTTTTTGTTTGTTATTTTTTTTATTTTTTTCAATAATAAAAAGTAAACTCAATCTTTTGTTATATTTTAATTTTTTTTTTTTCAATAAAACAATAGTAAAATGAATCTGTATGTGTATTTATTAAACATCACCTAAAATACGTTTTGCAATCCATATTTTTCTGCAGAGTCCGTTTATTAATGAAATAGAACCATATATTAGGGTGAAATCTAATGGTTTCAAATCAGTCTCACATAACAATGTCAGCAGTAAACACTATTGATAAGTTCGGTCGCAAAAGAAAATTTAAGGATTTTAACTTTATGCGAGGTCCTTCAGGAATAGGTTTTAAACTTACACCTAATGGAGATTACGACATGGGAAGCAAAAGATTGTGCTATTTAGCAGAACCTCTTGAAGGAGACGATGCGACCACACGAAATTATGTTGATAATAACCTTGCTCAGTGTGTGCAAGATACGCAGAAAGCTTTACATGACTCAACAATTGTTATTAAAGATATATTCAGAAACCAACTTGAAGGTTACGTACGCAAGAAATTAATTGAAACCGGTCAAGAACTTAGAGGATACATTGATGATACTGTTATTGCAATATATGAACTTAGGCAAGACGAACTGCGTGATGAACTTAACTCTAGAATGTTGAAAATTGAAAAGACTATGGAGGATCTTGTCAGCAAACCTGTTTCACATTAAACACTTACTCGTAGACCTGTGCGTTTAATTTACTATTAGACAAATTTTTCAACAATAACTTTTACAGTTTGTTATTTGTCGACACTTCATTATATTTATAATTTTAAAATAAAGGTTCAATAAAAAAGCAATCAAGTAATGAATACATGTTTTTTATTTAAAAAAAAAAAAAAAAATTACAATACTATCGTTACATATTAATGTTGTATGTTTAATAGAAATAATAAAAACAATACAAATAATGAAATATGGATTTTCCAGATTACGTGCTGTCCTGACTTAGAAATGATTCCAACACGGTGACTAAATTTGCTAAGTTTTCTTCCGGGTCTGTTTTGTAAAAATCTATGTCTGCATGCCCCCAAGGTAGAGTTTTGGTTGAACTGGGAATTATATAACGTTTATCATCGCTATGTGACAATGCTACTTTATTTATTATGTTGGTAAAAATGTTATGTAATTCACTTCTAAATGTCTTCATCTTTCTTAATATCAAACCACCCCGTTCAACAATTCTTTGGTAGTCTTCCTGATGAAGGTCTTTCTCGATAACACATTTTTTGATACCTTTGGCTTTTTTTAATTCATTATTAATGGACTTTACATAATAAGCCTTCGCGCCGGTACCATAAAAACTTATTATCGGATCACCAGGAAACTCATCTTTCATTCTACCAACTACAGAATTACTTTTAATTATGTTGAAATTATTAATTTCGGGGTAATTTGATGTATCGAATTTTTCGGGGTTTTCTGATATAGTTTGATAAAAGTTTTCCGTATACACTTTTAATATAAGCGAGTCAGTATCGGTGTAAAGTAACGAAGCATCATCACCAAACTTGGATTTAATAAAATTATAATAAAAATCGTATATTACAGTCTTTGATATATCTAATATGGAAAAACCGATATAAATTGGTTTATTGTACAATATTTTAACTTTATTCATATGTATAGCAACAAAGTTCTCGGTAAATATCGAGCTACTATTGAAATTGGGGCGGGATATTAGTGCTCTAGCTCCATTTCTGCCTACACTGTTCTCCCAATGTGTTACTAATTTTATATCCTTTCGATTTTCCACATTTTCCATAGTTTTACCAAATATCGCGTTATTTTTTAATTTAAAAGTGTCCTTCGCAAATTTTGTGGTGGCCTTGTTACGTAAATTGGTATTAAAATCAATATACGATTTTAGCCATTTTGATTGCTTAAACTGTAATACTCGATGGGTTTGCATTACCACTAAGCCGTTGGCGATGGCTTGTTTTAAAGTTCTATAGTGTACAATGTATTTTTTTTTATCTTGTAAATTAGGAATTAATTTCGGTAATTTAGCGTTTTCTGTTGGCGGTATGATATTTTCTACTAGAAATGGAAGATCAGAATGTGCATCATGCAACTCAGTCGGATAATGCACATCCACTTCCAAAACGTAGCCATGTAAACTATCATCACCAACAGCCATAATATTTAAATCCAGAATTTCGCGCTCGCTTAACCATCGAAAACCACCATATGGTAATGCTTGTGACATACTATGACCATATAGATTTGTAGCATCAAGGTATGTTATAAATGAAGAAGGTTTTGTTGGGTCATAGTCTGGTAAAAAAATATTATTAGCGATGTGCTTCCTTTCTGTACACTGGCTTATGCCGCCGCGTATACCTTTCTTAAAAAAATGTATCATGTCTATATCCGTTAAGAGCTCTAACTCTACCTTAGTCATACGTAGCATACAATCAAATGATAAACTTGGAAGGGTATAGTAATGTGCTGGATCAAGTTTATCGAATTTTAAACAATTATTCCGAAATTGCTCAAAAACATCACACAATAGCAACACATCTGATTTTAAATACACGTCCGAATAGTCCCCCAAAGTTTTACACCCAATCAAGCGCCATACTTCTTTTGCTCTTCTATAGCTTTTATCGCTAATATGTTCTTCCCGTAAATTATCATAAAATTCATCTTTACTTGGAAGACATGTATTTTCCATTTTTTCTATAGAGTCAATAAAGCTATAGGGAAAAACACCCTTTTGACGCATCAAATTAAATTGGTTGATATTTGAAAAATGTTTCCGCGTTTCAATAAAATCGTCGTCGTTTAAACCGCTGCCTAAATTTTCCAAAGACGTTGACAGAAATTTAAAACTATCAATAAATCGCAACTTTAAATATTTCCTCTTGACTTTTCCACATTTACTATCAAAATAATCGTGCACATAAATGCTTTTGGTAAATGATATGTACTTTTCCTTACTTTGAGCCAAAACACCAATTGTATCCCCATATTTACATAACTCTTTTATAAATAAATGGCTGTCGTAGCCGCTTAAGTTATGAAATATGATAGGGATAAAAGAGGGTAATTTATAATTTAAATTACAAACGGAATGTGCAGCACCAAATCTTTTTGCACCAGTTATGTGACAGTGGTCTCGTACTTTAATCTCACCCTCTTCAAAAGGACCTTCACATATACCACATATTTTAGCATCATTAAACTTCCTTTTTTCTTCAGGCGTTAATGGTTTCATAGGCTTAATGTCTTTTAAATATGTGTTGTATAGAGCCTTTAAATCACACTCGATACGATCCACAAAGACTTGAGCTGCATTATTCCCCCGAAATAGCTCAAATTTCGAAAGTGAGTCGTCAAAAGAGCATTTAATTAAATAAGCAAAAGAATATGGTTCATGTTTAAAACTTTTTACAGTGTAAGAATTTTGTGGGTTTGGTTGTACCGTTTCAACGGGTTTTAAAACAGATTCGAAATCTGCATAAACCACGAATGGAACGCGCATTTGCTTTTCTATACCCTCGAATTTTAAAATATTTTCCGGCACACTCTTTCCAAATTTATCGATTTTTAAATCCACTGAGGGTGTTTGCGTGAAAATGTGGTTACAATCGTAGCTTTGATGTAAAGTTAAAGCTGACGGTGTACTAAAATAAATGAGGCAACCATCACAGAAATATATTTTATGTTGTTGACAACTAATTTGACTTGAAACTAAACGTGATAAATCCCGAATCCAACCATAATGACTCTTTGAACAAGTCGTATCGCAAAAATGTTCACCGCCATCTTTACTACTACAGTCTTTTGTAATTAACAATAAATTTACATGCCTATCCAACTTTTTTGACGCATACCTCAGTGGACCAATAACTTCATGTATTACTTCATTATTTTCATATTTAGATTCCAGACCGTATACGTTAATTGATATGTTGTTCATTTCCTCAATTTTTTTAATGTCACGTAATTTTACTGGAAAATCCATACCTGTTACATTTAGCACTCTAGAAAAATGGGGGTAGGATGTCTTCTGTGAAGGCTCTGCTGTTGGAGGAAACAATGCTGATGTTACAGCCCACGCAAAGCAAAATTCGTCCTGGTTAATCACAATGACGACAGCTCCTTTCCTTTCAATAGAATACGGCAACTTGATGTATGATGAGCCACCCATAGGCATATACTTGTTGATACCAACTTCCAAGTATAAAATTCGCACAAGAGCCCATCCTATAACAAGAAAAATAATATATAAAAATCAGTTTAATATATCGGGTTTTGATTTTTCCATACCTGAATCTTTCTCCTGGAACTCTGTCGCCTGCGTTTTTATTAATTCGGTGAAAGAATGGTAAACGGCATCCAAATCACTTTCTACACTAATTATTTCATTAGCAGTGTTGAAGGATTTTTCACTGAATATTTCTTGTGATGGAAGCATGTACTCGCCAACAGCTGTCATGTTAACTTTTAAAGCATGATGCACACGCAATAAATTATTAACAAGTTCCACCACCTTGGAATTAATGTCTGCAAAGAACATTACGTAATCGGAATGCTCCATATCACTGCTAACCCGATAGGTTGCAATTCTCCTTTTGAAGGCACATTGAACGAGTTGCACACCATGACATACCGGCAAACATGAATTATTTTTATGTTGTTGTGTTCGTTTATGCGCTGACATATGATTTATTGGAACATCTACATTACATGTAGCGCAATTAATTACCGGAATCGTCGATGTATACTCTTCAATTCGGAGCCGTTTTCCTCCAGGCACTTCATTAAATCTCGCCGCACACGATTCTCTTTGATGACGTCTCATATTATAAATATTAGTAAACTTAGAACCGCAATTTTCACAAACATATGCCATGATTTGTCAAATATTAACACATGTACTACCTATACAAGTCAGAGCCAACTGATGAATGAAACTGCCCCATACCTTATATAAAACCATTCAAGGTCACCCCCAACCACGTAACATATCTTCAAGGTCACACATCCAAGATGACCTTCAACAAAGTCAAGGTCGTCTCGACCAAGGTCAAGGTCAAGGTCACACACACAACCTTGAACACAAGGCCAAGGCCAAAGCACACGTGCACTTTCAAGGTCAATGGCAAGGACATGTGGGCGGGGCCAAAGAGGGGTGAAGCAAGGTCAAGGTCAAGGTCGAGGAGTGGGGGGATTGAGAGAATCGGGTTATGTTCACTACTCTAACTCGAACTTTTTAGAATAAGCTTGAATTTAGTCAAACATATTTGCATTTATCACAACAATGCCTGCAGCAAACCAATGAAGGTCAGTTTTTAAGTTGCTTATCAGTACTGTATAGTGGAAAAATTATTAATATGATATAAATTTTTCTTTGATGCAAATATCAATTTTAAAACAAGAAGTTTCATTTTTAATTTAATGAAAAGTAACAATTTTAGTGTTTTTTTTTGTTAATTTAAAGAGAAACGTTGTACTTTTCCAATTTTAGGTAAAATCTAAATACCTGAATACTTCTATTGTGGCAGCAGTTTCGGCTACAACAGTAACTAATGTATTAACGTTGAAACATGGCTTACACCTCTCTGTTATGGAAAAAAGAGGAGAACATATCTGTGAGTGAGTTATGACTATTATCGATTTATTAAACCATCAACTCATTTTGATAACTCTATATTTAATAATTAACTGAAATTTGGTGTTAAAATTTTTTTGTAGGTAATCGTAATACATCCAGAAGAGATACATATAGAACTGAAAAGTATAATGAAATATATGCTACTTGGGACTGCGTGGCCCTTCTGGAATTTTATGAGGTTTTATTGTAGAACAAATATCCTTTTTATGTAAGTATTCTACAGAATATACCCTATTTTATATAAAAAATCTACACAAGATACACTTGGACCTTTAATTTATTGCCCGTATTACTTGGTGTATAATTTCTTTCGAGACATACCATATTTTTTATAAAAAATCCATAAAAGACATCTCACGTGTCTTTAATTTTTAAATTATACATTTTTAATAGAACGAAATAACCCTTTTTGTAAGTAACAATTTTAGTGGTATGGTTTTTTGTTAATTTGAAGAAAATTATTGTAACTTTTCCAATTTTAGGTAAAATCTAAATACGTGAATACTTCTATTGTGGCAGCAGTTTCGACAACAACAGCCACTAAAGTATTAACGTTGAAACATGGCTTACACCTCTCTATTAGGGAAAAAAGAGAAAAACATATCTGTGAGTAAGTTATGACTATTATCGATTTATTAAACCATCAGCTCATTGTGATAACTATATATTTAATAGTTAACTGATATTTTGTGTTAAAAATTTTTTGTAGGTAAACGTAATACGTCCAGAAGAGATACATAATAGAACTGAAAAGAATATTGAAATATATGCTACTTGGGGCTGTATTGGGCTTCTGGAACTTTATGAGGATTTGTTGTAGAACATATATCCTTTCATGTAAATATTCTACAGTATATACCCTATTTTTATATAAAAAATCTATATAGGATACATTTGGACTCTTAGTTTATTGTCAACATCACTTAGGGTACAATTTCTCTACAGAAAACAATTTATTTTGAATAAAAAAACTCGTAAGAGAGACTTCAGGGGTTTTTAATTTTCAAATTATATATTTTAACATATCAAAATAGCCCTTTTTGTAAGTATCCTACAGAATATACCCCATTTTTATATAAAAAATTAGACACGATACATATGGACTTTTAATTTATTATCCATATCACTTAGAGTACAATTTCTCCCCAGAAAACACCATATTTTGTATAAAAAAATCCATAAGAGACATTTCAGCGGGCTTTAATTTCAAATTATACATTTTAACATATCAAGATAACCCTTTTTGTAGGTATCCTACAGAACATATCCTATCTTAACATAAAAATCTATATAAGATACATTTGGACTTTTAATTTATTGTCCATATCGCTTAGGGTACAATTTCTCTCCAGAAAACGCCATATTTTGTATAAAAAATCCATAAAAGACATCTCATGGGTCTTTAATTTTCAAATTATACATTTTTAACAGAACGAAATAACTCTTTTTTTTTAAGTATTCTACAGAACATACCCTATTTTTATATAAAAAATCTATATAGTATACATTTGGCATTTTAGTTTATTGTCAACATCACTTAGGGTACAATTTCTCTCCAGAAAACTCCATATTTTGTATAAAAAATTCGTAAGAGACACTTCAGGAGTCTTTAATTTTCAAATTATATATTTTAACATGTCAAAATAACCCTTCTTGTAAGTATCTAACAGAACATACCCTATTTTTATATTAAAAATCAGAAAATACACTTGGACCTTTTAATTTATTGCCCATATAAATTAGTCGATGTGTAATTTCTCTTCTAAAAACGCTCTATTTTGTATAAAAATCTCCACAAGACGCAACTTGGACCTGTAATTTTTCAAATTAGACATTTCTAACAGTTGATTTAACCACTTGTTATAGCATTTTTTTGTAATTTTGTGTCTTTTCCAAGGCAGTAGGAAACCTCTTTGACATTATTGTTCATATTATTTTGTACAGCTTTTGATGAATTTTTGAGAAGTCAACAAAAGGCAAAATATTTAATTTCTTACATCACAGTGGTTTTAATTTTAATATTTAAACTCATATCTAAACGAAATTATGATCCACGATTTAAAGTATTCTACAGAACATGCCCTATTTTTATACAAAAAATCTATACAAGATATACTTGAACCTTTAATTTATTGTCCATATTACTTAGTCTGTGACTAATTTATCTCCTGAAAACACCCTATTTTTGGATAAAAATCTACACAAGGCATCACTTGAGCTTTTAATTTTTCAAATTACACATTTTTAATATTTAACCCATTATTATAGTTTTTTTTATAATTTTATGTCTTTTCCAATGCAATAAGAAACCTTTTTAATATTTTCATATTATTTATACAACTTTTGGTGAATTTTGAGTAGTAACAAAGTCAAATATTTAATTTCTTACACTAGAGTGTTTTTAATATTGATATAAGATGTGATATCTAAAACATAATTATGACAATTTAAAAGCGTTTAAAATTTGTAAAAAATAGGAAATTATGTATTTAAAATAGCAAAATAAAAAAACACTTTCATATTTCACGGAAAATTAGAGAAAAGCATATCAGTGAGTTAGTTAGGCTATTATCGATTCGTTGAACCATTAGCTTATCATGATAAATGAAACTTGTGGTTTTGCTGTACACTATTAAATAGTTTATTTCATATTTTATATATACCTATGCTCAAAACCTCGCTTATACATATCTGGAAATTTTTTATTATATTGAATTAAAAGAGACATAAACAAAAACTCATGCCTAGATTACTTTTTATCTCTTTAATAACTCTCACCATTATGTTAGTATTTTAAATAATCAGTTTCCTCTTAAGCACTTTTTACTTTTTTCGATATTTTATTAACTTTTTATCACATTAAATAAAACGAGACACCTATGGTTAAAGGAAATCCAACTTAATTATTTTTGCTAAAAATTGTTTATTTTTTTTAGATATACCATACCTTATGCTGACAAAGACCTTCCAGATGATGTGAAAATCGATTCAAGAAACTATTTGGTTTGTGGATGGTCCTCCTCCTCCAGTCCTAAACATTCTGTACCCAGGAATAAAATCTAAATATGTGACAATATATATCAGATTAAGGATATGTTTGTATAAATTGAAAAAATAAATTAAAATATTATGTTTTCAATTATTATTAAAGTAATTTAGATTTACCTATTATATATGTAAAAAAAAAAGGTTATAACTCGAAATTGCTTGCCATAGGGGGCCCTAAATATAAATTCACATTGTTGATTTACCAGCTAAATATTTGTTTATTATTCACTCTTTATATTACAGTAAAAAATAATGTTTGATGAAATAAACATGAAGTATATATTTGTTTTATTTTCCCCGTGCGTTCTAAGGGGCATATCGTATAACTCCACTTTTTATTACATAAAATTCATATGTCTCGTAGCTTCGTATCAACTCTTTTTTCCAAATTTTACCTTTTCAAAGTAAAAAAATATATATCAAATGGTGTTCTCTCTAAAATTTTACGCGCGATCATTATTTGACATGACAGCTGATGTATGACAGATAACAACTAGAAAATGGGACTCCGGGGGCTTAATCCTAAAAATAGGACATATAAAATAAGGGAAATACAGTATTCCTACCATCATCTATTCAATTAGCTACAAACTTGTTAAAATGAAATTATAAAATGGCGTGTTTGCATCACCATGGTCCACAGTAAGTTCTCTATTTACAGAATTTCCTTGTCAGATTGTCTACAAGTCTTTAAATCGAATGAAATATTTGTTCAAATTCTACTAGATTATTTTTTACTGAAAAGCGTATTTTCGCTTTATTAAATAGGGCCTAATAAAAAGTGGGGTTAAAGCCTAATGTAAATGATAGCTGACGTATATAACAATTGGCAGCTGATGTAAATGCGAAAGCCAACATCCAAATGGGGCCCTTGGGTGGGGGTTCAGGGAAAAATTTGGCCTTTAGCCGGAGCTTGAATGGGATCCGCTAGTGAAGACCTAGAAAATGCGGCCCTCGGTCGGAAATTGAACTGAGTCCTATGGGGCACGTGGGTAGAGCTCTAGAAAATGGGGCCCTTCGATGGAACTTTATAGGAGCCCTATAGGGTACCCAGATGAAGCTTAGAAAAGGGGGACTTCGGAAGGAGCTCTAAAAAATGGGGTCCCCGGACGGAACTTTAACGAAGCCCTATGGGGTACCCGGGTGAAGTACTAGAAAAAGGGAACCCGGACGGGGCTCTGAAAAATAAGGATCGCGGACGGAACTTTAGCGGAGCCCTATGGGGTACTCGGGTGGAGCACCAGAAAATGGGGCTCAAAAAAAGGGACCCGGTCTATATCGCCGGAATAACTACTCTTGACGTAGGAGGGGGCAATGTCAGGGTCAAGGAGGGGGGGGATAGAGCGAATCGGGTAATGCTCACTACTCAAAAGCGTTAAAAACTCAAAAAAATTTTAACAACTTTCATTCGCATATAACTTTTGATAGCAGTGAGAAATTCTAATGATATTTTCAGCATACTCTAAGGCAGAAGTTTTTCTGCTCTCCGTAGACCTTTCCCCCTCCCTCTTCTTCCTAATATTGAATTTTTACAATTTTATCAACTTAAATGTGTTTTTGACAACTGAAGTCTTGGCTTAGTAATGGAAAGCACAACGTAGAGATTCGGGAATAAATATCAAATGGAGTCATAAATTTTGTTTAACTAAAAAAAATGGTCGACTAGTTATCCGGAGTGTTCCTATCAAAATATTTTCAAGATAGGTATATTAATAAGAGTTTGAAAACTGAAAAAAATTGTTGGTTAGTGAACAGTATAATCGACTTCATTTGCATCTAACTTTTGTAAGAAGTGAGTTATTTTGATGTGGCTTTCAGTATATTCTAGAGAGTATTGCCAGAGATATTTCCTCGGCAGCTTCATGTAAAGACGCCAATAACTGAAAAATAATTTGTTAGTGAGGGAAATGTTTCCGCATAATTTGTGATTGAAGTGAGATGTTTAGGGCTGTAGCCCTTTTTACATCATCTCAACGAAATTTCTTCTTGTTTCCAGTTTAAACATCTTACATGCATTTTTGTAACAGTAATATTACGGCTAATTATTTTAAAGACAAATTGAACCTAAAAAGGATGAAGTACAATATTTTTACAAAAAAAAAGAAATTTCTACTTCCAAAAATTGTACTAAAACGTAAAAAATAAATTATAAACTATTTTAAACTGCAATATATTTAATAATTGTGGATTTACTAAATTACTTAGCACTTTTTTTAAAGTGGTGCTAAATTTTAAATTTATAGAAAATAATTTTAAACTAAACAAATACACTCTTAACTAAAGCAAAAAAATTAAACGCAGAACAAGAGCTAGGTAAATAATACCATATGATATAGAAATGAAGTTGGTTAAAAATATCACTTCACCAAAAATTAATTTAAAAATACAATTTTTATAAAAAAAAAATTGAACCGACTTCTAAAAGTGCGCTAAAAAGTGAAAAATAACTATAGATTTTTTATATGAAATTGAAATTTTTTATGTCTGCGCCAAACTAATACCTGACAAAATGTGATTCGCATAAACAGATTAAAAATATTTAATTTGCAATTGCTTTCTTACTCTAATTTGTATATATTAGTAGTTATTTATTTCATTTAAAGATAATTTGGCGCTGACTTCAAAAATTTCAATTTCATATAAAAATTTATAGTTATTTTTCACTTTTTAGCGCACTTTTGGAAGTTGGTTCAATTTTTTTTATTAAAATTTTAATTTTCAATTTTTAGTTTGAATTCATTATGATATCCATAAATTATTTGAACTAAGTACTAATCGAGATTTGTGTACTTCGCAATGACTCCAAGGTGTCAAAAAAGTACCCATTTTGTTCAAAGCTTTAAACCACACTAAAATGAACCACTAAAATTTTTTTGATTCATAAAGTTCTCGAAATTCCAGTGAAATTGTGTCAAACAAATATTTAGTCTGTCATAGTAAATCCACATCTTAAAATTCAAATTAATTTTAGATTCATAATAAAGGCCCCCAAAACTTTCCAATATCGATGTTTAAAGAACTTGAGACGTAAATTTCTTAGCCCGATATATTTTATATTCCATATTGAATTTGTATATGCCCCAAGAACCCACAATATCAATTTTAGACAAAATCGGATAATGTAAAATTTTCAGTCTCGCATATTGTATCTTATCAACCTAATACTTGTAAAAAATTAACCTCATATTCGTAATACACGACCCCGAAAACACCCTAATACCAAATCTGAAAAAATGCGAATAAGGTAAAATTTTCAACCCACCATATTCGATCCGCCATATTGAATTTCAAGAAAATAATTTTAACGTCTTCATCTAATCTAAATCTAAACCCTTCAAAGCCCTCCAGTACCAATTTTAGATGAAATCCGGAAATTTAAAATTTCTGGACCATCATATTGCAACTAACAAATTAGATTTTCTTAAAATAATTTTATATTCGCTATGTACATCCTCAAAAACGAATTAGTCCCACCTTTGAACAAAATCAAAAGATGTAAAATTTTTAGTCCGTTATATTGGATTCGTCATAATGAATCCTGAAAAAATACTTTTAAATTCATAATTTACACCCTCAAGGAGAACCCCCTATATCAGTTTTGAAGAAAGTCGAAAGATATAAAATTTTTAGGACGCCAGATTTGAAAGTAATAATTAACATTAACAAAAAATCCCCCACTACTGATTTTAGATAAAATCAAGAGATGTAGAATCTTTAATCCGCCATCTTGGATCCGCCATATTCAAATTTTTAAAAGTAATTTCAGCTTCGGAATGTGCGATCCCAAAATTACCCCAATTTTGGTGAAAATCGGACAAAATTGATTTTTTCGTCCGCCATATTGAATTTTTTAAAAATAATTTTAGATTTGCTATGTGCGATCCCGAAAATTCTCTTATACCAATTTTGGAGAAAACTGGACAAAATTAATTTTTTTGGCCGCCATATTATCAGCGCCATCTTGGGTTTTACTGCATCAATTTCATCCAAAAAAATAAAGGACCACCGCAGCAACTGTACATACATAAAAAAAATACATAGTCGACGAATTAAGAACCTCCTTCTTTCAGAAGTCGGTTAATAATCCTTTCAACTAACATGGCGTCGACTTCAAAAAAAGTGTTAAATAAATTAGTAAATCCACAATTATTAAATTGATTGCAATTTAAAACAGTTTATACTTTATATTTTACTTTTAGTGCGGGTGACGTCGGTTTAGTTTTTAATAAAAATAATTTATTAAAAATATACTCCCGCGAACACAATTATTAATTAACTTACTTGAAGTTTCGAAAAATAAAAATTTACATGTAATGAGATGTTCATAAAATGAACTCTCGAATATTTCACTAACGCTGTAATAGCTAGCAAATAAAACAGAAAATGAATATTAATGACGCTCCAATGATTTATGTTTATAATGACGCTCTAGTGTCAATATAATATTGTTGTTTGTTTTGGGGTTTCATTTAGGCCTAGGTCGTTATTTTTTAGGCCTAGAAGTATAACTGACCAAGTATACATATAGAGGGCTTTCAGTTACCGCGTTGTAAGATAGTGACGCCGTAAAGCGCATCTTTGTAAAGACGCTTCAGTGATAGGAAGATGCATATATATATATATATATATATATATATATATATATATATATATATATATATATATATATATATATATATATATATATATGTTTATGCGACTTTTCTCATATTCCTCTGTGTGAGTTGCAATAGCAGTGGATACATCCACATTATGCCGTTGTAGTGCTGAAATCACATTCAGCAAACGTACAACTATATGCAACTCCGCGTATAAGTGAAGTAAAATGCGAACAGTAAATGCAAACCTCATTCCATCATATCCCTTCCGTGTTAGAGGTTGCACAGTTTGAATAGATTGCTACAGAACACAATCCATCCATTTCCACCACCATCGAGATGATGGCCTACCTGTACTACCATATCGAGAAGAAAGTTAAAACTTACCCTCCCCGCTACAGTGATATGGCAGAGGTACATGTTTCGTCTCTACTAGACTCATCAGGGTACCGACATGCACCTGGCTGTGCAAAGGACAGATTGAAACGAAGCATGCAAATACTGAATGCGGTTTCGCCGACCTCCCGCCGGATAGCGTATATATGTTTATGCGACTTTTCACATATTCCTCTGTGTGAGTGGCAATAGCAGTGGATACATCCACATTATGCCGTTTTAGTGCTGAAATCACATTCAGCAAACGTACAACTATATGCAACTCCGCGTATAAGTGAAGTAAAATGCGAACAGTAAATGCAAACTTCGTTCCATCATATCCCTTCCGTGTTAGCGGTTGCACAGTTTGAATAGATTGCTACAGAACACAATCCATTCATTTCCACCACCATGCCGTATCACTGTAGCGGGGAGGGTAAGTTTTAACTTTCTTCTCGATATGGTAGTACAGATAGGCCATCATCTCGATGGTGGTGGAAATGGATGGATTGTGTTCAGTAGCAATCTATTCAAACTGTGCAACCTCTAACACGGAAGGGATATGATGGAACGAAGTTTGCATTTACTGTTCGCATTTTACTTCATATATATATATATATATATATATATATATATATATATATATATATATATATATATATATATATATATATATAAAGTTAAGTGCGAACAGTAAATTAAAAATTCTCTCCATCATATCCTTTCTGTGTTAGAGGTTGCACAGTTAGAATAAATTGTTGTAAAAGGCAATTTATCCCATCCCACCACCATCGAGATGATGGTCTACCTGTACCACCATACCGAGAGGAAAGTCAAAACTTACCCTTTCGACCAGAGTCATATGGCAGAGGTACATGTTTCGCCTCTACTAGACTGATCAGGGTACCAACATGCACCTAGCTAAACGCGGCTTCGCCGACCACCCACCGGATGGCGTATAAATGTTAATGCGGCTTTCACGGATTCCTCCCTGTGAGATGCAATAGCAGTGGATATATTCACATTATGCCGTTGTAGTGCTGAAATCACATTCAGCAAACGTACAACCACATGCAGCTTCATGTATGCATAGAGTTAAGTGCGAACAGTAAATGCAAACTTCTTTCCATCATATCCTTTCTGTGTTAAAGGTTGTACGATTGCTGAATGTGATTTCAGCACTACAACGGCATAATGTGGATATATCCACTGCTATTGCATCTCACACGGAGGAATCCGTGAAAGCCGCATAAACATATACAGGTTTGGAAAATGTAAAACAGAACCTCTAAAAACCGGAACTGTAAGAGAAAGTGACGGACAACCCGTTTAGCCATGTTCAAGAAGTGAAATATAGCATACTGTTGTATCGTAGCTGGTTTCCTGGTTTCCAGCAAAAATGGTGTCGGGCAAGAACTTTCCGCTGGTTTCGGGTCGTCAAAACACAATGGGTCGAAAGCACCGACTTGACATTAAAACTGAAACTTTAAAATCATGAAAATAAATTCGAAAAACGTCTAATGTGGTTCAACGCTTAAAAAAAAAGAATAATTGTATTTCCATGAATAAAATATTGCGCTTGACTTCAAGGTACATTTTAAATATAATGCTATAATAATAAATACATGGATATCGATAATCGTTAAAAAGGCGGAATTAGTTTTTCCTCTATGCTTCTTAATAAATACCAATGCAAATAATTTGTAAGTAGTATAATATTTATTGATTCACATAAATGAATAAATAATACGACTCTAATAAAAATAATAAAAAGAACTTTTTAATCACTGCCTTCTTTGTTAACAGCTCTTTTCTCATTCTCCAATACCTATGAATTGTTATCCAAATCCTTACTACGTCAAAAACAGTGTAAGGATTTATCGACGTGAAACGTTTTGGAATACATCCTCCATATTTTTTCGCGAGAAGATTTTCGGGCAAAGTCTAGGCGATAGTTTCTTATCAACTTGTTCGTTGATTTTTGTGCATCTTTCGATAGTTTAGCTATTGGTAATATTGCAAATTCTATGATGTCTGGTCAATGGAGTAAGTAATTTGTGGATTTTTGTTGGCATGTTTTACCAAGAATATCCTTTGAAGAATAATCTTGCTTTTTGAAGTTTGTATTCCCAAATCTTCTCTGTTGCAGATTAATGTCCGCTTCTAATAGTTTGCAAAATGACGGGAAACCAGAGGATCAGTTTTCGCTTTACTCTTGCTATAATAGCTGGCTCATCACTGTTCTTGAAAAAACGTCGAGCTGTTTTGCCATCGTTAGTGCTTCCTAACCCTTTCTTTGTCATGTCAACAAGAAGTCCTAATCTCTCTCCTTAAAGGCCTGTTGGGTGGTAGCTTTTGTCTGTGTTTTCGCCTCTTTGTCTTTCTGCTTACGCGCTTACCACTTCTGTATGTCACGTTGATACGACAAATACAAGCAGCATTCGTAGAATCGAATACATGCGTGTAGAGTTATCAGTCGTAGCTTGAAATACGCTGTATTTACTGAGACACAGTATCAATGTTGTTGAACTGAGATGTTGTTTGGCAGAGGTAACAACGTTGGACCGATTTTGTTCCAGCCAAAGCATTCACCTAGCCGTCTATCATCGTCATAGATATGTCGTACTGTACTGATGCTGGGGTGGTAAAGAGAACTCTTTTGTGTGGTGCAAGTTGTTTAGTTCGAGTTCATAATCTTCTGCTTTCTTTAAAGACTTTTGTTCATTTTCCTTAATAAATTTAAATTTCAGAGGCCCGCAATTCATAGTAGAGGAGGGTTTGGAATTGTACAACACAATTTGTTCTTGTTGAGTTTGCGTGTTAATACCTGCTAATTGAAGTGGAATAAGAGAGGTTAGGAATAAGTTTGTATCAGAAATATTCGGATCAGTGAATTTCATTTTGTACTGGCTCTGACCTGAAGTTCCATCGAAGCCCCAACTCATATCTACAAATTTAATTTATCGATTTGCTCAAGGGCGTCTAATTGAAACAATATAATTCGATCCACTGTATGATCCAGTAAGCCTTGGAATTTAACCTCGGCTTTTGATTTAGTAAAAGTTAGATACACGTCATGTGGATAGCATGCTTTTTTTGAATTTTACACACCAGAGTACGGAGAAAATATATTACTGCCTTTCTGTTTAGCCCAATTTTGTAATCGTTGATATTTGTTTCTCGACAATCCAATGTCAAATAGAAGAGCGGCGCATAAATGTAACTGAGCGCGACGCAACCACAAACCTGTTGCCTTTGATCTGAGACGAAACTTTAGAAAGAAAAGACTGGCCGTTCATATTACCGAGGTTTAATAGGAACGTTACTATAGCCAACCTTCTATTTTAAATTTGTTAACTTGAAATTATTTTGCTTGTTTTCTAAATTCTGACCCACTAAGCCCGTCTAACTTCTTTCAGGTTAGTTCGGGACAGAAGATCGTAGGGAACGCCTACGCGCAATATTACCCCCTCTAACTTCCGTGCGACACAAAGACGAGCAGTACCTTGAAAAAGATGAGAGAATGTATTTATTTTTCGTCTAAACTTATAACGTAATCTACGGAATTTGGAATATTTAATGACTATTTGATACATTGTTTTAAATACATCAAATAGTAGAAAAACAAAAAAATTAGTTTCTGTTGGCCGTTGAGCCTAAAGAAAATTGATATTTCGGTTACAAAATAAACATTTATTCTAATAAAAATACTAGTGAAACGTAACGGTAATTTCTAAGTAAATAAGCTAATAGACCACTTTAAAATCATTCTCAAAAATAAACTTTTATTCTGGTAAAAAATAAAAGTAACTCATTCAGTAATAGTAAATAAATAAACAAATAATTAAGTTCAATTTAAATCAACAAAAACACCTAAGAGCCTACAAGGGGTGTTCAAACAGGCCTCCACTTTGAGCGAGACAATAACCCAGTCTCTTGTAAAATACGTTTCGCGTATTTGCCAAAACTTCAGGAGTTATATTCCTATTAGCCCTTTCTATCATGTCCTCGCAAAACACCATACGTGTTTCCTGGTCTTTCAGAAACATTTCTTGAGTTATTCGCAATTTGTAACAGCGATATTTCTTCCGCTTTAAAATATTCCAAACTGTTTGAACGTTCATATCAAGTTCTTCGGCAATTACGGTACTATTGCAAGGAAAATTAATTTCTGCTAAACTACAAACGTCAATCTCCCGATTTGCTCGTTCTTCAGTAATTTGAGGAATCGGTTGCTCCTCATTATTATCAGTGCATTTTTTACAAATTTTTAGACAACCGGTTCTCTAAAATTTTTTAATAACTTCCGAAATTCTAAATTTTGAAGGAACAGGATGATTTTCGCACGTAAATGCAAATCTGCCGATTATTTACCATTATAGTGTAACACTTAATAATCTGCTCTTTTTGTTCCGTGGAATAAACTACCATTGTAACAAAAAAAATTGGCGCTAAACACAATAATTACGCTTCGACGGCCTGAATGAAAGCAAAAAACTTGGAATCCTCTTGTTGTGCTTGGACGTGGCGTATGCTGCCGCCCGCTCTCACCGCGCCAACATTCTATTACCCCTCATCCTAGGACCAAATTGGTAATTTACACGTATGTCGATGCTCATTCTGATTTGATGAATAATATGGTATTTTCTTTATCTTACTTAAGAAACGTCCAGGTTATATATATATATATATATATATATATATATATATATATATATATATATATATATATATATATATATATATATATATTTGTCCGGGCGGCCGGTGTTTATACACACTTCATTATTTGATAACCTTTTATTGCCACAATTTTTGATAAAAATTTTGCTTGCCTTCGCATTTCAAACACAGTGATTAAAGTTACGATAATGTATACAGGGTCTTCAAAACATTCAAAAATTAAATCTAAGTAAAATATTATTATTTTAAATTCTTTTAGAAATTTTAGTTAATTAAATTGTTCCAAAATAGAAACATAGTTTATTAAAAAAAAAGTTAAAAATTAATTTTACCTTTAATTTCTGACTGGGCATTGCCACCTAAAGGGACACCTCAAGAAACTCGAACTGGTAAAAACAGAAGAGTGCAGATTCTGTGAGGAGGACGAAACCTGTATTCATATCCTTTCATAGTGCGGCGCTCTAGAAAACCCTAGGATTCAATTCTCGGGAACACACTAAATCGAGGAAGGGGAGCTACCTTGAAGCTTTTCGACATCCTAAGATTCCTGAAGAACATAGAACTGGAGGACCTGCTAACCGATAAGGTAATTCTTACGACTGGGCTGCAGTCGGGGAGCACAATAGATCTACGAGATCGCAGTGCACAGACCCCAGCTCTACACACATACATACATACTCTTAGTTTATTTTTTTAAACGATGTTGTAACAACTTTAAAATAAAGAAATTATTATTATTCCATATGTTGAGTGCCAACTAGTACACAATTTACGATTTTTTTTCGACATTCTTGGTACTCATTAGTGGAGCCAAAACGAATTGAGAGAACCAGAGTGGAATTCACAGAGAATAAACTGCCCCACCCCCTTTCCTAACGAAAAAGTAACCTTTTCAAATTTATAGACAATGAAATTTTATATTTTAATTTTTAATAAATTTTTACCGCTCTAGGGTATATTTAGATGTTTTTGTACTGTTGAACATAACAGTACGGCATTAAGTTCTGCGGGTAATATCCTGCCGACCTTTTACGAAGTGGAGATTTCAAGTAGACAGTTGCTTTCTTTACATTTTGCTCTCGGTTCATTGGAGCTCCATTGATGAGATCATTAAGTGGTCGAAACTATCATGAGAGACAACTAGAGTGGAATTCCCAGAGAATAAATTGCCTGCCCCTTTTCTTAATGGTCTTAAGGAGAGAAAACAACCCTTGAAATTATTTTTAATAATTTCTTACCGCTCCGGAGTATATTAAGATATTCTTCTGTATTGTTGATAATTACATTTAGCATCAAGTTTTGCCGGTAATATCCTGCCGATATTTTTCCAAATGAGGTTTTGGAGAAGACAGTTGTTTTTATAGCAGAAGGATCTTATTTAAAGGGGAAACCTGTTGATCTAATACACAAAATTTTTTTCTATTCTTGTTTTTCTATTCTTGTTTTTGAGAAAAATAGCTTTTTGGTGTTTCCAGAAAAAATTATAATAAAAGTGCTCCCTTCGAGGCCTTATTTACATTGCATCAATGAAGTACACGGTAGAAGTGGATTTCTATGATGTTTAAAAACTCACGTGGTTTGTATTCAAAATAATGTAAAATGTTTAAAAAAGTGTTGGAGAAGTTAATCCAACTTTACGCATTGAAGGCATAAGTCCATTTTTATTTATTTTAGCTAATAATTATTATACCATTATCACTGTCTTCCGTGTTTACTAACTAGGTACTTTAATTACTTTTTATAAAAACTATTAAAATTTGAGGTGATTCGACATATAATTTGTATGAACCACTCGGCAAATGTCACTTGACGTCGAAAAATGTTTACAACCAACGTTTGACATTAGCCTACTTTGCTATGTAATGTAGAGCTGGCTAAGAAATTAATTCCTCTTCAACTGCATATGTAACGGTGGTGGAAAGGAAAGGCGTGGAAAGTGGAGCTAAGGAGTGGCCACTTATTAAAAGAGGCGATGTTTACGTAACGAATCAATATAGGAGGCGAACTTGGGCAGCCAACCAATAAAGTCATTCTTAATTGGCTAATCAAAAAACTGATGGGAGGCCAGTAGTAGCTGTCGATATACACTACTTACAAAAATAATACAAAAATAAAAACATTATTTGATGAAAATGATAAGTTTGCGTAAATGCAGTTTTACTGGTAATGTATTAATTTTTTTTTTGATGAGAGAAAAAATTATGTAGGAACAAGTTTTGTATTCAATTCTTAAATAGTCAGCAATACTTTACATCAACGACTTAAAGGTTAACTCCTGTGAGTACTGAACTATTTCTCGAAAATATTTGTATCATTGTTTTGGCTTACCCGCTCTCAAAAACCGATATTGAAACACAGTTATATTGGCAGACTCATTAATAACATATTATTATTATTATTATTAAGGGTGAAATTTTTAGTAATATTTTTTCTCAAAATAACATACGTTTTATCTAGTTGAAATTTTAGTTCTGTATAAATCTGTAAGATGTACTTAATTCAATTCAATTGTTCCAATCTAATTCAAGTCAAATAAGTTTAACTGGATAATTTTATTTCAAACAAGAAAATGATAATACAATATAACAATATTACAAGTAAATTAAAAAAATAAATGCTTAAGATAAAGAAAACAACTCCCTAAACTTTATATCGTATTCCTTAAATTAATTTATACGGAAAAGTGGTGGCCACTTGCAGTATGTGTTTAAATAACATTAGTTAATAAGCCCGTTTGTATATATAAAGTTTTACTATGTTTGAGTTTATTACTTTAATCGGTTTTATGAAATTATACTTACAAAAAAATAACCAAAATGTTTCTGTTAAATTAAGGACCCTGAAGTGTATCTAAACTACCACCTAGCAAATTGTATCAAATTGATTCCCATAAGATTTGTGCAGTGTCTTTTAGTGTGAGTTTCTTCCTTATAAATTGGCAATAAAACCAATCTCTTAAATCTATATTGAGAGATCTTGTGCAACAAATTATTCCAGAAATATATGAAGGCATAAATTATTTTGTCATTCGAGATTATCATATCATTGGCGTTCAACCCCTATGATTATGTTTGTGTAATGTGTTAACAGTATTGTCACTATATAATCTCAATAATTTGCTAAAGATACGCAGTTGTTGGTTCCTTTTTGTCGGGGCATAACATCTTCAGATGGTGGTACATTTGCTTTCTTAAATTCATCCCGAATTTTTTCAACACTTTCCATAACTCTTAAAAAGTTTAAACCTGCAAGTTTCTTCAATTCATCTACACTCCATTTTCCGGTACCTATGAGTTCAGCAAAAAGTGTTGGATAGCTGGAGACGTCCTCAAGACCTTGTGGTACACTGAAAAAAAAATAGCAGTTCAAATGTACTATTAATTTGATAGGGTAGAAGATAAGCTTAGAAGTAGTCTACTGATGTAAATAAATCATAATCAATTTCATAAAATGACGTATTTGTATTTTATCTGGTAAAGAGATTTAAACAATTCAGTATTTAAAAATTATCTGATTTTAGATTTCATTTCAACAAACTCACAATAGGATATTTGAATCTAGAAATATATCTTTTAAATTATATGCTTTCTGTTGGCATCTCCGAAGACATTATTGATCAAGGTCGGTTAAGTTGAAATAAACTATTTTATCGTAAATAAAATTTTCTGATTAATATTTTAATGTGAACTCGAATTTAGTATTCATTTTTTTTAGTTCTATATATTTGAAATGAATCAAATACCGTATTAAATATCAAAATAAATTCTATAATGGAGACTTTAGAAAGGGAGAAACCAAGAGAACTTTTCGAACATGAGCTTTTAACAAATTAATTAAAATCAAAGTTTAATTGTAAAGAAAAAACTAAACTGTCATTATAGCTACCTAGTTTTTTAACATTTTTATATTATTCTATAGCAGCGTTCTTCAAAGAATCTAAATTCTCTCTAATTTTACTCGCCTCCGGGGTACATATACTAAAATTAGAACGATACAGAGCAGATTAGCATGGCCCCTGCGTAATAATGACACGCAAAATCGTGAAGCGTTCCACATTTTTTTCATCTTAAAAATAAATTTACTCTTTCTGATGTATATTATAGTTTAAGTCATAAAATAAAGCATAAATGGAAAGAAAGATGGTTTAATTTTTGTAAAAACACATCAACAAGATATTCACTCATATATGATGAAATCCCAAATAAATATTGGCATAAAGATATAACAGTCTCAAGATGCTACATAGCAACTATTATTCGAGTGAAATTTGGCTATGCCTGTTATGCTGCTCATTTACATAAAATTAATTTCCCACCGACAGAAAACTGTAATGTCTGTCATATTAGATGTGATATAATTCTAGAGTGAAGAAAATACCAGAATGAAATATATACATTGTTTGAAATTTTGTTAAACAATTGTAAAGTTGAGAGTCCTTTTAATGTCCTTAGTCTTCTAGCGTTAAAAATAATAGAAGTATATAATGCAATTATGCTTTATCTACATAAAATAAATTTAAAACTATGATCTCATACACCAAATTTTATCCTTCAGTGTACATTCTTTTATAGTAGTCTTTCTTGTTTGTCTACTCAAAAGACGCTCTGATAGACCACAGCGGCGTGAAGTGTGTGTGCCTGTTAAACACCTACGTTAACTCATTTTTTCAATATCTCAAAACCTAGTGAAGAATTTTTTTTTACTACTGATATCAATATATTTTTAAATAAAATAACACCTCGTGACTGGCTGCATGGCTGATCTGCTAATGCCAATACAAAAAAAAATTTCTCTCTAACTTTAATAAACACATATATTTTATTGTTTCGCTGTAAAAGTGATTGTTGTAGTTACGGCTGAAAACTTGTTTTTATTAATTTTTTCGTAAAAAATTATGACAATTATTTCCAAAGTCGACAGCATGCAGCCATACATTAACCATTTACGGTTTTTATTGCGATCATCTATTTATTACGTCCGTATACCGAACGCAATAATTCGACCGATGTTTTTTCGGGTTTTCCGCGCTTTTTACAAGATGAGTTTAAATTTTTTTCATCGGCTGTCACATGATTTTTCTGAATATATTTTCAGTTCCGCGCCATCTATTAAGACTGGCGAAATAAAAATATAATTACAAATTTTTTCTGGACTCAACAATATTACCACTTTGAAAACAAGAGTATATTGTTAGTTCAGCGAACTTCCGTTTATAGGCGCAAAAATATACAATTGTATATAGGTTCCCTTACACTTCCCTTTCACTTTCTTACTATTATTGCGACCGATGAATGACAACGTAGCATTCTATTTATAGATTATTGGAGTTGCTTTGAAATTTATTTTAAGTAATCATTTTATATTCGCTTAATTTGGTATCTGACTGCTCGCGCGTATATTGTTTTATTGCATCCAGTGAATTATGGCGGGAAATTCGGGCGAGACTATTAAGATGATATGCATGTGCATGTCAATCAAAATTAGTAACTAATAAAATAGTTGACAAAAGATTATCAGAAGATGTGTTTCCTTGGATGCTTTAATTTGCTAATTCGGGTCAAGGTATATAAATATAGAGAAGAGCATTTGATACAAGTAGCTTCCAGAAAGACGAATTATTAAGAAAAGGGCGCTTATGAAGAATTTACCGAAGTTGTATATTTGGCTAAACAAATTCTATCAAGAATCCTAAAAATGTTGGTTATAAGAGACAAGAGAGGGAGAGGAGTACCACTTTTATTTAGTTTTGATGTTCAGATACACGTTAATATTCTATTTAATGTAAGAGACACATTTGTTGCAACAAAAAATAGCTACCTGCTAGTAAAAGCAAATTCATTAACTAATATTACGGGGCACAAAATATAAAGGAAATATTCCGATCATTCTGGAGCAAAAAATTCGTCATCAATAACTTTCACTCGCCTTGGAAAACACTTGACCACTCTTAATCAACTTTTTAATCTATTGGACAATGAGATCCAACAACTGGTAGCATTTATGAGCCATACTCCAGCAGTACATAGAAATTTATACTGCCATGATTTTACTCTTTTTATTTTCACCTACTATTAAACTATAAATAACTTCTAGCTCATACTCTACCTACTTATGTACAGTTATACAACATACTAGACTAAAAAGTCTAGAATTTTCCTAGAAAAATTAGTAACAAAAGTTTCTGGATTGTATTTCTATAAAGAAAAGGGTAGTATTCAGGTGTTTCTCGTTACACCACCTCCCTCGTAATTTTAATCATTCCCATCAGATTCAATACTTCCGGGGTATGACTTTCGCTTGTTCTTGGAACTCAGTTGGATTCTATAAACAACATAATTCAGCTACTGTTAAGGTTTCTTGGTTAAAGATAGCAAATACCTCAGACCATTTACTGAAATTGTCAAGAGCAGTCAAGATGTATTTTTTGCCTATATCTGTTTCCAGAAAGGATTCAGCTATATCAATAGCAATCCGTTCAAAAGATATTCCAACATTATATTTCTTTACTTTTCTCTTAGATCTTGTTCTTGTACTTCTTACCTTGACTAACTGCACATTTAGAATAGTGTCTATGCCATAATTTTACGTCTTGACAATAATTAACTCAGTAAAATCTTCCTTGAAGTTGATCTGGAGTTTTGTTAACTCCTAAATGAGCACCAGATTTTCCATTGTGAATTCCTTCTAAAACCACTGTTGTTTGTTTCTGGGTACTCTCAACTGAGTTTTGATTTCCGGTACGTTTCCAAGATCTCTTTAGTAAAATTTTTCAATCAATAGTGGTCCCACCTAACCCAAAGTGCATTAAATGTAAGTCATTTTTCTATATCTTCCTAATTAGGACGCCTTTCATTAGTTCCTTTAAGTTGGAGAAATGTAACCAGATCATTTTATTCAAATTGGTCTTTTCTCATCTGAGCTGTACACTGGATCAACGACAAAAGTGACTCTCTGAATACGAAACACTTCTCTTTGTATCATTTTGCTACAGTACTTCTGTTCTTCGTTACACGGCATCCTTGACAGGACGTCTGAGTTATTATGCAATTTTCCTGGTTTATGTTTGATTTTAAAATTGTACGGTAGTAGTTTTTCAAACTATCTTACTATTTGTCCTTTAGGTTGCTTCATATTTAAGAGCCATTTAAGAGCTGTGTGGTCCGTCCTTATTAAAAATTTCCCTCTACATAAATATTTATGGAAACGTAGGACAGCTTTGGTCATTGCGAATAGTTCTTTTCTCGTGGCACAATAATTTCTTTCCGGTTTTAAATGCACTTCGCTGAAATATTCAATACCTCGTCCTTGGCTATCCTAAATCTGAGACAATACAACTTATACCACTTTGTTGCTGGCATCAGTTTCCAATATGAATTTTTCATGATCTTGTGGATAGCCTAAAATTGGATTGGAATATAACGCAGCTTTAAGTTTTCAGAAAGCTTGATCAATATAAGAAGTTCATTAATAAAGAATTTTTTCTTCAGTAAGCTTATGTAAGGGTGAAGCACTATTGGCAACACCTTCTAGGAATCTTCTATAGCATGTGTTTAACGAAAGAAAACTTCTCTATTTATGTTTGTTACGTGGTCGAGGCCTATCTTTTATTATTTGCTTTTTACTTCATCCATGTGGATGTGGAACTTTTTGTTTGAATAATAAGCACTTTTTGAAGTTAAGTCGAAAGTTGGCGTTTTGCGTTTTTAATTCATGCAAAAACTCCCCGTAGATTCTGCACGTGATCATTAAATGTTTTTTCCATAATCATGAAATCATCAAGGTAGACTAGACTTATTTTCCATGTAAGACCTCCTAGTTCTATTTGGCAGAACATCATAGACATCAGCGCCAATGGAAAAAGCAGTCTTTTCTTTATCTTTATTATGAATGCCTACTTGCCAATAATATCCACTTATTAGACCTAGTGTGGAAAATCATTGTGATTCAACCAACGATAAGTCTTTCTTAGTAACGTCTTTAAGTGCCTTTAGTCAAAACAAAATCTAGTTGTTCCACCCTTTTTAACTACCAATATTATTAGAGAAAACCAAGGACTAGATAATTCTTCTATAGTTCCCTCATTCAGCATTTTGTTTACAGATAACTTCACTTTCTAGCATGGAAAGTCTTCAGGATGGCTGTCGTATTGGTTGTGTACTGCACTGTAGTTATTTCATGCTAGATGATGTTCGTCGAACATGTTTTACCATTTCTTGCTTCAAAAATATCATTTTGCCTCCTTATAAACGTCTTAGTGTCTTCAAGTTTTTAAGGCGAAAGATGGTTCAAATTTGTCTGTAGCTCTTCTATAAGTTCGTTCACATTTTACCAAGCATTTAATTGACTCGTATAATGCTACTTCGTCTTCTTTAATAATTTTGACATGGTTGGAAGAATATTCGTTACTCTTATTAATATGATGTTATTAGCATTGACTAATGTCTTCGCTACTAGGTATTTATAGGGCTGGTTGAGGTGTTGAACTAATCCGATGTGGTTGCCAGAACTCTTTTCCAGTCTTTTGTAAACGATCTTCTGTGTGTTCCCCTCTACTTTTGTTTTTTGCCCGGCATTACGTTTCATAGACAGAATAAATTCTTTGTTACCAAACTTTAGGATGATAAGCTTGTTGTTAAAAATCCATATTGATCAATCAGGTCTATAGCTAGAAAAAAACTCTTCTATATCAGCAACCAACACCAAATATTTTAATTTTGGCCTTCCAAGTTGAAGCTCCACAAGCTTTTCTCCAATCACAGCATCTGCTTCTACAGTTACAGTTCCTATTATTGTCCTTCTGGACAATGGTAGGATTTTAATTTTAACACAGAGTTTGACTTTATCAGAGATATTGCTTTACCAGTGTCAACAGTTATGATATAAGGCGTAACATTGACATCCTTTAATTATAAGATTATTGGCGGTCTTTCTTAGGCTATGAATAAAAATAACTTAGGGGGCATTCTCGATATTGCTCAACACCTTGATCCACATCTGTAGCATTCTATCTGGTTTCCTCTATAGCGTAGAGTATCGTTTCTTGTCACCCCGAAGTATCCAGGGGTTGACGCACCGGTGGGGCTTGCGAGTTTTAATGACACAGAGGGCTAGCCAGCAGCAGTTCAGACTGCCGGCAGGTACAACCAAGCTGGAAAGGTCTCTGTGAGTAGAAACCAGACTAAGAGGGATACAACTGAACAGTAGTGCCTACACTAATACATCACTTAACACCAGGCCGTCTGCGGGCGAACGGTATCGATCCGTTGATTGTAGATGGGCGCACCCTTACCAACACTTAACACAGGCTTAATCCCAATGTGTGGCGACCGTGCCGAGGGGATGTATGGTAACTGAGCCTTTCAGATGCCTTTGACAGTGCCTTTGGGAAACCGGGCGAAATCCCAAAGTGGTATAGTAATATACGCGGCCTTGCGTCGGTAAACGGAGCGCTGCCGAGGTGGACCACCATTTCTCCCATACTCGTGGGAACATGAATGAGGATGAAGAAAATTTTTTATTAAAGGAGGACTCAGAGATGAGTGACTCCAACAAACTATTAGAGGTGGATCTCATTGGAGAAGACTCCTCTGACAACACTCTAGTAGCTGAATCCAGTAGAATGGGCGAAAGTCCCACCGAAAAATCAGACACTGGAAAACAGACCCTGGGGGGAAAACGCAAGTTGACCCACAGGGAAAGAAGCTTTCCGGAGCCCAATAAAGAAAGATCCTGAAGGCACAGAAAATGGCAGGGGGGACTCGGACTGAGGAAAAGCGAAAGTCAGGGCCTCAAGTCAAAAAAGAGGGGAGTGCAACCAACAAATGGCTGCACTCGAACTCAAGTACCTCCCCTGGAGACAAACGACCTGCGAAGAGAACCAGAAGTCAAGTAGGACAGGCAGGTGCGTCTTACAGCAGGGCTTAAGTGATCTCAGGATGGCGATTGTACATAGTCGTCATCCTGACTTCACAATCGACCAGATTCAAGCTGACTTAATCCTAAACAAACTTCTATAGATTATGGATGAGACGCCCTCTGGCAGCGGCAATCCACCACAGGTTAAGGGAAATAAGTACACAGGACGCAGTCTATGGATCACATGTGTCAATGCCAATACAAAAACAGGGTTGCAACAATCTGTTGCAAAATTAGGGAGCTTATGGGAAGGAGCAGACCTGACAGTAGTCGAGGCTAGGGACCTTTCCAAAAGACCTAAAGTCCTCGTCTGGCTACCAGGGACAGAAGAGGTAGAAAAAGCCAGAACTCGCCTGGGGACTCAAAACCGAGGGCTGAAAGTAAGTAACTGGACGAATTTAAGCCGCAAAATAGACAAGAAAGGTTAAACACTGGCCTTCTCGGTTGATGCGGTATCCTTTAAATGCCTTGAACAGACCCAGTTCAAGGCATTCTACAAATTCGGGAAGGTGACTGGGAACAAGAAAGAGAAGCGAGGGTGATACAGGCAAACCTCCAAGACAGTAGGATGGCTTCGGCCGCTCTGTGCAGGGATATACCAGGGGAAAGTAAAAGGGATCACGGGAATCGAATGTGAGCTCATCTACTGCAGAACATCAGATAACCCGAGGACCTGTATATTATATAAAAAAACACCTTAAAGTGCTTGCACTAACAAAACATATCTCTAGGGATCCTGTTGCCGCAAAAATAGCAGCAGGGGGAGCTGGACCAACAACCATCACTATCGGCTCAGCCTACTTCCCCTATGATGACCCGGAAGAACCACCACCAAGTGCAGTCGCAGACCTGGTGAGAGGCTGTCGGGGAAATGGATCGCAGCTGATCATTGGGTGCGATGCCAATGCCCACCACGATGCTTGGGGCAGTACCAATAACAACAAAAGAGTTAAGTTACTCTTTGAATTCATAATGATAAATAACTTAGACATAATGAATAAAGGCAATGAACCCATCTTCGTCACCAGACGATGGCAGGAGGTTATAGATATAACATTAAGTACGACATATCTCGGCAACTTTATAAAAAACTGGCATGTATCTAGGGAGGCGAGCTGCTCTGACCATAGGTGCATCAGATTTGAAATAACGGGTATAGAACGGGAACAACTAAACTATCGGAATCCGCGGAAAACGAACTGTGAAAACTACTGCTTAGACTTGGAACAGAGACTAGCTGGAATCAAAAGTTCGGTAGGTAACATAATTGATGTAGAACTGATGGCAGAACAACTAACAGAGGCCACAGTCTTAGCCTTTGAAGCTAACTGTCCTCAGATCATTCAACATTCTACTCGCAATGTGCCGTGGTGGAATGCGAAATTAGAGGCGAAAAGAGGACAAGACGAAAATAACAGGAAACTGGGATGAATATAGAATGTCCCTGACTGAATACAACAGAAATTTGCGTAAATCTAAGACAAAATCATGGAGAAAGCACTGTGAGGAGATCGATACGACCCCAGAATGTGCCAGATTCCGAAAGATACTCTCGAAGGATACGCAATCATCAATAAATTCTTTAAAAACAAATACAGGGGAGCACACCTATACTGGGAAAGAAACAATGACTGAGTTATTGCGGGCTCATTTCCCAGGGTCAACAATAATAGAGGAATCACCGGAGACTTGGAGGACTGGAGCAGAGGTAAATACTGCCGTGAGAGCTACCAAGGACAATTGGCAAACGGCAAAAAAGGTGATTACCTATGAAAAGATAAAATGGGCCATAAACTCATTTGAACCATATAAATCGCCGGTACCGGACGGGATTTATCCAGTAATGCTACAGCAGTGTCCAAACCTATTGATCAACAGACTTTGTTGCATATTAAGAACTACTCTAGCCCTAGGATATGTACCTAAGGTTTGGAGGTTAACCAGGAAAACCCAACTATTCCACAGCAGCAAAGGCATTCAGACCAATCAGTCTAATGTCGTTTATTCTTAAAACTCTCGAGAAGCTGTTGGACAGACATGTTAGGGATGAATTAATGGTAAACCGTCTGTTTCATCAGAACCAGCATGCATACAGAACCGGGAGATCTACAGAAACAGCGCTCCACGACTTGGTTAGCAAGGTGGAAAACACTCTGGAAATTGGAGAAGTGCTTCTAGGAGCATTTCTAGACATAGAATGGGCGTTCGACAACACGTCTTTTCAATCAATTATCACTACAATAAGGAACCTCAACCTGGAAGAGACCTGTTGTAACTGGATCGAAAATATGTTAAAAGACTGGGTGATCTATACAGAACTGCTTGGAGAGACGCTGATGGTACGGGTGACTGGGGGGTGTCCGCAGGGGTTCTCTCCCCACTACCTAGTAATGGATGGGTTTTTGAGCACCCTGAGCAGGGAAGGTCACTCTGTACTGGGATATGCAGATGACTTGGTAATCCTAACCCAAGGCAAAATTAATATAACAGTAAGAGAGAGAATGCAACGGGCTCTTAAAGTTGTAGAAAGATGGGTAAGGCAGGAAGGACACAATATAAGTCCCCAAAAGACTGTCCTAATCCTCTTCACAAAACGGAGAAGAATAGAGGATCTTGGTCCCATCATCCTCCAAGGAAACACAATACCACTTTTCGGGGAAGAAAAATATCTGGGTGTGATTTTAGACTCCACGCTGATCTGGAACAAGCAAGTGGAAAACATAACCAGAAAATCGGAAACAACTCTTATGACTGTTTGAAGGTCATAGACAATGATATTTCTTGCGAAGTAGGAGATATCTGTTAGACTTCCATTGTCTTTATTTTTGTTGAATTTAACAACGTTTCGGCTAGTATTTATCTCTAGCCGTTTGTCAAAAAAATATTCACTTGAAAACGGCTAAAGATAACTACTAGCCGAAACGTTGTGAAATTCAACAAAAATAAAGACAATGGAAGTCCAACAGATATCTACTACTTCGCAAATCTTATGACTGTTAGAAGATTATGTGGGAAAACATGGGGTCTCTCACCGAAAATGGTACATTGGTTTTACAACAGTGTTGTGAGACCAGCCATCACGCAGACTTGGTCTGGTGGCCCAAGGTAATGCAGAGAACAACCATGACAAAACTGAGCGGAATACAAAGGGTTGCCTGTTTGTGTATTACTGGGGCCATGAAATTAACCCTCACTTCGGCAATGGAGTGCATTCTGTATCTACCTCCGCTACACATAGTGATTCAGGCAGAGGCGAGAATGGGACTCCACCGACTAAATCACTCAACAGTAAAATCACAAAGGACGTTGTCAGGACACAAAAACATATGTAAAAAAATCAGGAGCCCCGAGTTGGAAATGGACACAGACCATATGAACTCGAGCTATCGTTATAATATACCGTTTGAAGTCACAATAGAGGATCGAATGATAAGTAAAAGAGAAAAACCGGAAACATTCTCGGGTGCAAGTATCTGGTACACTGACGGTTCTGTGGCTGGGATATATGGGCTACAGCCGAGGAAGGAATTAACCCTTCCCCTTGGAAAATACCCAACAGTATTCCAGGCAGAAATATACGCAATCTGACGGTGCGCAGACGAAATAAACAGGAGAGCTTACAAGGAAAAGCAAATCCACATTTACTCTGACAGCCAAGCAGCCCTAAAAGCCCTCAAGGGCCAAGAGGTATCATCGAGGTTAGTTTGAGAATGTCAGAGTGAGCTGGAAATTCTGGCAAAAGACAACAGAGTTATGTTAAAGTGGGTACCAGGACACAAAGGCATACATGGAAATGAAAAAGCTGACGAGCTAGCTAGAGCAGAATCAGTATCTCAATACATTGGTCCAGAACCGGCCTTGGGGGGGGGGGCGCGGTGCGCGGCCCGAGAAGCAATCAAAGAATGGATCAAAGGAGAGCATAAAAACTACTGGATGGCCACGCAGGGTTTAAATCACAGCAAGCTATTTATTGGGAATCCTAACCCAAAACTGGCAAGGAAATTACTCCAAATGAGTAGGAACCAACTAAGGACTATTACGGGTATAATGACGGGACACATGGCCGTCAAAGTCTATATAATGGAAACCTCGGCTGTAGACTATGTGGACAAGCCGAGAAAACGGTGAAGCATATCATATGTGACTGTGAGTCACTGGAAAGATTTAGACAACAAACATTCGAGCCAGTAAGTCTGGAACCGGGAGAATTACTCACTCATTCCTTAGCAGGACTGTACAGATTGAGCCAGAGGGCTAGGTTGACAGAGTGGCTGTAATGTCTAGGGTGAACACAATAGGTCTACTCTGGTCGCAGTGCGTGCGGCTTTACGACGGACCCGGGAATATAAAAAAAATACTCGTTTCTTGTATTTGGTTTCTTAAAGATTTCATACATTTCCTCCATGATTTAGCTCGATAAATCCTTGATTTCTTTTCTGCAAACCGCTCTTATTTTTAGTATTGACGCATTACAGACTGCTTCTATTTCCAAAGCAATGCCCAAGGCTTTACTACAATAACTAAACTTGTTTATACGCAACATACGCTGTATTTGTTGTAGGAATAGTTTGCAATAATTCCAGTGCTGGTCCACGCATCTTCAAATTGGTATTTGCACATTATCCAAGATATTTGATTGTCGTAAATTGTGTGTTCGATGTTCTGTCCAGTAGTTAGGAGAGCCCATGCTTCTTTATTTTATTGATTTTTGTATGAAGGTTCTTCATTGTAGATTCTTTCCTGTCTACGATTTCTTTCACTTCGTCTCATACTTTTCCTATGCCTTGTTGCACAATTGATTCAATACTACTAACTTCTTGGCGTACTTCTCCAATGTCTTGTCACACTTAACTTCTCTCTTTCTAGAACTTTTGCATTTATCTAATTCTTTTACAATGGTCCCTTTTATCCATTATCAAAGTTTATATTGATCTTTTATTCTTTTGATGATGTTATTCTTTTTGTTGTTTTTTTGGCGACATTCTTCTTCTTCGTGGTTTTCGTTCAGAGGACGCTGTTTTCTTGACGACGTTCTTCTTCTTCATTTTTGTCTTTAGAGCGACTATATATTTCTTGCTATATATTCCATTTCAGCTGTTTGCTGTGAAGTATTTACCATAGGAACTTCTAGAATATTGTTGAAAACTCGGTCCTAAAGTTCTTTCTTGATATTAAATTTGATAGTGAAGTTCGTTTTCACTATCTCTTCTAGATTCTAAATAAAATGTTCTAGAACTTTGTCGAAAATTCGGTTCCAAACTTCTTTTTTGATGATAAATTCGATAGTGAAATCATTTTTTCGCCATCTTTTAGTTTCTATATTGAATTATTTAAAACTGATCGAAAATTCGGTACTAAGCTGCTTTCTTTATGACAAATTCAATGGTGAAGTCAGTTTTTCACTATATCTTTTAGTATCCAAAAAGAATGTTCCAGAAATATGTCGAAAATTCGATTCTCTGCTTGTTTCTTAAGGACATATTTGATGAGGTAGACAGTTTTTCGAGATACTCTCTAGTTTCCAAGTAAATGTTCTTGATTATAAATTCTACGTTAAAGTAAGTTTTTCGCTACCTCTTCTAGTTTCCAAATGAAATGTTGTAGAACTTCATCGAAAATTCGGTTCTAGGCTTCGTTCTTGATGACAAAGGCAGTTTTTCGCTATCTTTTGATTCAAAATAGAATATTCAAGAACTTTATCTAAAATTAGTTTTATCATCATACTTCATGTCAAATGCGATAGTTAAGCTTGTTTTTCTTTATCTCTTCTGATTTACAAATAGAATTTTCCGGAAATACGGTAATAATCCTTACTTCTAACACCAGTTTTTACGATTTTTTAAATGAAACACTCTCTATAATATCATCAGATTTGAGGCTTTTAAACTTTGTCGAATCTGGACATGCACCCATAAATTCAAAATCTAATGTTGATTGTTTTTCTTTTACCTGTGTAAAAATTCTTTACAAATACTACGATTACATCTTCACGAAGTCTATCAAATAAATGAGTTAGGTAAGTAATCCATTTATAATCAGTAAACCTGTATATTAGATATGCTAAACTAATGTCAATGAATAGCATATAATAATCCTGAGTATTCGATGACAAAAGCACAGTCTCAGACCTTGTATTTAAATTGCTATTTTAACCTTAAATGAACTGCTATTCAAAATATTGTTGCAATTCACCATGACCCAGAACGACTTGCAAATTTTCGACCAATAAAATCCTGGAACTTTCGTTCTGACACCGGCGATGGACTCATCAGTGGATTCCACATACACTCTTTGATATACTTTCTATAACGTAATTTCCGATATTTGAATCTTCTTGGCATCGGAAACTACCGGTGAGATGTTTCTCAGGTGGCTGTTTCCACATCATTATTACAATATTATTCAAAAATATGTTATATTTATTCTTTGACTTTAATAAAACAAAAGTTTGGCAACAGCGCCGGACGTAATAATGTACAAAAAATGTAGTGTGGTGCTGATATTGTTTTGAATTTGAAAGGAGTCAGCAAAGTACGAAATTTGTAAGAAACGTATAAAAAAGAAGAAATCTCCAATTTGAAGATGATTACCAGGCAAATAATTAAATTCTCCACCAACATACATGGTTAAATTTCAACATCACTCCTTCCAGTGGTTGCAATAAGATCGTTTTTTGAAAGGACGCAACAATGATAGAATGCCATATATATATATATATATATATATATATATATATATATATATATATATATATATATATATATGTATATATATATATATATATATATATATATATATATATAAACGAAAAAAAAAACGATCTTACTGCAACCACTGGAAGAAGTTAGGCGACTTTAAGCCATGTATGTTGGTAGAGAATTTAATTTTCTACTTGGTAATCGCCTTTAAATTAGAGAATTCTTCTTTTTTTATACGTTTTTTACAAATTTCGTATTTGGTTGACTCCTTTCAGATTCAAAACAATATCAGCTCCACACAAATGCATTTTGTATATTTATTGTATATTATTACGTCCGGCACTATTGCCAAACTTTTATTTTTTATTAAAGTCAAGGAATAAATATAAAATATTTTTGCATTATATTATAAAGTGATGTAGAAAAAGCCACCTGAGGAACATTTCACCGGTAGATAGAAGAAGATTCAAATATGAGAAATGACGGTATAGAAAGTATGTCAAAGGGTGTCTGGGGAATCCATTGATAAGTCCACTGCCGGTATCTGGACTAAACACCCGGGATTTTAGTGATCGAAAGTTTGCAAATCGCTCTGGGTTACGATGAATTGCAACAATATTTTGAATAGCAGTTCATGTAAGATTAAAATTAATAACTTAAATTAAAGTCTGAGAATATGCTTTTGTCATCGAGAATTCAGGATTAATATATGCAAATCATTATCATTAGTTTAGCCTGTTTAATTTACAGGTTTACTGATTATAAATGGATTACTCATCTAACTCATTTATTTGATAAACTTCATGAAAATGTTACCGTAGTATTTCTAAAGAATTTTTTACCAAGCTAAAAGAAAAACAATCAGACATTAAGTTTTGGATTTATGGGTACATGTCTAGCTTCGACAAAGTTTAAAAACCTCAAATCGGATGATAATATAGAGGGTGTTCCCTTTAAAAAATTTAAATTTTATATCATATTCAAAACCTAATATTCGATTATTTTTCTTTTAAATTTGTAAAAAATTCTTTAGAAACGCCACTAAAAAAGTTCGTGGGTGGCCTATTTATAACGATACACCCTGTAGATGAAGAGGAGGTCTACAAGTAAGATTACCTGTAGCATATATTTATTTGCATATTTAAAAAAGAGTTGAATGGTGAACATTCTTGTTTATATTATAAGAAAATAGATCGGCGCGAAATATATATTGACATTTTATTCAAAAATAATGAAGCATTCACAAATAAAACATTAACAGCCGGATTCGCTAACATGGTTTAACTTTAAAGCCATCCTTAATTGACAGCAGAGGGCTTAAACTAACAAAAGAAACAATAAACCAAGCAACTTTAAACTTTAAAAATACAAGCATAAGAAACTCATTTTGTTTTATTATTGAACCGGCAAAAATAGAGAACTTTATTTATTTTTGGGATCCAACTATTTCTCTTACATATTTCAAGGCTTTATTGTTAGATTCTTATCCCTAATATCCCTATATAATTATTTATTTGTTGACATATGCCATTTAAATTATTACAAGATCGTAAGCAAAACAAAATTGGTTTTAAGTCTTAAATCTTCTTGGTGAATCTGGCTGATATACTCCCAGATTTACTAAAAAGTTTTAAAATTCACACCTGATTTAATAGTCATGAAAGTGAAAATTTTTAGTTAGCCAGTTCGCATCGTATATATCACCAAATATTACATTTTTTAGTTACAAAAAAGAACGAAGGGAAAAATCCTGGAACTGTGAAATAGAGAGGAGTTTTTACGGAATTGAGTAAAAGTTTTTATTGTTACCAATCTGTATTACCCTAGCATAAGCTCTTCTCGGAAGTAATGGCGTTATCATGTACAGGGTGTTTTTTATAGGCTATCTGTAAAACCGTAAAAGATTTTAAAAATCTCATTAAATAATCCCGAGCTCTTTTTTTGAGAAAATTACAATGGCGAAAAGAAATTATGGCCATCGCGATCGGTTTCGGATTTACCGGGACTTTAGAATTTTACAATTTTCTAAAATGTTCTATATTTTATTTATCAAAGCAAATACGATAAAACTAATAAAGCATTGTTTTTTTATAACGACAAGTGGTATTTAGCAAAAAATTACTAAATTTGTGGTATGAACTTCCATTGTTTATTCGAATCTACATATTTTTATACTAGAATAATAAAGCATTGTGTATGTGACTCCTATAAGAGCCCGTGTAAAAGGCGACTATTACATGCTTTATTATAAACAATTTTGATAATAATTTCAGTCTTTCTTTATAGCAAAAAAAGACATTTCTCCTACTATACAAAGGGAAGCTCCCATCTTTCGGAAAAAAATGATATTTTATAATAGCAAATCCGATTTGTTGCTGAGATATTGCTAATGGTTTATTCCAAGACGCAAAATATTGATTGCTATAACTTTTTTTTGAGTGAACATTTTGAACTTCACAAAGGTTGAATCTCTTCTTGAAGGCTTAAGTTTTCATATCTTATTAGGGACAAATCAAAAAATTAATTTTTAACCCCTTAAACATCGCTTTTAAAAATTATGTTTTTTTTTAAATGAAAAAATAGGGCTGGAGTATTGACACAAACAAATAGCAATATCTCAGTAATAAATTATCCGAGTTAATACTATAAAATATCATTTTGTTTAGAATAACGAGGGCTTCCTTCTAACAGCAAGAAACTGTAAAAAAAAAGTTAATTTTGCAATAAATAATTGATATGCAAGAAATGGCCTATTTTGACCCTATCGCAATAACAATTTGAAGAAAAAGATCCCAATCTATTTTTTGCTGTTACATTTTATATATAGTTTATTTTTACATTACTCCCAACATCCTTGGATAGGTCTCATCCTCTCTCAGAATTTACATTAAAAATAGCACTAATTTTTACCTATGGCTTGGATTATAGGTGAATGTTTACAATAAATGGGGAATTGACACTAGATTTTTGCGCATTTAATTTTAAAACCGAAGGAATTTTGATTGTTCTATTTGAAATGTGATATTTATTTAAGGGGCTGGGGACGTCTTCTTCAGCTCTCAAGTTTCAAATGCATTTTTTTCTCGTTTGGTTTTGTGTATCGATTGAGCTACGGTGACGCATGCCGGCGCCTTTGACATACGCCGAAAGGCCAATACCGCCTTGGAGGCTTTGACAAAAGTCTTCCGCCGTGATTTTGTCTATGGTTAATTATTTATAACAATCATTGGGCACTTGACTTTCGCTGAGTGATGGAAGTGTTTTTCTTAGTTCTACTATTTTGTGATTTTCAATATCTAACAAATTTAAAATGATAAAAAAAAATTAATTTAGGTTTTCTTTACCGCAAAACTATATCAAGCATACAGTGCAGCTTATGCTGATAAAAATAAACAAAATATACAAGACGAAGTTACCAGTTTATGGCGAGGTTTGCAACTTAGTGACAATGTTAAAGGTGAAGTGGATTCGAAAATCAAAGAATTGCAAATAAAATTAACGAAAAAGAAAACGACATTTATAAATTTTTTTAAAATCCCTTCGTCGTCAAAACTATCAAAACAATTAGAGCCAGTGGGCGTAAAGGCAAATTCGAGTTTCATATTTTTTTAATGCTTTGTTCTCTACAGCTAAAAATTTATTTCGTGTTCATAATTTCTACAGTTTTCAAAATTTTTCGGTGATTTTTGATAATTAATCTCACAATTTATTCCTCTAAGACAACCCCATCAGCCAAGGTTTGACTCTTATTTTAAAATTGTCATAATTTCCACACTTTACAAAATTTGTGGGTTATTTTTGGTGATTAAGCTTTCAAAGGTGTCTTCTAAACACCTTTATGGGTCACATATAATTTGTTCTCCTAAGACTAGCGGTTAGCCCTCATTACAAAAGGGTCATAAATTCCACGTTTTTCAAAATTTTCCGATAATTTTCGGCAGTTATTCATATAATGATTTCCCCTAAACAACTATATGAGTCTCAAAATCTGTTCCCCTTAGACAACTTCATTGCCCAGGGTTCAGCCCTTTTTTTGAAATGGTCATAAATTCCACGTTTTTCAAAATTTTTTGGTGACTTTTTGTAATTAAGCTTAAAATAAAGTCCTCTAAACACCTCCATAGGTCCCATAATTTGTTTCCCTAAGACAACATCAGCGGCCAAAGTTGAACCCTTATTTTAAAATTGTCATAATTTACACATTTTTGGGTGATTTTTGGTAATTAAGCTTACAATAATGTCCTCTAAACACCTATATGGGTCGCATAACTTGTTCTCTATAGATAACTCCAGTGGTCAGAGTTCAGCCCTCATTTTGAAAAAGTCATAAATTCCACATTTTTCAAAATTTCTCAGTGATTTTTGCCAACTAATCTTATCGTAATATCCTATAAATACCTATATCGGTCACATAATTTTTTCCCATAAGACAACCTCAGCGGCTAAGATTCAACCCTTATTTTAAAAATGTCTTAATTTCCCCAGTTTTGTAAATCTTTGTGATTTTTGGTAACTAATTTTATAAAAAAGTCCTCTATACCTATATGGGTTACATAATTTGTTTCCCTGAGACAACTTTAGCGGCCGAGGTTCAGCCCTTATTTTGAAAGGGTTATAAATTCCACATGTTTCAAAGTTTTTCTGTGATCTTTGGTAATTAAGCGTATAAGAGAGTCCTCTAAACATATATATATATATATATATATATATATATATATATATATATATATATATATATATATATATATATCATAATTTGTTCCCCTAAGACATCCCCAGCGGCAAGGTGCAACTCTTATTTTAGAATTGTCCTAATTTTCAAATTTTTCAAAATTGTTCGGTGATTTTTGGTACCTAAATTTATAATAAAGTCCTCTAAAGACCTTGTTGTGAAAAACGAGGATTTTATTATCCTCCGCTGGAGTTGTCTTGGGGGAAAAAATTAAGGAACTCATAAGGTGTTTAAAGGACATGATTAGAAGGCTAGTTACCAAAAATCGTTGAAAAATTTTAATAAATATAGATTTTATGATATAATTAAATATAATTAATAAACCCAGAGCGGTGGGGTTAATTTTGGAGAACAAGCTATATAATCCTTTTAGGTACTTAGAGGAAGCTATAGTAAAAGTTAATACCAAAAATCACAGAAAAATATTAATAATTGTGGATTTTATGATGTTTTACATATATATTTTAATCTATACTCTATCTCGATGTAGCCTCTGGCTATCTTCAGCCTCATTATTATACGGTTTTAATAGCTTATGTGTTGAGACACACATTTTAACAATACGTAGGACCGTATGTCCTACGTGCATAAGCTAATTTATGTTTTAAAACGTATGAGAGAAGAATAAAACTTTTAAGAAGATTTTTCTATTCTATAGCCCTAACCCGGAATAAAATTTAATTTATTTACTACCAAGGGGTGCGATAAATAGTGGCATGTATATCTTGTATGATCTACATAAGCAATCACCCAGATAACTTCCATACCGGTAAATTGTTTTTAGTCGTCTGAACAGAACCATCAATATATGGTTAAAATGTTAAGATAAACTGAGACATTTAACTTATAATAATCAACAAAAATCATTTAATTTGTCGATATAAATATTTTTGCGTTTGAGTGTTGATGAATCCAGTTAGTTACCTGTTAATAAAGGTTGCAGTATGTTCTTTGATTATTCGATTGAATCATATGAATGTTTTATTCAAAGTTTTCCTTTAATTTTCGAGTTTTTTCGAATATTTCCGTTTGTTTGATAATTTCAATTTGTTTGAAAATTCGAGTTTATTCGCATATTCGAGTTTGTTCGAAAAATCGAGTTTGTTTGAAAATTCGAGTTTGTTCGAATATTTGAGGTTGTTTGAAAACTCGAAGTTTCAAGTTTTTATTCGACTCGACTTGAACTCAACGAGTCGATTTTTTTCAAACAAACTCGAAATTTCGAATATTTGCACACTTCTAATTTCTAGCCTATGATGAACATATTCAGAATTTGGTTAGGTTAGTGTTGCATATGTCAATTTAAAGCTTTCATTGTAATATTGGTAGAGTTCAAAATTAGATAACTTTAGTGAATTAGAATGATAGATTTTATACATTTTTTAAGGGTATTTTTGATCAATAAACAAGGAACGGTACTTTTTTTAGAGACAACCCCTATTTATAGTAATAAAGTGCAGTGCAGAATTTATGATCAAAGACATTCTATTTGGAAACCAGAGGATATCTCGAAAAACTGTCTACACCATCAAATATGTCCTCAAGAAACAAGCATAAAACCGAATTTTTACATAGTTCTAGAACATTCTATTTGGACACTAAAAGATAAATGCTTGACAACAAAAAGCCGAAATGGAATAAATAGAACAGCGTTTTCTGAAAGAAAAGCAAGAAGAAGAAGAAAGTCGCCAAAAAAATAAGAAGAATAACGTCACCAAAAGAAAAAAAAGATCAAGATAAATTTTGCCAATAAATAAAAGAAACCAATGTAAAAGAATTGGATCAAATTACACTGCGATAAACGCAAAAGTTTATGAAAGAGAGAAGTTAAGTGAAGACATGGGAGAAGTACGCCAAGAAGTTAGAAGTACTGAATCAATTGTGCAACAGGACATAGGAAAAATGTGACAAGGAGTGACAGAAGCTTCATCAGAAATCAATAAAATAAAAAAGCATGGGCTCTTCTAACTACTGGATTGAACATCGAACCCACAACATACGACTGATAAAGTCAAACCTTGTGGTAAATTTAAAATCCTACCATGGTCCAGAAGAGCGTAATGGAACAAATGTTAATTATTTTTCATTGTTCAATGTCAGCTATATTTTGTTAAAATAAATAATTAAATAATCACTCTGTGAATAGATATTCCGTGGGAACAGGGTAGTTATATTTTTTATCACTATCCACGAAAGTCTAAAGGATAAATAAATCAGTTACCGAACTTAACTTTTATGATCTTTGTCGTTTAAATGTTTTCTTAAAAAAATACATAAAGTCAGTTAATTTATGAAGACGTGAAAGACCCTCTCTTAGAATTGCCTATAAATCCGTCCAAAGTAATCCTGTCCTGGTTAAGTATATAAAACCAGATGTGATAAGGGTAGTTTTAACATATGGTATGTGGAATACCGTTAAAAGGTTTTAAAATATTGAACGACTTTCCCATTATTAGGAAACAAAAGAATGATCAAATAAACTCACTACAATAGAAATATATCGTTTGGCTATTTGTAAAAAGAATACTGAGTAATCACTGTTTTTTCTATTCACAAGAAATAACTAGTTAAAATGTTTATTGCCAAAACAGCCAAGAGAAGTGAATAGTTTTTTTTACAGTCTTTAACATATATTCTTTTAGTTATAGAAAGAAATAGAATAGTTTTATTACTTGTGTTTATATAAAAATTATTATTAAGATGCTCACAGATGCCAATTCGGGAATAAAACATCCGGTATAGTACAGCTAACGCCCTCAGTAAGAAAACTCCCAAATCTTCGAACTTTAAGGAGAGAAATTGTCGTTTACCGGGTTCCATCGCCTAATTTGGATACAAACGAAAACAAAGGGAGAGGGGGTGTAAGATTCGAATACACTCTTTTAAGGAATAGTAAATTTTAGTTCCAATTTGAATGTCGGGTAGTACGGTACCATACCAGTGCCGTAGAATAATTACGTCACGGGTATAATCGTCGGGAGAGAAGGTTGTCTTTGTTTAATTTGGGAAATTAAGGGATTATCGTGTGTTATTTTAGTAGGGCATTTCGCGATTTTCATACGGTTCGATTAAGTAATATAAATAGCTGTTTTCGCGTTTTATTTCTTTTTTTTTTTTGTTTAATATTTTATTAAGCTATTTATACGTGTTTTGTTTCAAAATTGGGTTTTACGTTTTTGGTTAAAATAACGGCCGAGAAGAGCAATTATGTTAGTTTTTCGTAATTGTTAGTAGTTTTAAGTTTCTCATTGTAAATAGTTCGTTTTTATTCTATTTATTTTTGTTAATAGACTAAGTTGTTTTGAGAAACTTGTTTTATTCAATTTAATTAAAACCTTCACGCGAATTAACTCGCGGGCGCGCTGTTGCGAGACCTACAAAACAAGAGATGTCTTCTGACCCACTAATTAGCAGCCTTCCTGAGTCCTGAAGATCTGAGTCATGGTTGTGGTAAGCTTTAATAACCATAGTGTTTAGTACTAAAGCTGCAAGAGAGAAGTTGAACGACCAGACTTCCAGAGTGTCTTTATTACTGTGATATTTATTTATAGGTAATTAAAGTAGTTACTAATTAATATGGGACAAAAATGATTATAGATAAGATAATTAACGCTACCTCAATATGTCATCGGTAAGAGTCTATAATCAAATTCTGTCACATAAAATTTGGTGGCAGCGGTGGGATCTTAATAAAAATTAATTTTTGCTTTAAAGATTTTGACAAATAAAATTTGCGTAGTTGCAAGATTAATATTTTAACAAAAAGAACCAACGCGTAGTAGCTATTTTTTTATCAATCAGTAATTTTGATTTGAAAATTTACATATTTTTTTTTTTTAATTTTTTGTTTGTTTTGAAACGTTCATGACTAGTGAATTTATAGATTTGAAAATTTCATTAATTGGATTCTCTTTTCTTTATTTCAGTTTGCTTCAAGTAAGAATATTTAAAATCTTGGTTAGAAAGTTGCTAGGAAATTTGGGGTTTTCAGGTTAGATAAAGACACAAAACCACAACAGATTCAGGACATCAGTTGCACGTACTTGCATACTAATTACTTTTGTCACTTGTTGGGAAATTATTATTATTATTTTATCGAAGTATAAATGTTGCGTATTTTGTTTAAAAATATTCGGGCGAAAGCTAGATTATTAGAAATAAAATACATTTATTTTGGTGAATATTTTGAGGAGTAATTATTTTTATTTTTTTTTGTGAGAATACTAGAAATACCTAGTAACTTTGCATATAAAATATCAATTTATTTTAAAATTAAAAGGATTAAAAAATAGTTTCGATTTGTTATTATTAATTCTGGGAATTAATAACTACAACAAGTGTCAAGTTTGAAGTAGTTTTGGAGACTAACGATATTTCAGATTGTAATTCCGTGGTTAGTGTAGAAACCACGTTAATATAGCTTTATAGTCACAACAATTTATTTCTTCCAAATATGTTTTACTTTGTGTAATGTTAAGATTTACAATCGGCACTGAGAAGTGCAAGTGAATTTAAAAATCGTTGTTTTTATATTGTCTATTTTAGCGAGGAGTCTTAGATAAACTCCTATGTTTCAAGAAATATTTGTCTTAAAGGGCCATTGTTAATTATCCTAACGGGTTAAAATTTAGAAAGAGATGGAAGAAAATTGTTCTGACTAGTTGTTTACATATATAAGATTGTTACGAAGTTGGATTATTGAATTTTTGTTTTATTTTATTCACATATGATGAAAGGTTTAAACTCATACCTGTTTAACTATGAAATTATGCAAATTGAATTATAATAGCGATTCATAAATAATATTTTATTTTCAGCTTTTGATATGTGAAGTATTGTTAAAAATTTTCCTTTTCAGGCATTTTTGAAGATCATTCTATTATCATAAAAGGTGGCAGCATTTGTATTTAGCACAGTTTTGTTATAATTTGATTGTTAATTTTGTTTTCTCCGTTAGCAGTTTTTAAGAACAATTTTAGGAGGACAATGAGATTTATTGACGCAGATTTTCAGCTTGTTTTCTGATTCAGAGACTGGCGATCAGTTTTTTAAGTTTTTATATTTTTTTCTTTCAGGAACGACAAGAGAGTTTACAGGTCGTAGTGTGTATTTTTCGTCTTTACAGGTGCAGTGTTGGTGTAGCTGAGTAAGAGAATATCGTACGAAAATGTATATAATCTATACAGTTGTTTTGAGTATCTTTCAGGTGTTCTTTGAGAATTTAACAGGGCGTCATAAATCTATATTTTATTAGTCGCATATAATTGTGTACCTGGTATTGGTAATTTTTAGCTGTTGATAGCAAAATAATTTTTGTGATATTTTTACAGTTTATTTCAAATTTTTTTTTTGTTGTTTTTGGGCAACAAAGGTAGGTTGCATGCGAACATTTATTTGCATTTGTATTTTATAAAATTTAGTAGATTCGTAACAATATCCTATATATTTTCTACACAAAAACTTTTACTTTTTACCTGTAGTGTAAGCTAGACAGAAGGGACACTTTATTTTTGGGTTTTATTGCCGTAATAAGTTACTGTTATATTTTACAGCATTTATTTTGAGTGTTGCGGTAAATTTATAAAGAATAAAGTTAATTAGGGGATCCAGAGTGATTATTATTTGTGTAATAAATTCTATTTGTTGAGGGTATACCGAATTTTGAGTTTACCTACATAATTCTGTCTAGCATTTCACTTACACAATTAACATCGTTTTTATCATGAGGAATTTCTCATTTTTTCTGTTTTAAGAGAAATTAGTGTGTGGAATTTTAGTATCGCCATCAGAAGTCCGAAGTTAGGCTCACGGTAATCGGATACTGTGACCGAGATTTGTGAAACTAGAGTTTTGAGAATTTGACCTGCAGAACAAAAAGATGGTTTTAAAAAGGATAAGACTATAGATAATATTTTGCTAGCTGTGATCGAGATAATAGCTAAATATTTTTTTTTAATTGTTTGGGGCGTGTATAACATTAAAACCCGGTTAGAGTATTTGTCGATTTGTAACGCGTTAATTTTTTTTTCTTCTGAGGTTGTTTATAATACGAGATTTGGGTTAGAGCGGCGGTTAATATCGCGTTAATTTATTTTTTTTTGTGGCGAGATAATAAACTAAATAAATAAGGGGTGAAATAACGTGTATTAAGGGAATTTTTAAGGCGGCTCTGTGTCGATTTGTCTTCTTTTGAGTTTAGAGTGAAGAAGACGGGAGTATTTTGTGTGCTATATCTAGATATCGAAAATATCTGGTGGTGATATGACGGTGTAAGTACGTAACGGAGTTTAAATATGGCTATATCTAGGTATATAGCGGAGTAAAGAGTAACATCGGTTAAATGAAGCTATATCTAAGGAAATTGTTGGAAAGTCCAGAAGTATAACAATACAAAGTATGTCTTATTGAATATGTCGGAGCATGACGATTGCAATAGGAGTACTTGTTACTGGCGGCCAGGTTGGTCAACCAGATAGTGGAAACGTGGAGAGTAGTGGAGATAGGGGGCTCTGAGTTGACCCCCCCACCACTTTTTTGATTGGTCAGCCAAGAATGACCTTGTTTCTGATTGGCTGCCCAAGTTCGCCCCCTATCTCGATTGGTTACGTAAACTCCACCTCTTTTTGCTCCACCTCCTACCTCCTTCCTAACCACCACAGCAGTTGGAGGGGGCTGGTAGCAGTTGGAGGGGAGCTGGTATTTTAAACGACCGAATCTGAGCGAGGTACATTCATTCAGTCGTGATGTCAAATAGTGACCAACAACCAGAACAACAACTCATTGAACGTGTAGGCCAAGTCATAATTTTATATCAAACCAGCAAGAAAAACCTTACGGACTTTGAAGATCAAGACTTGGCCTTCTTTCCCATCAGTTATTTGAAGAGATACGTTGATTCACTTAGTTTACAACACATTTGGCATAGGTTACCAAAACATTATCAAAGTGACGAGGAATTGAAGCTAAATTTACCCTGTTTTGAACATTCGCTCCGGTATCGGCCTCTTGCATTTTCGATCGTATCTCTGTCTTCGCGTTGCCAGAGGTTGCTCCGGCTCTGCCATAGCTTGCTGCTGCTCCGGTATCCGCCTCTTGCATTTTCGATCGTATCTCTGTCTTCGCATTGCTAGAGGTTGCTCCGGCTCTGCCATAGCTTGCTGCTGCTCCGGCTCTGCCATAGCTTGCTGCTGCTCCGACTCTGCCATAGCTTGCTGCTGCTCCGGCTCTGCCATAGCTTGCTGCTGCTCCGGCTCTGCCATAGCTTGCTGCTGCTTCGGCTCTGCCATAGCTTGCTGCTGCTGCTCTGCCATAGGTTGTGGCCGATCTTCTTCCATAGGCTGTTGTTGCTCCATCATCAAAGGTTGAAGATCCATTGCTCGGTCTGGATCCCACTCAAAGGCGACAGGCTCGGGATCCAGGTCTGGCTCAAACATGTTGATGAATTCTTCATCCAAATAGTCAGCCTCTGATGGTGGCGGCCACATCACCATGTTCTCTGAATTTGGACTCTGACGATCCATCAGATTAATCTGATGTTCTAAGAATCCCTGAAAGTCTTGTAGTGTTAGAATTATGAAAGTATTCATTTTCAGACTTTAAACTTAATGAATGATAAGTCAAGACGCTGTAAATCCTTATATACAATACTGAAATACCACCTTTCCGTACCTCCAGCGGCGAAACCGGTCCGAAGAATGAGAAGAAGAAGAAGGCAAAGATAGCGTGAACTCGAGAGAGGTCGTTGAACGGTCGTAAGTTGTTTTGTTCTTAAGAAAAAGACGAGTAAAGAAGAGAAGAAGAAAAAAAAAAGTTGTTTTTTTGGAATAATATAAAAAACAAAAAAAAAAAAAAACATTTTTTATATTATTCTAAAAAACAAATTTTTTTTTTCTTCTTCTCTTCTTTACTCGTCTTTTTCTTAAGAACAAAACAACTTACGACCGTTCAACGACCTCTCTCGAGTTCACGGTCTCACGGTTTCCGTCGTACCATGCAGTGCCACGCCGTACCAGCCAGTACCAGGCTCTTGGCCGCTTTAAAAGGCGACCTGGTACGAAGCGTCTCTTCAGTTTACTTCTCGCTATTAGCGTGTGTATTAAAATTCTCGAATAGTATTTGAACTAGTCCGAATTATTTCAAATTATTGTGTGACGTAGTGACATAATATTCATTTTCATTTGGTTTGTATTGCTGATTTAATATTTTTGATTTAATATTTTTTATTTAATATTTTGAATTTGCTTTAACTTAATTTTTACTTCATTTTAAGAGCTATAAATTTATTTTTGATTTTCTGATTTTCTAATTTTTTTATTTTGATTTTTGAATTTTTAATTTATAATTTAAAATGTCTTCATTTTTAAATGTAAAAATTGAAAACATCGATTTAACCGCATTTAATTTAAACGAAGCTTGCCTTGTCCAGGATTTAATGGACTGTTCTTTTTGCGGGTTAAGCGATGAACAATTAGAAACTAAATTTAAAGAAATTGATAATACTGAAATTGGTGATTGCGATATTTTAGGACAACTTTTAAAAGTTTTAGATGAAGCGAATATTAAAGAATTTTCTCCTGAACCTCTAGAAACCATAAATTTTGACGATATAAACAATGATATGTTGAGGCAAAATTTAATTAATAATTTTGAAATAAATGAGGGTGATAATTTGGAAGAGCTTCTCACAATAATGGAAGGGACTGAAAATGGTTCGGGGCAAAATTTAATTAAGGTTAATGGGGAGCATGAGGAAATTCCCGGGCAAAATTTAATTAATAATTCAACAATAGGGGAGGTTTATGATTTGAAACAACTTTTGAATGTATTGGGAGGGTCTCCAAATAGCTCAGGGCAAAATGGGGGTGATAATGAAGGAGTTTTAAATAATAATAATAATAATGGGTTTGGCATTGGGGGTTTTTCGAAAAATATTATGAAAGAGATTTATCGCCCCCATTATTCACCAATTTCGGATGCTTCATCAGATGAATCATCATATGATTCATCTGATGATTCTATCGACAGTGTGAAAACCGTCATACAGGTTTCACCAAAAGATGAAAAAATTTTATATCAACAACCATCCAAATTTGGCTATACAAACAGTTTTGTAGACGTTTTGGATTTGAGCTGCGGTGAAATTGTGGGGGACATTGAGCTATATAGTTACAATGGAAATTTTGAGGATGAGCAACCTCAATGTTCCTCAAATATCATTTCAAACTCAAATCAAAATCAGCAACAAAATATATTGGAACCAAATCAAAATCAGGAACAAAATGTATTGGAACCAAATCAAATTTCTACTAATTTATTTCAACAAAATTTCTCAAAAAAGCGCTCTTCGGAAACATTGTTAGATTTGCCAAATTTTAAAAGGCTAAAATTGAATGGTAACGATACTAGTTCTAATAATTTGGAGCATCAAAATTTTTCTCTACCCGCCGCAATCAGAACAGCTCCGAAAATCGATTTATCAAATAAGAGTGAATTAGATAAATTTATTAGCATGAAATCTAAGCCGAGTTTAAATAAGAGTGACACAAGATGCGCGGCATCTAGATTTAAATCAATGGTGTTCTCTTATTTCAACTTGGATAGTATTTGCAATAATATTTCTAATTCAACTCTGAAAGATGTAAAAAATTGTATACAAAGACAAGGCGATCTTCTTTTAAATTTGGGTAATATATTTTTAAAAAAAATCCATGCTTTTCAACAAATTAAAAAGTTAATCCTAAAGTTTTCCAAATTGCTAATTATTCTATGTCATTGGGTCTTGATTGATCGAATTGTGTTTATTTAAAAGCGATATAACCCTGACCGATTCTATTTTAAAATGACTCTCCTTTGCACACACTGCTTAAGAGAATTTAAAAGAAAATCACATATTGTACGCCACCTTCGAGAAAATTTTGTCAATAACGAAAACACCTTTAACATGGAAGATTATATAATTAATCGTAAGTATTTTTTATAACATATATAGCTATTATTTTCCTTTTAATTTTTCTTTTAATATTAATTAATAAAGTTTTACAGAGGAATTAAAAATAATGATTGTTTAAGTTGATGAACTACTTTCAAGACCTCCAATGCGATATTGCCAAGATTGTGAAGTAAATGTCAAATCTAATTCCTGGAGCACACACTTGAGGACAAATATTCATAAAAACAAGAGCTGCATAAAATATGGAAATGGAATTGACATTATCAGGAGTACATTTAAATGTCGAATAGCTTCCTACAGAATATATTCACAGAATTATCACGTCGACATCAAAAAGTTTCAGCAAGATGTTGGTAATAAAGTGCAAACATTAATACGCCAGCGTCAACAAGAATTTACATGTGCTAAAGTAAATTTGGAATTATTTGGAATATATTATTCCCCAACTTTAATCTCTACTTCAATTAAGTCATTTAATACACCGTTCTTCGTTGTAACCCATACAACTGATCTACAACTGCTTTACGATGATTTATTCAAGATTATTGAAACCAAAGCAGATGAATTGCCGGAACGAGACTCGGGTAATTATTATTTAATCTCAAGAGCTAAGTTTTCTTAATATCACTTGAACATCTCTAACAAATATTATTCATAACTAATTTTTTAATTCATATTACAGGGTGGGCTCTACAAAGATTTCTGCATTTGGAAGAAAACATCAACAAGTACAACCCATTGAATGCCTCCTCCTACATAAAGATGCAAAAATTTTCTACATCAATAGTGAATGTGATGAATGAGGACAATTGCTGTTTCGCCTGGGCAGTCGTTTCAGCAGCATACCAGCCAATCGGTAATCCTCGAAAGACCTCTTCATATCCAGACTTCAGAAACGCTTTCGATTTTACAGGTATTGAATTTCCAGTAAAATTATTAGATATAAAAAAATTTGAGGAAAAAAATAATTTGTCCATAAATGTATATGGGGTTGAAAATTTTTTAAGAGATAATAAAAATGTATATGAGATTGTCGGTCCTTTGCATTATAATAATGAAAAGAAAAAATTACATATTAATTTACTTTTAATAAATTCTGATGATGGAAATAACCACTACTGTTGGATAAAAGATTTAGGTTGCTTGGTATCCAAACAATTATCAAAAAAGAAAATAAAAAAATACTTATGTGATGGATGCCTTCAATATTTTGGAACATATGAAAAACTTAACGCGCATTTAGAACGTGATTGTAGTTTTGTTCGAATTGAGCTTCCTTCAGATAATTTGATTTTGGATAAATTTGGAAATTATATTCCTGCAAATATATTAAAGTTTCAAAATATTCAGAAACAGTATAAAGCTCCTTTTGATATATATGCCGATTTTGAATATTATTTAAAAAACATTGAGTGCCAACAATCTACACCTGATTCGACAACCTCATATACTATTAAAACTGCTGAACATATACCCTATTCATTTGCTTATTATATTAAATCATCATTTGATGAGAATGTTGTTTGTCTAAAACTTTATAGAGGTACAGATTGCGCTTTAAAATTTATTGAATACATTGAAAATGATGTAAAAGAAATTTATAAAAAATATTTAAAATATCAAGTACCATTGAAAGATTTGTCATCTGTAGAACAGATTGAGTATGAAAATTCTAGCATTTGTTACATATGTGAAAAACCTTTTTCAAAAGGAAATTTCATAAAGTGTAGAGATCATTGTCATATTACAGGTAAATATCGAGGAACTGCCCACTCAATTTGTAATTTGCATTTTAAACCTCCAAAATATATACCAATAGTATTGCATATTTTAAAAAACTATGATTCTCACCTATGTATTAAATCGCTTTGCTATAATAAAGAAAATATTAGTGTTATAGCTCAAAATAAAGAAAAGTATATTTCTTTTAGTAAGGAAATTTTCGTTGACAGTTATGTGTCAGAAAAGCGGAAACCAGTTTCTTTGCGACTACGCTTTATAGATTCTTTTCAATTTCTCCCAGAGTCTTTAGAGTCGCTATCACAAACTCTACAAGATTCACAATGTTTTGAAATTAAAAAGTTTTTCTCACATGCTGATGAATTTCGATACATTAGACAAAAAGGGGTATTTCCATACTCTTACATGGATTCCAACGAAAAATTAAATGAGAAATCTCTACCATCGATTGATAAATTTTATAATAACTTAACCGACGAAAATATCTCTCCTCAAGACTACAATCGTGCTGTAGAAGTGTGGAATCTATTTAAGTGTTCTACAATAGGGGCTTATTCCGATATTTACTTAAAATCTGATGTTTTACTTTTGGCTGATGTTTTTGAAAATTATAGATCCACATGTATTAAAACCTATAAGTTAGATCCTGTTAATTATGTCACTAGCCCTTCTATGTGCTGGGATGCAATGATGAAATTAACTAATGTAGAATTAGAATTATTAACGGAACCAGACATGCTTAATTTTTTCAAAAAAGGTGTTCGTGGTGGGGTTAGCACTTGTTCCAAACGCAAATCTGAAGCAAATAATCCATTCTTAAAAAATTTTAATCCTGAAAGACCTACAACATATATCACTTACTTAGACGCCACAAATTTGTATGGTTATGCTATGAAACAATATTTGCCTGAAAAAAATTTTGCTTGCGTACCTAAGCTCGAAATAGAAACTTTAAATATATCTGAACTTTCAGATACATCATCTATAGGCTACATATTTGAAGTTGATTTAGAATATCCAAATTATTTACATGATAGTCATAATGATTTCCCATTTTGTCCTGAACAATATACACCGCCAATTTCAAACCACTCCAAATTGATTCCAAACTTACATAATAAATATAACTATATCATTCATTACCGATATCTGAAACAATGTCCAGAATTTGGACTCAAAATCCTAAAAATACACAGAGCAGTTAAGTTTACACAATCACCATGGTTAGCGGAATATATAGATTTAAATACAAATTTACGAAATTTATCTAAAAATAAATTTGATAAAAATTGTTATAAATTGGCAAATAATTCAATTTTCGATAAAACCTTGGAAAATGTTGATAGGCAAGCAGATATTAAATTAGTATCTCAATGGGAAAGACAGGGTAATAAATTTAGTGCCGAAAAACTTATTTCTAAACCTCAATTAAAGGTTTTTAAAATTTTCTCTGAAAATTTAGTTGCTCTTCAACTTCAACAGGTTTGCATTGAATACAATAAACCAATTTATATTGGGATGAGTATCTTGGATATTGCAAAAACTGTGATATATAATTTTTATTACGGGTATTTAAAAGTTAAATATGGTAATAATTTAAATTTATTATATACGGATACTGATTCCTTAATTCTTGAAGTTCAGACCCAAAACTTTTATGAAGATATGAAGCTAAATCTGGATAAATTTGATACTTCTAATTTTTCTGAACAAAATATTCATTGCATGCCTATTACAACAACAGTTGTTGGTAAATTTAAAGATGAGTACAAAGGGATTCCCATTGAAAGTTTTTATGGAACTGGTTCTAAAGCATATTGCATCAAATCCAAAAATAGTGTAGATAAAAAGCAAAAGGTGTTAGTAAATCATGTATAAAAAATCAATTAACATTATCAGATTATAAAGATGTTGTTGAGAAAGGTGACAAAATATTCTGCACCATATATGTATTCAAATCAGATATGCATAACATATACACTAATTTGTTAAATAAATTGGCATTAACAACTTATGATGATAAAAGATATTGTATACCAAATTCCACAAAAACTCTTGCATGGGGACATAAAGATATTTGGGAAACAGATTTTTTTGATAAAGATATGAAAATGATGTATGATACTCTAACTTCTTTAAGTTCCGAAAACGAAAATGCATCTAAAAATAAAAAACCACGATTAGAATTAACTACTCCTAGTAATTTTTCATCTTTATAAAGTCATCATTTTATGTGATGATAATATATGTAAGTCGTTTTTGAAGCTTTAAAAGTTGGAGGGGGAACTGAATCCAAAGACATATATGTTGTATACAAATACCACTATTTGTTAGTAATATTACAACAATGACTGCTGCATCTTTAATAGTTTTAGTTTCCCTTGTTGGAAATGTGCTATATGTAAATTACATTCCTAATGCAGTTAGGGCTGATATATGTATAAATGCCCTCAAAAATGAAACCGATTGCTACAAACAGATGAAAATGACATATCTTGTTGGAAATTCACACTTTTTTACCTATAATGTAACTGATTCTGCTTTATGTGAAAATACATTCATAAAAATTAAATATTCCATGACAAACAAACCATTACAATATTCAGATTGGATTCCTTTCAACAATAAAAAAGAAGAATCCTGTCATTGTGTCTGTTATATATTTGTTATTATATTTGCAGCAGCAATATTTATTTGTACATGTTTAATTTTATTGTATTTCATAAAAAAATATCTATAAAATTATTTAATAAATGTTTAAAAATAATATAAATTTTGTTTTTTATTGATTCTTGTTAGTATAAAGACATTTAAAGTTTATCCCCTCCTCTTAAATGGGGAAGGAAAATAAGTTTACCCCTCCACTTGAGAGGAGAGGGAAAATGTATAAAATTTAGGAGCAAACGGATAGATAGTTAGTTTTTTGAGAGTAAACAGATAGCTAGTTAGTTTTTGAAATACCTCATTCAAGATGTTCAGTAATCAGAGTAAAAATATATTTGAAAATTAACCATTAAAAAAGAAAATAAAAAAAAACAATTATAAATTCTACAAAATATAATTTAAATAATTCTAACTCTAAATATGCTGCGATTGGTTTGTGGGTGGAAAGTGATTTTCTACCATGCATTGAACTTGGTGCTAAAAATGGTCAATCTGTGATATTAAATGAAGATGATTGGAAGAACTTATTGCAATATCAAGGAGTTATAACAAATTATATGTTTTCACCTAATGTTTTCAATGAACCGATATATTTGCAAAATTTATCTATTCATTTTGAAAAGATTGGTGAATTACCAATAGTGAAGATTGCGAAAAGCTGTGAATTTATTTACTATGGAAATGAAACTGTCTGCAGACTATGGGAACAAATTCCACTTATTGAATATAGACTAAACGTTTTACAAAAACAAAACTTTCGACGTTATTTCAACGTTTTCAGAAATAATAACTTTTACGATGGAGATTCCTTTGACAAAATATATAATGTCCTTTCTCCAAAACAAAATCTAAATAGTGAAAATGTATGCTCCATGCTGGAACTGCTTTTGAATCATCCCGAAGAACTAGAACAAAAATTAAAGTCTAAGCACTATTATGAAGAAGACAATATCTATTGATGAATCAAGAAACCAAATTCATCTGATGGTTGCTTGGAACTTTGCCTACAGAAAAACTCGTATGACTTCTGAAGAATTTATAAATCAAAAACATTTTAGAAGAAGGATTAAATTGACTGAAGAAATTTTAAATCCCATATTAGACTCTGATTATAGGAATATTGTATTTAAAAAAATGTTTATGTAATAAGCTTATTTTTAAATAAAACAAATATATATATAAAAATTCATTTTTTTATTACAAACATCAATTATTATTACAGCATTAATTACTATTACATCACATCTCCCTTGAAGATCCAAGAGTTATAAGATTTATCTAATCCTAACCATTTTACAATACTTTGTTTCCTTTCTTTCTTAACACTTTTTCCACCAGATATACATTTGGGTGTCTTACTTTTTGAAGTTCTTCCTCATAGAAACCTCCTTGAATATCTATTCCGTTTCCATCTTGAATCAAATACGTTGTTGGATTAGTCAGCTGGATTTTTTTTATTTGAAAAATTTCGTTTGACCAGTTGGGTGTGTAACCTTTAGAAAATTGTTCACGAATCTTGCTTATTCGTACTCTATCACTGACACGAAATTTTGGTGACCTGGGATCCACAGTTTTCCTATGGGTATAAGCTGATTTCAAGATTTCCATTTCATTCTTTTTGTTAACTTCGTTTGGTTTTTTTCCGATTGTTGAATGCTTAGTATTATTGTATTCTGTAATTATTTCTTTAAGAAAGCTGATCCATTTATAATTATCTAGTAAACTAAACTTTTTCCACATTTTGTTTTTTATAGTTCTATTTACTCTCTCTACAATACTAGCTTTCATATTAGAAAATGTGTTGTAATGATTAATTTTGAACTGCTCCATAAGTTTCTGAAAGTCTTGATTAAAGAATTCTTTACCCTGGTCAGTATTCAGATTTTTTGGAGGAGTTTTTAAAGTTAATAGAATTTTTTTCATTGCAGCTGTTACATCTTTACCAGTTTTGGATTTTACAGGTTCTGCCCATACAAATTTAGAAAACACATTTATTACCATTAAAATATATCTTAAACCCCTATTAAATTTCGCATATGGCTGCATTTCTATCAGATCAGCTTGAAATAGATCATTAAGCCCTTTTACAATTGTTCGTCTCCTTCTATATCGCCTTCTCGCTGGTTTATGTAATTCATTTACAACGTCTTGCTTAATTTTACTCATTATTAATTTATACCTTACTCTCGAAAATAAATCCCATAAATAACTTTACCTCCTTCTAAACCGTTTATAAAAACCTTTTATCGCTGACTGTGTAAAATATGAAAAAGTCATCTCTGTTTTTTTTAGTAAGTTCTTTAATTTTATTTTCCATTGCTTCAAATGATTTTTTATTTTCATTTCTAATTTCTTTTATTGATGAATTTATTTGGGTGATGTTGTTAGTAAGATCAGAAATTTTTACATTAAATTTATTTTCCATTGTTTCAAATAATTTGTTATTTTCATTTCTAATTTCTTTTATTGACGAATTTATTTGGGTGATGTTGTTATTAAGATCAGACATTTTCACATTAAATTTAGTTTCCAAAACAACATTTGATAACGTATATTTTTTTTTGAAACCACCTAATGTTGAATTCATTTCTTTTCTTGCATAATTCATTGTATCATTAAATTCTTTTCTAGAAACTTCAGCAGCTCTTTGAACTAATTCATTTAATGATTTTATTTCTTTTACTAATTTATCTTCTAGATTTTTTATATCTTTTCCTAATTGAAATTCTGCATTTGTTATATCTAATGTCATTTTTACAATTTTTTTTTCTATATTTTTTATATCTGACGCTGTCTTTTCAGCTTTGTGTAATATATCTGTATAAGATATTTCAAGTTCTTTTATCAGTAAAGAAATCTCCTCGATTTTTGAACTATTATTTTTAATTTTAATTAATATATCCTTTTTAGAAACTTCCATTATTGCTTGCACTACTTGTAGTAAGGATTCTAATTCTTTTTGTAATTTTTCATCAATTACCTTTGTAAAATTTCCCTCGTCAAAAGAAGTTTCAGATTTGGTTTTTAGATGGTTTAATTGCTTTAGTATATCCTCGATTTTTTCATTATTTTTTGTAATTTGATCTTTGAATTCTGTTTCAATTTTTTCATTTTCGTTTTGAAAATCTTCCTTCAATTTGTCTTCTAAATATTGTAAATTTGATTTATATGCATTGATTTTAATTTCAAATTCTTTAATTTGTTCTTTAAATTCATTAACTTTGTCGGTATCTTTTTTGTGAATTAGAAAATGAGTGTTCATTGATTTTTCAAGATTTTGTGTAATTTTATCTATATAGTCATGTATTTTCTTAAAATTCCCTACTTCTTCTGCTACTCTATCATTAAGCATATTGGTAAAATTTTGAAACTTTTATATAATTTCCTTGGAAATACTATTCTTGGCGTTGTCAATTGCTGAAGTATCCTTAATTATTGATTTAATTGATGTAATTTCATTTTCAAAATCATCAACTTTATCATATTTTAACTTCACTACGTCAAAGTCATTTGCATATTTAGAAACTTTCTGAGAAAATTTTTCTACTACCTCATCATTTCCATCAACAGTATTTTTCAAATTAATTATCATGTCAATATATTCAGGAATAACTTTATCCTCAAATAACTTAATCTTTTTTGCAATATTTTGTATGTTGTTATCATATTCATTTATTCTCTTATTTAAATTATTAACATCACTTTTCAACCCGGGATCTAAATTTTGAATTAATTTGTTTTCAATATATTTTACATCGCTTTCAAAATTTGTTATTATTTTCTCTTCAACATTTGATAATATTTTATTTTCTAATGATAATAATGTGTTTAGAGCAGATTTTTTTGAAATATGACGACCAAATTTATCGATGGTCATTTTAGAAATGTTTAAAAGTATTTATTATGTTCTTTTATATAATAATATTCGCTTCCCTTAGTTCTTCAATAATGGAAATAATTTCATTGTTATGACCAGTGTGTCCCGCAAGCATGGATGCTACCAATAGTTGAAGTCTCTCAACAAGTTCGTTTACATTATCCCAATATAAGTAATCTGTATTAGGTTTATTAACTTTTAAAGTCATACCAAATCCGGTTTTTTTTGAAGACATTCGACTTTCTCTATATGGAGCTTTGCGTCTTTCAAAAAATCCCTGGATTGCTTGTTGTGATTCGGGATTTAGAGTTTTAGTTTTTGTAATTCCTTTGCTTTGCAAATAAGGTCCTATTATAGAAATATATTTATGTGATCCATTTCCCTGCACCTGCTCATTTGGATCATTATTTCTACGGTATGCATTGGTTCTTTTTAAAATATCCATATAATTTTCCAAATCTTGTTTTTTATACCCTATTGGTTCTTTTTTAAATAATAACTCATATAAACCTGGTGTACCTGTATAGGTTATTCCTTCAATTTTGATGTTTTTACCAATAATTTCGACAGGTTTTTGAGTTAAACCCAAAAAGAATTTCTCGGTTTCCAAATCATGAACTATTCCATATTGGTGATCAAACTCATGTTCAACATCTTTTACACCGCCATCAATATATTGGCGAGGTAATTCATCAAATCCTGATAAATATTCTTTATATAAATCTGTATCAACAAATGTTCGAACTGTTTGCCGTGTTTGTTCTAGTATATCTGAAAGATTTCCTATTGTGGAATGTGAACCTGAAGAAGGGGTAGTTTCTGCAATAATACTTGTTTGTTGTATAGATGGCATTTGACTTGCTGAAGCTAAACTCGCGTCCCAGTGAATAATCGATGGTATTTCTGTAGGAAGGAGTGGAGTTTTTCCCGTCTTTCTTTTTCCTGGTGTTGATGTTCCATATTGTAATTTTCTCTTTGGTGTTAGTGTTTGAATTGATCTTTTTTATGGTGTTTCATAAATTTTTTTAATTGGTGTGTGTAGCTCTTCCTTCATTTCAACAGGTTCAATTTTACCAATCGTTGAAATTAATTCTTGTAAGGGTTGAGTTATCGGTTTATATGTTTCCTCCAATTTAGTTTGCGCCTCAAATTCCGCATTTTTTAAACTCTGATATTTTTGTTTAACAGCTTTTCTTGATTTAACTAGCTCTCTTGCTAAACGTTCATCCATGATTGGTATAATTTACCATCAAACGTTTATTTTTATAAGTAAATACATGAATCAAATCCTTTTCGATATCGGCCAGATTTCACATTAAAGTCTTTGTCTATTACCAAAAATCCAAATTTATCTTTCCTACATATTAAGCACAACTCATTAAATTGGTTGAATGACATATCAACATTAACATGATCATCATAAATATGTTTTAAATTTGTTCGATCTTGTTGAAATATAACAATTAAATTTGCATTGTCACGAATTAATTGTTTCGGAATAGAAGAATATGTTTGACATAAATAAAAACAATCGGTATTTTTGTGTCTTCCGAAACAAAAATAATCTTTTACAACATTCTGATTACAACACACTATATCATCAAATATTATTATAGAGTTTGGTTTAACTTGTTTTGGTGAAACAATTGTTTCTTCATTTTCAGATTCATAGTATCCAATTTTTTTCAAAGGTTTAAAAAGTGTTCTCAAATATTTGTACTTTGGTTGATATAAGGATTTTGAATAAACATACAGATTTTCAAATCGCAAACCATTCGGATCTTCAATTAAACTAATAATAACATTTGTTTTGCCACAGCCTGACGGGCCAATAATTAACCCTCTTTTACTATTTCCCCCAAACAGTTTTCCATGTTTTCTAAAACCATTCACTGAACTTTCATGATCCTTAATTGTTATAGAGTATGGTTGTTTCTCAACTCTCATTTTATATATAAAACAAACTATTAATATTCGGTATTGTGATGTAACTGGTTAGTTATCACTAGGATTGTGACTATATATAATGTTTCCATCACATAATAAACGAATCATTTACAAGACAAACAGCAAAAGGAAAGGAAGTGGTTTAGTAAACTCATTAATCAATAAATTACCCTTTGAATTGCATATTCCTGGTTATAATTTTTGTGGAACTGGAACAAAATTGGAAAAACGATTGTCAAGAGGTGATAAAGATATAAATTTATTGGATGAGGCTTGTAAAGAACACGATATTGCTTACTCACAATCAAATGATATAAAAAGAATGCATTTAGCTGATAAAATATTAGCTGACAAAGCTTTATCAAGGTTCAAAGCTAAAGATTCGAGTTTTGGGGAAAAAACTGCTGCACTAGGAATTACTGGTGCTATGAAAATTAAAAGAAAATTAGGTATGGGACTTCGAACGAGAAGAAAGTTCAAGCGAAAAACCCGAAAAGGACGAGGACTATCATTATCTCAGGTAATTTCAAAAGCTAGAAAAGGAATTAAGGGGAAACGTTTTAAAGACCTAAATAAAAGTATTCAAACTGCTTTAAAAGCTATTAAAAAAACAGGTAAAGTGTTACCTCCAAAGAAAAGGGTAATTCCCATCCCAAAGACTGGCGGATTTCTTCTACTTATACCTTTATTTGCTGGTTAGTCTGCTCTTGGTGCTCTTGGAGGAGGGGCTGCAGGTATTGCTAAAGCAGTAAATGATGCAAAAGCAGCCAAAGCGAAATTAGAAGAATCTAAACGACACAATCAAATGATGGAGTCCATTGCGGTAGGAAAAAAAGGAAGTGGACTTTATTTAAAACCTTATAAAACAGGATGTGGATTATACTTGAAACCTTATTCAAAAAACTGCTAAAATATATACCTCGAAAAGCACTTACAAATTATGATTTACTTAAATACGTTAAATATCTACAAATTCCCAACTTTCGTGGTATTTTTATGAGGGATAAATTACCAAAAAAGATAAAGATAATTGAAAGTGCAATTGTCAATCTAGATAATCATAGTGGTGCTGGTACTCACTGGATAGCATATACAAAAAAAGGAAAAAACATAATATATTTTGATAGTTATGGTAATTTGCGACCCCCTTATGAATTAATTAAATATTTTTATAGCGACGAAAATAATAATATTGTTAATTATAATTATAACAGTTATCAAAACTTTAACAAAACAAATTGTGGTCAATTGTGTCTAAAATTTCTTTATAACCATATGTAACACGTAATTTTAGTTTATTATTAAACACATTTTTAAAGTAAAATGTCATATAGTTTTGTTCTTAGCGGCAATTCCGCTATTTTAACATCAGAGTTACATCCTCCAATATATTTAGATGAAGATGTTGAATATGTTATTGGTCTTGTAAATTTCGAAACATTTAATGCAATTCCCAATATTGATGTTGGGAATAATGTATTAATTCATGATGAAAATTTAGAAATAGCCATACCCCCAGGTAGCTACGAATTAGAAGACATAACAGATTTTTTAAAAAAACACTTGGATGAGGATAAAATTAGTTTTAGTCTTTATGCAAATAATAATACTTTGCGTACACATCTTAAATGTTCAGCCCCCATAACTTTTCGTGAAGGAACTATTGGTAAATTATTAGGGTTTAAAAATGGGCGATTGGAAGCCAACATTGAACATATATCAGATTTTCCCGCAGAAATAATTAAAGTAAATTCAATAAATATAGACTGCAGTATTGCAGAGGGATCATATTTAAACGGGAAATCTGTTCATATAATACACCAATTTTTCCTGAGCGTTGCTCCAGGGTTCAAAATAATTGAGTCGCCTCAAAACGTCATATATTTCCCAGTCACCGTTAAAGTAATTGATAAAATAGCCATTAAAATAATAGATCAGGAAGGTGATTTAGTTAATTTTAGAGAAGAAACCATAACCATCAGACTACATCTTAAAAAATTAGATGAAAGTTGGTAATATTATATAACAATAAATCTGCAAACTTTACTAGAAAATTTAATAATAAAAACATTAATAAGACAAGAAAGAAACCAACTTCCTTTAGTAGGAAATCAAACTTCCAAAGGTTAACACCTTCTAATAGAAAATTTCTTCAAAGTTTGGGTTTTAAACTTAAATAAAAATGGATTATTTAAATGTAAGAGAAAATGTATTGGTCGATGAATCAATATTAAGCTGGGAAATTCTTTCTTTCGATCCTTTTAATCCTACAAAACTCGGACCAAATGATGAAATCAGAATTGCTTTGCAACAAACAGGAAAATATCCTTTACCTTGCAAAAGTGAAATTTATGTGGAATTGCAAGTAACTAAAGAAGATGATTCCCCTTTAGCTAATACTGTTTTAATTAATAATGCTCCGGCATTTTTATTTAAAGAACTGCGCTATAATTTAAATGGTGTTACTATTGACTCCGTTCGGGATATTGATATAACTTCAACTCTTAAGGGATATATTTCATTTAATCAAAATGAAAGTTCTAAATTGGAAAATGCCGGTTGGTATCCGAAAACAAAATCTAAAGAAAAAATTATTACTGATGACAAAGGTAATGTTTCATTATGTATACTATTAAAGATGTATTCAGGATTTTTTGAAGATTATAATAAGATTATTCTTAATTCACAACAAGAACTTATTCATATAAGAAATAATGATGATACAAATGCATTATTATCCAGTAATGAAGATGAAAAACTTAAAATTAAAATTACAAAGTTGTGTTGGAGAGTTCCTCATCTTACTGTAGCGATTCCGCAAGAATTAGCACTTACTAAAATTATTGACAAAAATAGTGATATACTAATAACCTTCCGAAGCTGGGAATTAGTTGAATATCCAGAGTTATTGGAAACTACGAGGCACAACTGTCCCGTAAAAACATCTACAAAAGTCGAAACGCCACGTCATGTTCTAATTGCTTTTCAGAAAAATAGACGTGGTAATCTAAAAATGGATATGAGTAAATTTGATCATTGTAATTTAAGAAACATGAATGTCTTTTTAAATTCAGAAAGATATCCTTACAATGATCTTCAACTTGATTTTGAAAATAATAAATTTGCTACTCTGTATGAAATGTTTACAGACTTTCGTCAAGGGTATTATAACTCTCCAGTGAAACCAATTTTTAATCCAAAAGAATTTAAAGAAAATGCTCCTATAGTTTACATTAATTGTTCACATCAAAGAGATTTACTACAAACAGGTCCAGTAACCATGAGAATTGAATTTGAAACCAAGGAAAAAATTCCCGCTAAAACAGCGGCATATTATGTTATAATTCATGATAAAGTTTTCAGTTACAATCCATTAACAAAAATTGTGAAACAGCTGTAATACAATTTCCTTAAGATAAAATACTCCTTGTAAACAAACCGCTACTTATGCTTAAGAGCGCATGCGTCAATTTTGATATTTATTAACGTAGCCAAACCAGAATTCTTCATTTATATAATGTCTTACGAGATTTCAGTTCGAGTATTAGATTTTCAACTTAAGTTGCAGAAATTAAAAAAACAAATAAGTGAATATCAATTAAAAGTAGAAATGATCAAGAAATTCAAATATTTGAAAATATGAAACTTATTCTAGATCTTCAAGGATTCAAAATTGAAAATAATAAATTTATTGTAAAGGAATTAGCAGCTTACGATGGGCAAAAGGCAAGTCATTTTATTTTCAAAGCTCCATTTCCGATGGGTCATTTACCATCCTATTTACACAAACAAGCTCTGTGGTTAATAAAAAATTACCATTGCATTGAGTGGTGTGAAGGATTTACGCCATTACACAAATGTGGAGATATCATAAGAGATTTAAGCGCTAAGGTGGACTATGTTTATGTAAAAGGGGAAGAAAAGGCAGATTTCGTAAAGAAGTATTCCATGAAACCAGTTATCGAGATTGATGAACAACCCACCCTAAAGAAAATGGATCCTTGCTGCTTTTATCATCAAAAAATACCATGTGTTTGTACATTATCAAATGTTTATTACCTTTACAACAATTTTTTTATGTAATAAAAGACTTGATTACAAATTATGTGTTTTATTTTCTAACATTGTTCTAATACATGAAATATTATTATTTAATCCTAGTTCTTGAAGTTTACATATTAAAATATCTATATTTTTATTTTTTAAATATTCGCTACAACATTTAGCTGCTAGTAAACATAATTTCGCATGTTCCATATAATTTAAAAACAATATAATATTCTGCGCTTCACTTTCTTGACCTTCATATGCATCAAACTCGGAACAGGCTGCGGACATCAAAAACTCTTCATACATTTCTCTTATTAATAATTCCATAATAAATCCTACACTAAAACCTCCCTGTTTCTCAATATCTCTTTATCTCTCTCTTCCTCTTCCACGATTTCTTTTAATATATCAGGATCTTTTATATAATCCTTCAATATCCTTAAAAAGTAACTGAATCCTATTTCCTTTATTTCATGAACGAACTTCAGTAAATTTTGTGTTTTTCTATAATTTAAACAGGCTTCTGCAGCTAATTGGTATTGGAAGGCAGTCTCATAATATACCTGTGCCCACTCGGGGTGCGTTTTTCTTAGCATTGCATTCTTTAATTCGGAATTTTGAATTTTAGTAAACTGTTTTCCTAATTTGATTATTTCATTTTGCAAATCACTGTTCATAACTACCACTTATTTTTAATTTAACACTTTTCGTTATTAGTGGTGAATCTTCTATGTAAGCTTAAGACTAATTGTGAATGAATGTAGCTCGCTCAGATTCAGTCCTTTAAAATACTAGCTCCCCTCCAACTGCTGTGGTGGTTAGGAAGGAGGTAGGAGGTGGAGTTTACGTAACCAATCGAGATAGGGGGCGAACTTGGGCAGCCAATCAGAAACAAGGTCATTCTTGGCTAACCAATCAAAAAAGTGGTGGGGGGTCAACTCAGAGCCCCCTATCTCCACTACTGTGGAGACGTTTTAGAGGTGGATTGAAGAGTTACAGGCTAGAAGCTAGAAAGGATAACGAATACAATAAAGAACAACTGGTAGTTGGAGACTCTGTGTCAGAAACTAAGAGAGCCGAGATCGTTCTGCTTAGACGAACTGAAGGCGTTAAGATAAGTATTAACCGAAATAAAAGATCGGGATAATGTTAATCTTTTTCCTAGAAGAAGAAAAAAACTACGAGGCTATTATAGAAACTGTGATTTCGACTGTCAATCGACAAAGTTGTAAGGAAGTCGAAACTTCAAAATGTTTAATAACAAATTGGGGGAAAAGAGGAGTTCTATGCTCTTAGACGGAAGGATAGGCCCAAGGCGGTTGAAATAATAATAACTGGAGAAGAACGAGTGTTTGGTACCCACATATCTCAATTGGGAAAAAGCGAAGAGTTAACATGTTACAGCAAAAGCCAGAAGAAGATTTAGGCGTTTACGCTCAACGACAGCAAAACTTATGTTTACCGCGTTTCCTGAAGGAAATGCTAATTTAGCTCAGGTGACGAATGGAGACAAAGTTTTAGTAGAAGAGTTGATACTGAGCTTTGACATTAGTTGACTCATATAATAATTAAGAAACGTGATATTTTAATTTATTTCATCTGTGGCAGCGCACACTTGTTATTAATTGTCTATTGTCTAAAAAAATACCTAAACGTATTATGGATATCTTCAATTGCAATATTTTGGACATAACCAGACAGAGAGCAGTAAATTTTGGTAAAAGAAATTTCATTCACGTTGGGAAAATTTCCGTTTAAAAAGAGTACAGGACAGCCTATTGTAACAACTTAAATTTTCCAAATTTAGAATGTAGTTTCTGGAAAAATTCAAGCCTGTAATTACTTGCAGTCAGAGAAAGTGGACTTACAGAGATATAGCTTGATCTTGTTGAATTGCTATCTAGTACGACCCTATCATACTGCCGTTCAAGGCGGTGAAGCTGGTGAACTAGCAAGGATTTCGTTGTTAACGATGACTGCATATCTCGGAGTTTTGCTTATTTATGCAACGATAGCACAACGGGCAGACATGCTGGTGCTAGGGTAGGGTCTGGCGAGAGACAAGACCTTATCTCGGGGTTTTTATATGAAGTAGTTAAAGTGGGACCACGGAAAAATTGAGGTATGCAAGTCTAGTTCCCAGGTCTACCAACCGTTATTTAAGTCTATGGAGCAAATCAGGGTCGGTGAAAGCCTTGAAGTGGTTCAGAGAGTTAAACAGATATTCAATAGCCCGGAAAAGTTTGAGGACAACCCTTGGTTTATCAATAGTAATTTTTTTTCCTTTTCAACGGTCTAATACTTCTGATTGGCCATCAGAGTATCAAGATAGGTAGTAACTCGAGGCAACCGATTCTTGCTGATTGTGCAGCGTCTCTCGTTAATGCTGTTTTTTTTTTGAGGTGAATCTATGTAGCCAGCATAAAGTACATTATGAGAATGTATATACCATTTGCAAGATGCCGTGAGGTGCGAAATGTTACTATTTTAGTGGATATATTCAGGAAAGAAGATGCCGAAAGGTGTAAAATGTTACGTTTTTTTTAGAGAGTTACGGGATATCTTCAAGGAGGAAGATAAGCGGAAGTAGTATGATGTTATAGTTTCAGAGAGTTATGGCCACATCTTCGAAGTGGAAGATAAGCCATTAGAAACTACGGACGAAGGAGCGCCTTATCGAAATTCGTGTGAGTTTCGGGAAAAAAATAAGAATTAAATAGACGAAATAAATTAATAAACCCTCTGTATCTCTTTGAAGTGTAGCAGTGGTCCTAATAAGGAAGAAGTCAGGACCGGACCAAGGTATTTAGAAGTTGTATCGATTATACCAACTTAGTAAAATTATACTTTACTTTTGTTCTCCAACCCTAGTATACTTGACGGAATAGATCGATAGGAAAAGTCAAAGTATTTTCTACACCGGACACGACTAAAGGCTATTGGCGGGTCAAACTTGACCCAAGGAATAGAGAATAAATAGTATATTCAGTCCCTGAGGTCACTAGAAATGTAACCATATGTTTTTTAGGCTAACTAATTCTCCATTTACCTAGCAATGATTAATGATGTGTGTAATTCACTATCTATTAGACTTACATTGTGATGTCTATTTGGATGGCATAAAAGTATTTGTATAAAGCCACATTAAGCAGCCATTGCAAAATCACACAAAGTTTAAAAAAAAAACATATTCATCTATAACTTAATTCGGAAAGATCTACTTTTATGTAAATGAAAGTCCATGATTGGAATTATCTTTATACTAAAAGAAGGAGTCCGTCCCTGTTCGAAACAGGTAGAAATTTTAAACACTACTCCAGACCAGCCACCGTTATAGAAATACGATCTTCGGTCATTGCTATAATTAGTGGCATGGAGTTAAAAAGGACTTAAAGGAATTATTATTTTTTTTTTCGCAATTTGCAATAACACTAGCGAATTTGGCCGAGAAAAATGTCAAATTTAGATGGATTAAAGACTGTGAAGGATAATTTGCACATCCTAAGAACAGCTTTATGCGGGAAATGCTTTTAAAATACCTAGATTCAAATGGACAGTTTTAGTTGGCTGTGATAGAGACCAATTTGGCAATTACCGTTTTTTTAACATCAGGTTTACGATTGTCAAGAGTTCTTAACAAAGACTCCAGTAGACAATTCACACTATATATATATATATATATATATATATATATATATATATATATATATATATATATATATATATATATGCATAGTAAAAGTATCGCACTTCAAAATGCAAATGTGTGGATTTCATTTAGGTAATTATACAGTTTAAGGGTTACTTTTGGGTCAATAAATTACAGTCAACAAAACTACACAAGAAAAGCATAAGCCATAGCGAATTGTCGAATTAAGTGGTGTAGTGACAGATGTTAAAGAGATACATGGTACGGATATAAAAGAAGTTTGCGTACTGGGGGGCGGGGGGGGGGTCTTAAAGAAAGTAAATACGTGTATAAATGGGTTTGATTATTTTAGGGATCGAGTGATCAGTTAGCAAATATTATAGCAAATATTATTACAAATTTTATTGCAAATGTTATCAGACATAGCAGTTTGCCACGATGGAAATTTTTGAAGTACAGAGATGAGTGACACAGTAGATCTAGGTAGCTAGAAGAAGATAGATGCCATTAAAGGTTATGCTTAATTAAAGAAGATACGTTACACTGTGTAATACATCAGGAGTATTTCTTTTTTGTTTTGTTTGTTTGTTTAAGGGTGATGGTATTATTATTTTTTTGTTTTTTCTCCTGAAGTTTTTAGGTGTTTATATTTGTCGAGAATATTAGTAATGTCTTGGAGTTTTAGAACAAGCAGTACTTTCTACCGTGGATAGCTAATGGTAACGCTGAAATTGGGTAATCCAACTACGTAGGCAATGTTTGACGAACAAGTTCTCCCTCGTATGAAGCCATGACAGAGTCCGGGAACTTCAGTGAAAGCGACACAGCAAACCGATCCAGTGGGGCTAGAATTACAACAACCTATGACGCAAAGGACATTGGAAGAGGCAGAAGCAGATGACGAACCTTCCACGACGAAATATTCGATTTCACTGGTTAACTCCAACGATGTGTTTGCTTGGAATGGACATGAAGAAGTGGAGTCAACATTTAATTCATTGCCAAGGAAGCAGTAACAATTGACAGCAAGATGTATGGGGATTAACCACACTGATCCTCATACAAGGACACTATTTTCCAAGGTCGGGAGGTCGACTTCACGCACTTCACATAAGTCACAACAGAGGAAGCTTAAAACGATTCAGTAATAGTGGTTTTCACTGCAAAATTATGGGTACAGAGAACATCTAACAAGCGTGCGAGCAGCCTTGTCTTTTGAACAACATAGCAATCAGATAGCTGCATTCTCTGCAATGTTCGGGTCATTAAGAGGAGTCCAGAACACCAAGGGGACAATGCAGGGAATGGTTAAAGACTCAAAAGGACGTGACAGTGAATCGTGAAAAGCGGTATGTTTTCAGACTAGTGGAAAAGTGCGTGTTCGTGGAAAAGTAAAACTCGATCGTAAAAGACTGCACTTAGCAGATGTGTTTTAAAGGAACTTCTTGATGAAGAATGAAAAGTAGTAGTTTAAGTAGGTTAAGGTTTATTGTATCAATCTACAAATTGATGTATTGCAACGTAGTTGAGATTTGTATTCTTTTACTTTCCTTTTGTGGGAAAATGTTCAATCTAAGGGGGAGGGTAAAATGTAATGGAACAAATGTTAATTATTTTTCATTGTTCAATGTCAGCTATATTTTGTTAAAATAAATAATTAAATAATCACTCTGTGAATAGATATTCCGTGGGAACAGGGTAGTTATATTTTTTATCACTATCCACGAAAGTCTAAAGGATAAATAAATCAGTTATCGAACTTAACTTTTATGATCTTTGTCGTTTAAATGTTTTCTTAAAAAAATACATAAAGTCAGTTAATTTATGAAGACGTGAAAGACCCTCTCTTAGAATTGCCTATAAATCCGTCTAAGTAATCCTGCCCTGGTTAAGTATATAAAACCAGATGTGATAAGGGTAGTTTTAACATATGGTATGTGGAATACCGGTAAAATGTTTTAAATTATTGAACGATTTTCCCATTATTAGGAAACAAAAGAATGATCAAATAAACTCACTATAATAGAAATATATCGTTTGGCTATTTGTAATCACTGTTTTTTCTATTCACAAGAAATAACTAGTTAAAATGTTTATTGCCAAAACAGCCAAGAGAAGTGAATATTTTTTTTTACAGTCTTTAACATATATTCTTTTAGTTATAGAAAGAAATAGAATAGTTTTATTACTTGTGTTTATATAAAAATTATTATTAAGATGCTCACAGATGCCAATTCGGGAATCAAACATCCGGTATAGTACAGCTAACGCCCTCAGTAAGAAAACTCCCAAATCTTCGAACTTTAAGGAAAGAAATTGTCGTTTACCGGGTTCCATCGCCTAATTTGGATACAAACGAAAACAAAGGGAGAGGGGGTGTAAGATTCGAATACACTCTTTTAAGGAATAGTAAATTTTAGTTCCAATTTGAATGTCGGGTAGTACGGTACCATACCAGTGCCGTAGAATAATTACGTCACGGGTATAATCGTCGGGAGGGAAATTTGGGAAATTAAGGGATTATCGTGTGTTATTTTAGTAGGGCATTTCGCGATTTTCATACGGTTCGATTAAGTAATATAAATAGCTGTTTTCGCGTTTTATTTCTTTTTTTTTGTTTAATATTTTATTAAGCTATTTATACGTGTTTTGTTTCAAAATTGAGTTTTACGTTTTTGGTTAAAATAACGGCCGAGAAGAGCAATTATGTTGGTTTTTCGTAATTGTTATTAGTTTTAAGTTTCTCATTGTAAATAGTTCGTTTTTATTCTATTTATTTTTGTTAATAGACTAAGTTGTTTTGAGAAACTTGTTTTATTCAATTTAATTAAAACCTTCACGCGAATTAACTCGCGGGCGCGCTGTTGCGAGACCTACAACACAAGAGATGTCTTCTGACCCACTAATTAGCAGCCTTCCTGAGTCCTGAAGATCTGAGTCATGGTTGTGGTAAGCTTTAATAACCGTAGTGTTTGGTACTAAAGCTGCAAGAGAGAAGTTGAACGACCAGACTTCCAAAGTGTCTTTATTACTGCTATATTTATTTATAGTTTATTAAAATAGTTACTAATTAATATGGGACAAAAATGATTATAGATAAGATAACTAACGCTACCTCAATATGTCATCGGCAAGAGTCTATAATCAAATTCTGTCACAAGAGCAACAATGGGAACTGTAACTGTAGAAGCAGATATCGTGTGGAAAAATGCAAGTGGAACTTTTATTTGGAAGGATAATATTAAACTATTTGGTGTTAGTGGCCGACATAGATGATAAGTTTTTTTTGACTATAGACCTGATTGCTCAATATGAATTTTCCTTCGACAACAAGCTCATCATCCTAAAGTTCGGCACCAAAGAATTTATTCTGTATATGAACCGTAATACCGAGCTAATCAGGGACGTTGCTAGGGAAAAAACCAAAACAAAGGGGAGCACAGAGAAGATTATTTACGAAAGACTGGACAAGAGATCTAGCAGCAATGTCGGATTAATTCAACACCTTAACCGTCATGTCAATAAGAGTAATGAATATTCTTCCTAACTATGTCAAAATTATTTAAAAAGGCGAATTAGCATTATACGAGACAATTAAATGTTTGGTAAAATGTGAGCAACTTGGCAAATCTACATTAAAGTCGTCATGTAACGAACTTGAGCTAAGAGATTTATAAGGATACATAATGATGTTTTTGAAGCAAAAAATGGTAATATATGTAGATGAACATCTACATGAGGGGATTATAGAATAATTATCTAGTCTTTGGCTATCTCTTATAATATTGGTTGCTAAAAAGATTCAACAACTATATTTTGTGTTGACTACAGGACGCTTAAAGACGTTAGTAAGAAAGACTCAGCGTTGGTTGGATCACAATAATTTTCCACACTAGATCTAGTAAGTGGATATTATTGGCAAGTAGGCATTCGATATAAAGATACAGAAAATACTGCTTTTTCCACTGGCGCTGATCTGAATGATGTTATGCCAAATAGAACTATGAGGTTTTACATGGAAAATAAGTCTAGTCTAACTTGATGATTACATGGTTATGGGAAAAACATTTAATGAACACTTACAGAATCTACGGAGAGTTTTTGCATGAATTAAAAACGCAAAACGCCGACCTTCGACTTAACCTTAAAAAGTGCTTACTATTCAAACTAAAATTTAATTTCCTGGATATGTAGTATCTTCAGTGGGAATCCACATGGATGAAGGAAAAAGTGAATAATTAAAGATAGGCCTCGACCACGTGACAAACACAAATGAAGAAATTTTCTTCGGTTATACACATACTATAGAAGGTGTTGCTTCACCCTTACATAAGCTTACTGAAGAAGAAAAATTTATTATTGAACTTACGATTTTGATCAAGCTTTCTGAAAACCCAGGGCTGCGTTATATTCCATTCCAACTTTAAGCTATCACAAGATCATGCAAAATTCATATTGGATATTGATGCCACCAACAAAGGGGTACAAATTGTATTGTCTCAGATTTAGGATGGCCAAGAACGAGTTATTGAATATTTCAGCGAAGTGCATTTAAAACTGGAAAGAAATTATTGTGCCACAAGAAAAGAACTGATCGCCATGAACAAGGTTGTCCAACGTTTTCATAAATATTTGGGTGGATAGAAATTTTTAATAAGAACAGACCACGCAGCAATTAAATGGCGCCTAAATATGAAGCAACCTGAAGGACAAATAGTAAGATTGCTTTAAAAAACTACTACAGTACTGGTAATAAAACTAAATTTATTAGATTCCATAATTATCAGAAAAAATATTCGAAACTAGATATTTTAATTCAGGGCACCTCTATTGAACAGTGTAAAAAGGTGAAATTTTTGGGCATCTATATGGATGAATGTTTAAATTTTAAAAATCACTGTGAATATGTTTCGGGTAAGCTGAATAGTTTGGTTTATATGTTTAGGAATTTATGCACTTTTCTGGATGAAGTACAGCTTCTTGCTGTTTAATACGCCCAAGTTGAATCGCTCTAACGGTATGGGGTCACTTTCTGGGGTTAGTCATCTTTCGCCCATAAAGTATTTTTATCACAGAAAAAGATCAGTCGATGTATTGCCAATGTATGCAGTACTTTTTCATGTAAAAATATTTTTAATAAGTTTGGAATTTAAACTCTTCCGGGTTTGTTTGTTTCTGAAATGTGTATCTATGTTTACTTAAATAAATCCTCCTACCCTCTTGTGAATGATAAACATCAAGTAAACACACATCAGAAAAATAAGTTACATGTTCCCTATAATAAATATAATCTCGGTTATAAATCTCCTAATAGCTTACCGCCCCAACTTTTCAATAAGTTATCAGAGGAAATAAAAAAAGCCCTTCCTCTTAAAATTTTAAAATAAAATTAAAATAATACTTACTAGAAAAATGTTTATAGTGTATAGATTCTTTTTTTAAGCAGTAGCAATAATTGAACATGCTGGTCTTTCTGGCGTTAATTAGTTAATTAGTTTTAAGTCTTAACAAGTTGACGATTCCTATAAAAATTATAATTTTGTCAAAAAAAAAGAAAATAAAGATATTATTTTTTTATCCTGTTTCATAACTCGATATTTGTATATTTGGTCTGCTTCCATTGCAGCTATAGTTTCATCGTTCTGCATTTCAAAAGCCCCCGGTTGTATCTTGCCTTTAATGATTTTCAAAACAGGGCACTTGTCAAGTCCAAATTGCATTCCGATATCCCCGGAGAACTCCTCTAATATTTTAAGCATTTGTTCCAGCTGATTTCTGGTAGCAGTCATCAGTTTAAGATCATCCAAGTATAGAAGATGATTCACTCTTACTACCTCTTCGTTGTTATTTCTAATACTGAAGCCGTATCTCGTGGAGTTCAAACGGCGAGATAGTGGGTTCATTGCAAGGCTGAACCACAATGGGCTAAGTGAATCGCCTTGAAATATTCCTCTTCGTATCGGAATGGTGTTAGTTTCGATGGTGTCGCTGGATGGCACTTGCAATTTGATCCTAGTCCTCCAGGTTTGACATGATGCGTTCTAAAAAGGAAGCAAAATTATTATCGACCCTGTACATTCTCAATTTAGTTTTGAGCCACTCATGTGGCACTGAGCCGAAGGCCTTCTTATAATCCACGTAGGCAGCAAAGAAGTTTCTTCGGTTGGTACAAGCTTGATTACATATGACAGAGTCAACAATCAATTGTTCCTCTCTGTTGAGTTGCAATGATGTTATTTTGCTCACAATGTGCATAGATGCGTTGGGTCAAGCAGGAGGTGATCACCTTTTACAGTGTGAGAAGACAGGTGATTGGCCTATACTTAACTGGGTCATGTGCGTTGTGTAGGTCCTTTGGTAGGAGGTACGTAATACCTTCGGTCAAGAACAATGGCATTTTTGCTGGGTTAAGGAAAACATCATTAATAAGATTAGCCAGCTGACGGTGCATACACCAGAACTTTTTGAGCCAGTAGTTCTGGATCCCGTCGAGACCTGGAGATTTACAGTTATGGAATTCCTTGATTATTCTTGAAATTTTCTCGGTGGTAAATGGTTCAAACTGCATCTGGCTGTAATCTTGGCAGATTTGGTGTTCTTCATTGATCCAGCCAGCTGCGATGTTACAATCGGCTGGTGTGGAAAGTTGGTTTTCCCAGAACTCTTCCATCTGCTCTCTATTGGGATATCTATTATCTGCTATATTAGATGAAGAGTTTAGCTTACGGTAGAAAGTCTTTTCTGATCGTTGGAAGAGCGCATTGTCTCGTTTTCGGTTATTGCTGGTCTTGTACTTCTTTAGCCGTCCTGCAATAACAGAAAGCTTCTGTTTCAGCGAGTCAAGGCATTGCTGAGCAATAACATTCGCTGGATCTTGTTGCGAATGATATCGGACACGATTCACGATTTCCTCAACTCGCCTTTGCAGTCGACTAGTTCTTGTGCCCCTGATGTACTCCGTCAGCTGTCGTATATCTATTCGAAGATTTTCAATTTTTTTGTTTAGACGTCTTTCCCATGGTGGTATGTTGGGTTCTGTCTTTGCTGATCGACGCTCTGTTGTAACTTTAATTTCTAGAGCTCTAGCTATAGCAGTCGCGGCACAGTAGATGGTCATATGTAAGAACTCCAGAGTGTAGGCATCTGAAATATAAGCTGGTAAAATCCGATTGTTCATGATGTCTAACATGGCACCCAGTTTTTTGGATGAATTAATTTTTGGCAGTGCCTTATTATTATTATTATTATGATTTACAAGCCAAACGGCTTCGCATTCCCTCCAGGGATTATTCACTCTTACCAGGCATACAAAGACACCAAAAGTATGAAGCTCTGTGGGAACCCTTTCCATGTTATCGGGTCCTAGGTGACGTTGTCTGCTGTATTTACTACGAACCTTCGGACGGTTCTCGCGGTTGCAAGAAGAACTGCTTTCTGCACAGGTTTATACAGATGCTCACTAAGGCCCAGTCCCTTGATGTTCTGCAGGAGGTTCCTTGGTATCACTCCAGTTGTTGACAGTATTATGGGAATCGTTTGAATGCTGTTCATTGTCCATTGTCTTCGGATTTGGATCTCCAGATCTCTGTATTTGGCGATCTTCTCGTTGTATTTTGACCTTAGGTTGTTGTTGTTAGGTACAGCGATGTCGATTAGTGTAGTTCGCCTAGAAATTTTATCTATTAGTATAATGTCTGGTCTATTATGAGCTACTGTCTGATCCGTCAGAACCGTTCGGTCCCAATAAAACTTAAACTGGTTGTTCTCAAGAATAGGCTCCGGATTGTACTTGTAATAAGGCTCTTTTCTGCTAACTCTTGGTGGAGTATCCTAGCGGCTGAGTCGTGTCTTTCCTTATACTCGGTTGCGGCAAACGCTTGGCATCCTCCAGTTATGTGCTGGACTGTCTCTGATGTTCGACAGCCATATCTGCATTGGTCATTTTCTATTGAGGGATCTCTGATGATGAACTTCCGATAGTTCTTCGTCGGAATAACATGGTCTTGGATAGCTAACAAGAAGCCTTCCGTTTCCGGAAACATCTGTCCAGAAATTAACCAGTAGTTCGACGCTGAGTTGTCGACATTGTCGTGATTGACCTCATTTGGATGCCGTCCATGAAGTGGCTTCCGCAGCCAGGTTTGTAACTTCTCTTGGTCTGTTTGGTGGTGAGAAGTAATATCTTGTCCCCTCAACTGTAGCGGCGTTGAATCGTCTGCCTCGCATATTGCTCGATGTAGTGTAGAAAAGTCCGCTAGCCTGTGGAAATATGAACGTAAGTTTATTATTTGTTGGTCGAGCTGCTTACCAATATCCACCAATCCTCTTCCGCCTTGGTATCTTGGAAGCATTGTACGTTCAATAGCACTCCGAGGGTGATGCTTCTGTGCTTTTGTTAGGAGTGCCCTTATTTTTCTTTGCAGGTTTTGGATGTCCTTCCTGCTCCATTTTACAATTCCAAAAGAGTAGCTCAGCGCTGAGCAAGCATACGTGTTGAGCACCTTAAACAAATTTCTACTATTTAAATTAGTTCGTAATACCCGCCTTACCCTCTTGACAAATTCGGTTGTCAATTCAGCTTTCATAGTGCCATGGTCAATTCTTTTAGCCTATTTCATACCTAGATATTTGTATGTTTGGTGCGCCTCCATTGCAGCTATAGTTTCACCGTTCTGCATTTCAAAAGCCCCTGAATGTATCTTTCTTTTAACGATGTTCAAAATACCGCACTTGTCAAGTCCAAATTGCATTCCGATATCCCCGGAGAACTTCTCCACAATTTTAAGCATTTGCTCCAGCTGGTTTCTGGTAGCAGCCATCAGTTTAAGATCGTCCATGTATAGAAGATGATTCACTCTGACTACCTCTTCGTTGTTATTTCTAGCACTAAAGCCGTATCTGGTGGAGTTCAAACGGCGTGATTGTCGGTTCATTGCAAGGCAGAACCACAATGGGCTAAGTGAATCGCCTTGAAATATTCCTCTTCGTATCGGAATGGTATTAGTTTCGATGGTGTCGCTGGATGGCACTTGCAATTGGATCCTGGTTCTCCAGGTTGACATGATGCGTTCTAAAAAGGAAAAAAAAATTATTATCGACCCTGTACATTCTCAATACAGTTTTGAGCCACTCATGTGGCACCGAGTCGAAGGCCTTCTTATAATCCACGTAGGCAGCAAAGAGGTTTCTTCGGTTGATACAGGCTTGGTTACATATGACAGAGTCAATAATCAATTGTTCCTTGCATCCCATTGCTCCCCTCGTGCATCCTTTCTGTTGAGTTGCAATGATGTTATTTTATTATTTTATTATTTTATTATTATTATTATTATTATTTATAATCCAAACGGCTTCGCACTCCCTCCAGGGATTATTCACTCATACCAGGTATACAAAGACACCAAAAGTATGAAGCTCTGTGGGGACCCTTTCCATGTTATCGGGTCCTAGGTGGCGTGGTCTTCTGCACTTCCAACAAACTTACGAACGGTTCGCGCGGTTGCAAGGAGAATTATATATTATTTACAAGCCAAACGGCTTCGCACTCCCTCCAGGGATTATTCACTCATACTAGGTATACAAAGACACCAAACGGATGAAGCTCTGTGGGAACCCTTTCCATGTTATCGGGTCCTAGGTGACGTTGTCTGCTGCATTTCCCATGAATTTTCGGACGGTTCGCGCGGTTGCTAGGAGAATTGCTTTCTGCATCGGCTTATAAAGATGCTCACTAAGGCCCAGTCCCTTGATGTTCTGCAGGAGGTTCTTCGGTATCACTCCAGTTGTTGACAGTATTATGGGAATCGTTTGGACGCTGTTCATTGACCATTGTCTTCGGATTTGGACCTCCAGATTTCTGTATTTGGCGAACTTCTCGTTGTATTTTGGCCTTAAGTTGTTGTTGTTAGGCACAGCAATGTCGATTAGTGTAGTTCGCCTAGAAATTTTATCTATTAGTATAATGTCTGGTCTATTATGAGCTACTGTTTGATCCGTCAGAACCGTTCGGTCCCAATATAACTTGAACTGGTTGTTTTCAAGAATAGGCTCCGGATTGTACTTGTAATAAGGCACTCTTCCTACCTGTAATAGGTTTATTTTTTCTGCTAACTCTTGGTGGAGTATCTTAGCGGCTGAGTCGTGTCTTTCCTTATACTCGGTTGCGGCAAACGCTTGGCATCCTCCAGTTATGTGTTGAATTGCCTCCGATGTTCGACAGCCATATCTGCATTGGTCATTTTCTATTGAGGGATCTCTAATGATGAACTTCCGATAGTTCTTCGTCGGAATAACCTGGTCTTGGATAGCTAACAAGAAGCCCTCCGTTTCCGGAAACATCTGTCCTGAAACCAACCATAGTTCGACGCTGAGTTGTCGACATTGTCCTGATTGATCTCATTTGAATGCCGTCCATGAAGTGGCTTCCGTAGCCAGGTTTGTAACTTCTCTTGGTCTGTTTGGTGGTGAGAAGTAATATCTTGTTCCCTCAACTGTAGCGGTGTTGAATCGTCTGCCTCGCATATTGCTCGATGTAGTGTGGAAGAGTCCGCCAACCTGTGGAAATATGAACGTAAGTTTATTATTTGTTGGTCGAGCTGCTTACCAATATCCACCAATCCTCTTCCTCCTTGGTGTCTTGGAAGCATTGTACGTTCAATAGCACTCCGAGGGTGATGTTTTTATGCTTTTGTTAGGAGTGTCCTTATTTTTCTTTGCAGGTTTTGGATGTCCGTCCTGCTCCACTTTACAATTCCAAAAGAGTAGCTCAGCGCAGAGCAAGCATACGTGTTGGGCGCCTTAAACAAATTTCTACTATTTAAATTAGTTTTTAATACCCGCCTTACCCTCCTGACAAATTCGGCTGTCAATTCGGCCTTCATAGTGCCATGATCAATTCTTTTAGCCTGTTTTATACCTAGATATTTGTATGTTTGGTCTGTTTCCATTGCAGCTATAGTTTCACCGATCTGCATTTCAAAAGCCCCCGGTTGTATCTTCCCTTTAACGATGTTCAAAATACGGCACTTGTCAAGTCCAAATTGCATTCCGATATATCCGGAGAACTCCTCTACAATTTTAAGCATTTGTTCCAGCAGGCTTCTGGTAGCAGCCATCAGTTTAAGATCATCCATGTATAGAAGATGATTCACTCTGACTATCTCTTCGTTGTTGTTTCTAACACTAAAGCCGTGTCTGGTGGAGTTCAAACGGCGTGATAGTGGGTTCATTGCAAGGCAGAACCACAATGGGCTTAGTGAATCGCCTTGAAATATTCCTCTTCGTATCGGGATGGTGTTAGTTTCGATGGTGTCGCTGGATGGCACTTGCAATTGGATCCTAGTTCTCCAGGTTAACATGATGCGTTCTAAAAAGGAAACAAAATTATTGTCGACCCTGTACATTCTTAATATAGTTTTGAGCCACTCATGTGGTACTGAGTCGAAGGCCTTCTTATAATCCACGTAGGCAGCAAAGAGGTTTCTTCGGTTGATACAGGCTTGGTTACATATGACAGAGTCAACAATCAATTGTTCCTTGCATCCCATTGCTCCCCTCGTACATCCTTTCTGTTGAGTTGCAATAATGTTATTTTGCTCACAATGTGCATAGATGCGTTGGGTCAAGCAGGAGGTGGTCACCTTATACATCGTGGGTAGGCAGGTGATTGGCCTATACTTAGCTGGGTCATGTGTATTGTGTTGGTCCTTTGGTAGGAGGTACGTAATACCTTCGGTCAAGAACAATGGCATTTTTGCTGGGTTAAGAAAAACATCATTAATAAAATTAGCCAGCTGATGGTGCATACACCAGAACTTTTTGAGCCAATAGTTCTGGATCCCATCGAGACCTGGAGCTTTCCACTTATGGGATTCCTTAATTATTCTTGAAATTTCCTCGGTGGTAAATGGCTCAAACTGCATCTGGCTGTAATCTTGGCAGATTTGGTGGTCTTCATTGATCCAGCCAGCTGCGATGTTACAATCGGCTGGTGTGGAAAGTTGGTTTCCCCAGAACTCTTCTACCTGCTCTCTATTGGGATATCTATTATCTGCTATATTAGGTGGAGAGTTTAGCTTACGGCAGAAAGTCTTTTCTGATCGTTGGAAGAGCGCATTGTCTCGTTTTCAGTTATTGCTGGTCTTGTACCTCTTTAGCCGTCCTGGAATAACAGAGAGCTTCTGTTTCAGCGAGTCAAGGCATTGCTGTACAGTAACATTCGCTGGATCTTGTTGTTGTTATTTAAGACTTACAAGCCAAACGGCTTCGCACTCCCTCCAGGGATTATTCACTCATACCAGGTATACAAAGACACCAAAAGTATGAAGCTCTGTGGGGACCCTTTCCATGTTATCGAGTCCTAGGTGGCGTGGTCTTCTGCACTTCCTACAAACTTTCGGACGGTTCGAGCGGTTGCAAGGAGAACCGCTTTCTGAATCGGTTTATACAGATGTTCACTAAGGCCCAGTCCCTTGATGTTCTGCAAGAGGTTCTTTGGTATCACTCCAGTTGTTGACAGTATTATAGGAATCGTCTGGACGCTGTTCGTTGCCCACTGTCTGCGGATTTGCACCTCCAGATCTCTGTATTTGGCGATCTTCTCGTTGTACTTTGACCTTAGGTTGTTGTTGTTCGGCACAGCGATGTCGATTAGTGTAGTTCGCCTGGAAATTTTATCTGTTAGTATAATGTCTGGCCTGTTATGAGCAACTGTTTGATCTGTTAGGACCGTTCGATCCCAGTATAACTTGAACTCGTTGTTTGCAAGAATAGGCTCTGGATTATATTTGTAGTAAGGCACCTTTCCTACCTGCAATAGTTTTAACTTATCTGCTAACTCTTGGTGTAGTATTTTAGCGGCTGAATCGTGTCTTTCCTTATACTCAGTTGCGGCAAACGCTTGGCATCCTCCAGTTACGTGCTGGATCATCTCTGACGTTCGACAGCCTTATCTATATTGGTCATTTTCTATTGAGGGATCTTTGATAATGAATTTCCGATAGTTCTTCGTCGGAATAACCTGGTCTTGGATAGCTAACAAGAAGCCCTCCGTTTCCAAAAACATCTGTCCTGAAATCAACCAGTTCGACGCTAAGTTGTCGACATTGTCCTGGTTGACCTCATTTGGATGCCGTCCATGAAGTGGCTTCTGTAGCCAAGCTTGTAACTTCTCTTTGTCTGTTCGGTGGTGAGAAGCAATATCCCGTTCCCTCAGCTGTAGCGGCGTTGAATCGTCTACCTCGCATATTGCTGGATGTAGTGTGGAAGAGTCCGCTAACCTATGGAAATAACAACGTAAGTTTATTATTTGTTGATCGAGCTGCTTACCAATATCGACCAATCCTCTTCCTCCTTGGTGTCTTGGAAGCATTGTACGTTCAATAGCACTCCGAGGGTGGTGTTTGTGTGCTTTTGTTAGGAGTGTTCTTATTTTTCTTTGCAGGCCTTCGATGTCCGTCTTGCTCCATTTTACTATTCCAAAAGAGTAGCTAAGCGCAGAGCATGCGTACGTGTTGAGCTCCTTAAACAAATTTCTACTATTTAGACTAGTTCGTAACACCCGTCTTACCCTCCTGACAAATTCGGTTATCAATTCGGCCTTCATAGTGTGATGGTCAATTCGTTTAGCTTGTTTCATACCTAGGTATTTGTATGTTTGTTCTGGTTCCATTGCAGCAATGGTTTCACCCCGTTCTGCATCTCAAATGCACCCGGTTGTATCTTTCCTTTAACGATGTTCAAAATACGACACTTGTCAAGTCCAAACTGCATTCCGATATCCCCGGAGAACTCCTCGACAATTTTGAGCATTTGCTCCAGCTGGTTTTTGGTAGCAGCCATCAGTTTAAGATCATCCATGTATAGAAGATGATTCAATCTTGCTACCTCTTCTTTGTTTTTTCTAATACTAAAGCCGTATCTGATGGAGTTCAAACGGCGTGACAGAGAGTTCATTGCAAGGCAGAACCACAATGGGCTTAGTGAATCGCCCTGAAATATTCCTCTCCGTATTGGGATTGTATTAGTTTCGATGATATCGCTGGATGGAACTTGCAGTTGGATCCTAGTTCTTCAGGTTGACATGATGCGTTCTAAAAAGGAAACAAAATGATCATCGACCCTATACATTCTCAGTATAGTTTTGAGCCATTCATGTGGTACTGAGTCGAAGGCCTTCTTATAATCCACATAGGCAGCAAAGAGGTTTCTTCGGTTGGTACAGGCCTGGTTACATATGACAGAGTCAACAATCAATTGCTCCTTGCATCCCATTGCTTCCCTGGTGCATCCTCTCTGTTGAGTTGCGATGATGTTATTTTTTTCACAATGTGCATAGATGAGTTGGGTCAAGCAGGAGGTGATTACCTTATATAGTGTGGGAAGGCAGGTGATCGGCCTATACTTAGCTGGGTCATGTGTGTTATGTTGGTCCTTTGGTAAGAGATACGTAATGCCTTCTGTCAGAAACAATGGTATCTTCTCTGGATTTAGAAAAACATCATTAATAAGTTTAGCCAGTTGATGATTGTTATTATTATTAATATTATTATTATTAAAATCAAACATAAACCAGGAGAATTGGATAATAACTCAGATGCCTTTTCAAGAAGGCCACATAAAGAAGAATGCAAGCACTGTAGCAAAATATTACAAAGTGAAAGGAAGACCAACTTGAAGACAATGATCTAGCGCCATTTTTTCAACATAAAGAAAATAATGAAAAGCGTCTTAATTAGGAAGACATAGGGAAATGACAATGAGCGAGACCACTGATTGAAAAACGTTTACTAAAGAGATTCGGACCGACGGCAAGGAAATCAAAACTCAGTTGATAGTACCTAGAAATAAAGTGGCAGTGGTTTTAGAAGAAATTCAAAATGGAAAATCTGGTGCTCATTTAGGAGTTATCAAAACTTCAGACAAACTTCAACAAAGATTTTTCTAGGTTAATTATTGTCAAGACGCAAAATTATGGTATAGATAGTATTCTAAATGTGCAGTCAGCCAAGATTCAATCACAAGATCTAAGGGAAAAATAAAAAAATATAATGTTGGAATTTCTTTTAAATGAATGACAACTGGTATAGCTGAATCTTTTCCAGAAACAGATATAGGCAAAAAATACATTCTGTCTACTATTGACTATTTCAATAAATGGCCTGAGTTATTTGTTATCCTTATCCAGGAAACCTCAAGAGTAGCTGAAGTCTTAGTCAACAATGTGTTCAGCCGATTTGGAATTCTTTTGGAGCTACTTTCTAACCACGGACGAAATTTTGAATCTAAGTTTTTTTAAAAGTTTTGCAAACTACTTAGCATCGAACAACAGCTAGACGTCCTAAGTCAGATGGTGTGGTTGAACGATTTAATAGGACAATTGAAGAGCATCTCTTAAAAGTTATGAATACATATCAAAAATATTAGGGCAAATATTTGCCAATCTTCTTAATGGTCTACTGATCTGCAACTTACGAAGCTACTAGAGTTATACTAGTTCTATTCAGAAGTGAACTTAGATTGCCTTGAAACTTAAAAGTTTGGAGATCAAAGACTGGATGGATGCCTTACAAGAGAAGTTGCTAGAAGTTCAAGAACTAGTTAGAGAAATTATGGATCTGGTAACAAACAGAATGAAGACAAAATATGCCATCAAGGCAAAGTCGATATGGCTTCAGCAAGGTGACAGAATTTGGTTATGGAATCCACAGAGGAAAAAAAGGCAAATCACCTAAGTTGAGTCAGCTTGGGAAGGATCATGTACTGTTTTGAAGAGAATCAATCACGTTGTTTATAGAATCCAACGAAGTCCCAAAAAGTATCGAAGCTGATTGGGATGATTAGAATTAGGAGTTAGGTAGTGTAACGAGAACCAACTGAATACTACCCTCTTCTTTCTAGAAATACAATCTAGAAACTTTTGTTAGTAAATTTTCTAGGGAGTTTCTAGACTTTTATTTTAATATGTGGTATAACTGTATATAAGTAGGTAGAGTATGAGCTAGGAGTTAGTTGTAATTTATAGTGGGTGGATATAAAAAGAGTAAAATCATAATAATATAAATTTATATGAACTGCTGGAGTATGGCTCAAAAATGTTACCAGTTGTTGAAAGTAGTCAAATGTTTTCGAACTCGAATGAACGTTATTGTTGATGGATTGTTTGCTCCACAGCGTTGGAAATGTTTCTTTAATATTTTGTGTCCCGCAATTTTAGTTAATGAATTTGCTTTTGCGAGCAAGTAGCCCAATTTTGTTGGAAAAAATTTGTCTCTTACATTAAATATAATATTAATGTGTGCCTGAACATCGAAACGAAATAAATCTGATACTTCTTTTAGTCTCTTGCCTCTTATATCCATCTTTTTTAGGATTCTTAATAGAATTTGTTCAGCCAAATATACAACTTTGTTAAATTCTCCATAAGCGCCCTTTTCTTAAGAATTCATAATTTAACATGTAACGTTTTGGGTTTAATATTATTACTCTGCAGTAAAAATACTCTACCAAGTTATTATGAAATTTTTATTTTTTGTTACCCATTATTAGCAAGATTTATTAAATTGTGTCATAATATCTTTAAGACAGTAGCTAATGAAATGACAGTTACTTTGTTATTTTATTTTCAGATTATTCGCGGCCTGTGATAAAACTTGAAATCTACAATTTCATTTAAAGAGGTTAAGTTTTATAGCTAGCTTCTGCTTCAGCAAAGGTAAATGAATATTTTTCCTACAAACATTTGTGATAATTATATCAGAATACGCTTTAGTGATGTAAGAATATTCATCGCAACAATCGAAAATAAGTAAATATCTTTTTCAGAATCTTACTTTGCGTCATCTATAACAGCTTCAGATAAATACTCAAAGTTTCATTATTTCAATGCCGAAGTCACATCAGTACTAGTTAGCTCAAGTTTTGTCAATTCACTGACGATTTTGGACAGCTCTCTCATCTTTCTGGAAGCTAAAATGCTCTTCTCTGTGAGTACTGGATTTATATAACTTGATTCGAATTAGCAAATTAAAACATCATTTTTCGCGTTCAAAGATATCTTGTCATCACGTATCCGAGAAAACAAATCTTCTGATAATTTTTTGTCAATTATTTTGTTAGTTATCAATTTTGATTGACATGCACACGCGTATCGTCTTCATAATCCCGCCCGAATTTCTCACCATAATTCACCGGACGCAATAAAACATTATACGCGCGACCAGTCAGATACCAAATATAGCAAATATAAAAGTATTACTTAAAATACATTTCAAGGTCACTCTAATAATCTATAAATAGAGTGCTACGTTGCCAAACATCGGTCGCAATAATATTAGGAAAGTGAAAGAACAGTGTAAGGGAAGCTATACACAAATGTATATTTTTGCGCCTCTACACGAAAGTTCGCTGAACTAACGTTATACACTTGCTTTCAAAGCGGTAATGTTGTTAAGTCCAAAAAAATTTTGTAAATATATTTTTATTTCATCACTCTTAATAGATGGTGTGGAACTGAAAATATATTCAGAAAGATCATTTGACAGCCGTTGAAAAAAATTTAAACTACCTTGTAAAAATCGCGGGAAACCCGAAAAAACATCGGTCGAAGAATTGCGTCCGGTAAACGGACGTACTAAATAGATGGTAGCAATAATAACTATAAATCATGAATGATTGGCTGCAATAATGATAGCAGGCCAAATATATATATATATATATATATATATATATATATATATATATATATATATATATATATATATATATATATATATATATATATATAAATATATATATATATATATATATATATATATATATATATATAAATATATATATATATATATATATATATATATATATATATATATATATATATATATATATATATGTTATGTCGGATATTCTCACGGGTGTGATGTGTAATCGAAGGTTTTCGGGCAACCCGTGTATGTGCTGAGTCCCTCTCAGGACTGTAAGGCAGCTGACGTTTCGGTGAAATCTCATTCACCATTTTCAAAGCTCACTGTATGGCGTCTACGAGCGAACTGACGCCTGCGATTCCGGTGTTGTCGGTACCGTGTGCGCGTCGGACGTGTTCGTTTTCCGAATGGTTCCGAACCAGGTGGCGTGACCTGCTGCGCGTCATCGGCCCTGTTGCCAGTGTTTGTGGTTGCGTTGCCGAGTTGTAATCTCTTTCGTTAATAAGTGGTACTGATTGATATTTTGTAAGCAGATTTTTCCAATTATTAGGCACACGTTGGCTATCATCTCTGCTATTTAAGTTGTTGGGCCTCTTTGCAATTTCAATAGCCTCCCTTATAACCCTTGTGGACAGGTTTTCACATCTCGATAGCATTTTTATTCCCGCGAAATGTATCTTATGTCCTGTGTTAAACCCGTGTTGGGCCAGAGCAGAAGAAGTTGTTTTTTGCTTGACAGCGTTTATATGTTTGTCTCTTCTGGCGCTTATTTTACTGTTGGTTTGGCCTACGTAAGATGAGCTGCACTCTCCGCATGGAATTTCGTACACTCCCTGGTTTTCTTGAGGGATTCTTTCTTTAGGTGTTGGCAAGAGATCTTTTACTCTACGGTCTGTGGTGAAAATGGTTTCAATGTTGTGTCTCCTGAGAATTCTTGCGATTTTGTCTGTGGTGCCTCTTATATAAGGAACAAAAGCCTTGGAGCTATTCTCTTGGTTTTCGCGATTTTTTGGGGCCAAGTGTTTGTTTTTTAGAACCTTGTCTATATGTTCTTTTTTATAACCGTTCTTTGTTAGGGCTTCCTGCAGTATGTTCATCTTTTTGTGATTGTTTTCTGAATCTGTAAGAGACTGCGATCGAAACGCAAGTGATTTCACTACTGAAAATAATTGGGCGGGGTGGTGATGTGAATCGGCGTTGAGGTACCTGTTGGTGTGAGTGGGTTTTCTGTAGACAGTGTGCGAAAGCAAGCCATCCTCTTTTCTTTTCAGTAGGATATCCAGAAACGGTAGTTCTCTTTCCTGTTCTGTCTCCATGGTGAATTTAATTTTGGGATGTATACTGTTTATGTGTTCCAGGAAACTTTTGAGATTTTCTTCCCCATGTTGCCAGATAACGAATGTGTCATCCACGTAACGTAGCCACAGTCTTGGTTTATGTGAAGAGATCTCCATACAGTGAGCTTTGAAAATGGTGAATGAGATTTCACCGAAACGTCAGCTGACTTACAGTCCTAAGAGGGACTCAGCACATACACGGGATGCCCGAAAACCTTCGATTATATATATATATATATATATATATATATATATATATATATATATATATATATATATATATATATATATATATATATATATATATATATATATAGTTGACTCCTTTCAGATTCAAAACAATGTCATCTCCACACAAATGTATTTTGTACATTTATTGTACATTATTACGTCCGACGCTATTGCCAAACAACCACCTGGAGAACATCTCACCGGTAGTTTCCGACGCCAAGAAGATTCAAATATCAGAAATTACGTTATGGAAAGTATGTCAAAGGGTGTTTGGGGAATCCACTGATAAGTCTACCGCCGGTATCAGGTCGAAATAACCGAGATTTTAGTGATCGAAAGTTTGCAAGCCGCTCTAGTTTACGGTGAATTGCAACAATATTTTGAATAGCAGTTCATGTAAGATTAAAATGAATAACTTAAGTTAAAGTCTGAGAATATGCTTTCGTCATTCAGGATTAATATATGCCAATCATTAACATTAGTTAAGCGTGTTTAATATACAGGTTTACTGATTATAAGTGGCTTACACATCTAACTCATTTATTTGATAACCTTCATGAAAACGTTACCGTAGTATTTCTAAAGAATTTTTTACCAAGCTAAAAGAAAAACAACCAAACATTAAGTTTTGGATTTATGAGTGCATGTCTAGATTCGACAAAGTTTAAAAATCTCAAATCAGATGATAATATCGGGGGTGTTCCATTTAAAAAATTTGAATTTTATGTCATATCCAAAACCTGATATTCGATTATTTTTCTTTTAAAAATTTGTAAAAAATTCTTTAGAAATGCTACTAAAAAGTTAGAGGGTGGCCCATTTATAACGATACACCCTGTAGATGAAGAGGGGCACAAGTGAGATTACCTGTAGTATATATTTATTTACATATTTAAAAAAGAGAAAAATGGTGAACATTCTTGTTTATATTATAAGAAAATAGATCGGCGTGAAATATATATTGACATTTTCTTCAAAAATAATGAGGCATTCAGAAATAAAACATTAACAACCGAATTCACTAACATGGTTGCAAGCTTACAAAAATGTCCTCTAAACACCTTTATGGGTCGCATAACCTATTCTCCGTAGACAACCCCAGCGGTCAGAGTTCAGCCCTCATTTTGAAAACGTCATAAATTCCACATTTTTCAAAATTTCTGGGTGAATTTGCTAATTAATCTTACCATAATATCCTATAAATACCTATATGGGTCACATAATTTGTTCCCATAAGGTGTTTAGAGGACATGATTGGAAGCTTAGTTACCAAAAATCGTTGAAAAATTTTAATAAATATGGATTTTATGATATAATTAAATATAATTAATTATCCCCTGAGCAGTAGGATTAATTTCGGAGAACAAGCTATATAATCCCTTTAGGTACTTAGAGGAAAATTTAGTACCAAAAATCACAGAAAAATATTACTAAATGTGGATTTTATGATGTTTTAAATATATAATTTTAATCTATACTTAGCGAGCTGTAACTCGATTTGGCCTCTGGCTGCTATCTTCAGCTTCCATATTATACGGTTTTAATAAATTATGTTTTGAGGTATAAATTTCAACTTGATAGGGTCCTACGTGCATGAGCAAATTTAAAACGTATGTAAGAAGAATAAATCTTTTAAGAAGACTTTTCCATTCTATAGCACTAACTCTAAATAAAATTTTATTTATTTACTACCAAGGGGTGCGACAATGAGTGGCATGCATGTCTTGTATAGGTCATGTGAAATGTATTAATATTTCCTTGAATATATCGGTTTGAGGTCTACATAAGCAATCACCCAGATAACTTCCATACCGGTAAATTGTTTTTAGCCGTCTGAAAAGAATCATTAATATATGATTGAAAAGTTCAGACAAACTGAGGCATTTAATTTATAATAATCAACAAAAATCATATAATTTGTCTACATAAACATTTTTGCATTCGAGTGTTGATGAATCCATTTAGTTACCTGTTAACAAAGGCTGCAGTATGTTCTTTAATTATTTGATTGAATCATATGAATGTTTTATTCAAAGTTTTCTTTCAATTTTCGAGTTTTTTCGAATATTTCAGTTTGTTTGATAATTTCAATTTGTTTGAAAATTCGAGTTTATTCGCATATTCCAGTTCGTTCGAAAATTTGAGTTTGCTTGAAAATTCGAGTTTGTTCGAAAATTCGAGTTTGTTCGAATCTTCGAGGTTGTTTGAAAACTCGAAGTTTAAAGCTTTTATTCGACCCGACTTGAACTCGACGAGTCGATTTTTTATCAAACTCGAAATTTCGAATATTTGCACACCCCTAATTTCTAGCCTATGATGAACATGTTCAGAACTTGGTTAGGTTAGTGTTGTATAGGTCAATTTAAAAGCTTTCATTGTAAAATTAGTAGAGTTCAAAATTAGATAACTTTAGTGAATTTGAATGATAGATTTTATACATTTTTTAAGGGTATTTTTGATCAATAAACAAGAAACGATATCTTCTTTAGAGACAACCCCTACTTATAGTCATAAAATCAGCGTATAATTTATAATCAAGGACATTCTATTTGGAAACTAGAGGATATCTCGCAAAACTGTCTACATCATCAAATATGTCCTCAAAAAACAAGCATAAAACCGAATTTTTACATAGGTCTAGAACGTTCTATTTGGACACTAAAAGATATAGTAAAAAATCCAACTTCATCATCGAATTTGTTATAAAGAAAGCAGCTTAGTACCGAATTTTCGACAAAGTTTTAGATCATTTTACTTGGAAACTAGAAGGTAGCGAAAAGTGACTTTCCCGTCGAATTTATCACCAAAAAAGAAACTTGGAACCGAATTTTCGACAAAGTTTTGGTACATTCTGTTTGGAAACTAAAAGAGATAGCGGAAAACTGATATCATCATCGAATTTGTCATTAAAAAAGAAGCTTTAAGCCGAATTTTCGACAAAGTTCTACAACATTCTATGTGGAAACCAGAAGAGATAACGAAAGCGAACTTCACTATCAAAATCAAGAAAGAAGTTTAGAACCAAGTTTTCAACAATATTCTAGAAGTTTCTATGATAAATGCTTGACAACAAAAAGCCGAAATGGAATAAATAGAAGAATGGCGCCTTAAATAGTTCTTAATCTTCAAAAAGGACAGCGTCGTCTGAAAGAAAACCATGAAGAAGAAGAACGTCACCAAAAAAATAAGAATAATAACGTCACCGAAAGAATAAAAAGATCAAGATGAATATTGCCAATAATTAAAAGAAACCACTGTAAGAGAAACTCAAAAGTTTAAGAAAGAGAGAAGTTAAGTGAAGACATGGGAGAAGTACGCCAAGAAGTTAGTAGTACTGAATCAATTGTGCAACAAAACATAGGAAAAGTGGGACAACGAGTGACAGAAATCGTAGACGGGATAGGATCTAAAATGAAGAAGCTTCATCAAAAATCAAGAAAATAAAAAAGCACGGACTCTTCCAACTACGGGACAGAACATCGAACCCACAACTTACGACTGACAAAGTCAAACCTGTAACTGTAGAAGCAGATGTTGTGATTGGAGAAATGCAAGTGGAGCTTCAACTTGCAAGGATAAAATTAAACTATTTGGTGTTAGTGGCCGACATAGAAGATACGTTTTTTTTGGCTATAGACCTGATTAGTTAACATGGATTTTCCTTCGACAACAAGATCATTGTTACAGTTTTTTTTTGTTGTAATCCAGGTAGCAAATATTCGCATATTTCTTTAGTTTAAGTTGCAATACATATAGATTGTAAAACAGAATCCTGTTTTTTTTTATTGTTAAATATAGATTATAACATCATCGCTTCTTCTTACCGACGGGCCTAAAACAGGTGGCGCTTTGAATTTATATAACTCCCCTAATCTCCCGCATGTTAGCCTAGGCATTGCCCTAAAAGAATGAGCGATCAACACCGAAAAAATAACCACCTGTACAGAAGCATTCATTTTCATTTTAATCCTCTTTCTTTCGTATCGTACCATCAGGATCCTAAAGTTTGGCACCAAAGAATTTATTCTGTCTATGAACCGTAATACCGAGCTAATCAGAGACGTTGCCGAGCAAAAAAAAATAAAAATAAGCACAGAGAAGATCATTTACGAAAGACTGGTCAAGAGTTCTAGCAGCAATGTCGGATTAATTCAACATTCCAAACATCATATCAATAAGAGTAATGAATATTCTTCCTAACTATGTCAAAATTATTAAAAAAAGATGAAGTAACATTATACGAGCCAATTAAATGTTTGGTAAAATGTAAGCAACTTGGCAAATCTACATTAAAGTCGTCATGTAACCAACTTATCGAAGAGCTTCAGAAAAATTCGAAACATCTTTCGCCTCTAGAACTTCAAGAAGTTAAGAGGTATATAAGGAAGGATAATGATGTTTTTGAAGCAAAAAATGGCAATATATGTACGATGAACATCATCCATCGTGATATAAATACTTGCAGTAGTGTTGTTTATTGTTTCTTTGTTTTTTTTTTGTTGCAATCCAGGTATCAAATAGTCGAATATTTCTTTAGTTTAAATTGCAATTCACATAGATTGTAAAACAGAATCTTTTTTTTTTAATTTTTAAATATAAATTTTAACTGTTTTTGGAATCGGGGTGTTTTATTTTTGGATCTAGTTGTTTCTTGTTTTCGTTAACATCATCACTTTGAATTTATATAACCCCCCTAATCCCCGGCATGCTAGCCAAGGCACTGCCCTAAAAGAAGGAGCGCTCAATACCGAAAAAATAACCACCTGTACAGAAGCATTCATTTTCATTTTAATTCTCTTTCGCTCGTAGTAAAAGCTGCAATTTCACGGTCTAATAATGAATTCGTAAAATTAGCGCTGTATCGGGGAAACAGAGTTATGTCTTCAACGCTTCGCTCCACCACCCATCATGCTCTCTCGGTGGAATGCTCGAATCTAAATCCTCTAGACTCGTTGATGCAGTCATCCCCTGATTTTCGTACCGAACGTTCTGCAACCCCGACAGTTAATGCAAATGATGCAACGAGTCAACTTAGTTGCTGGAATTGTGATGGAAAACGACACCAACTTCATCATTGTGATAAATCTCGCCAGAAATTTTCTTTCCGATATGGCAAAAAGGAAGTTATCAGCAAGAATTTACCATCTTGTTCAAAAAACGGCCTCTTGGGAAGGTCACAGGCCGTACTCCTTGCCAGAACTCTACGGCCATTGTATCTCGAAATGCTGATAAGGGTGATCAGCGTCCCTTTTTGAATGTGCAAATTTATGATAAATCGTTTCTAGGTCTTCTTGATAGTGGAGCCTCTCGAACTATTCTCGGCTCTACCGGATGGAACTTATTGCAATCTATAAGCAAACTTAATCCATCGCCAACTTCCGAGTGTATCGTGGCTAATGACCAGTCCTGTCCAGTTTTAGGTGTGGTACAGCTACCTATCCAGTTGCGTGATCGTGTTATTTCGCTTGAAACTTTAGGGGTCCTCGCATTACCCCACATACTTATATTGGGAATTGATTTTTGGACACGGATGGAAATTGTTCCTGATCTTTATGCCGGAGAATGGTCCTTTAGAACTGAAGAAACTCCAACGCCACAACTTTCTGCAATACAGTCGGTAGAAATGCTTTCACCTGAACAAAAGTAGACACTAGATGCACTGATAGACGAAACATTTTCCACTATGAACAATGGTCTTGGTTGCACAAATCAAGTGAAACTCGTTATCAAGACCGACTCATCGCCTTTAAATTAACGGTATTATTCCCTATCGCGAGCACTTCAAAACGAAGTAAACAAAGAGTTGGCGCAGATGTTAGCCGCCGATATTATTGAACCATCTGACTATCCATGGTCATCTCCCATAGTTATGATCAAAAAGAAGAGTAATGGCTGGCGTTTTTGTGTGGATTATCGTGCGTTTGATAAAGTACCCTTTCCAGATACCTATCCTACTCCCTACTTAGCTGCCACAATAGATAAACTACGAGACGCCCGATTTCTTACAACGCTAGATATTAAATCAGCTTATTGGCAGATTCCCATCTCCAAAAAGTCTAGACTACAAACTGCCTTTACTGTACCATCACGAGGTCTTTTTTAATTTAAGGGGGCATTAGGTCCGCCATTTTTGCCCATTTATCTGTCATTCACAGCTAATTTTGATGTTTTATACTAGATGTCACCCCTATGCAGAATAGAAGCAATAAATTTCTTAGCGTAAAATATAGTAATTCTCAACGTAAAAATAGTAAATCCTAAGTATAGAATCCCTCAATGGAGAATTAAAAGTGAGACAGTGTTGTCAAATATTAATCGACATCGTCGATTAAATTAAAATTTATTGTTTTATTGGTCATGTTCAAGTACCAAATTCAAAAGATTACAGAATAAAAAATGGGAAAATAGTCTGCAAACATTATCTAGAATTTTAATAGCTTTTATTAGAATTTGTGTTATTTTTTCTGAAACATTTGGCAACCCTGTATGTTACTATGCGATCGGGGATTTTCGGAGAATACACGATTATTCTAAAAATAGAACAAAGCATTTTGTTTTGTTTGATTTGCTAACTTTTTCGTTTAGGGACATTTGACCTTGATCGACTATAAGAGGGTGTAAAATAAATATTCTAAATTTTGTATGTGCTAAAAACATTTTCTGCCAGTTTTGTTTCAATGTTTCCTTTTAATAAATATAATTAGTTTTCGTTTAAGTGTTCTTTTTTTATATATACAATTAGTGTTAGTGTAAACTTCTGTGTGCTGTAGACATGGGGAAAAAAAGTTCGTAGACTGAGTTATGTTTTTAGCAGGAATATCAGATGGAGAAAGGCTCAAAAATTATTTAGAAAAAAGAAGTTTTACAGGTAAGTCATAAATACGGGTAATTAAGGCGAATAAGTTATTTTTTCAATATAAACTATGATAAATTTAATGAAAAATCAGGAATTTAAACTGTTCTTAAATACTAAGAAAGACAAAGAGTTTATTGTGGTTTTAATTTTGGCATATTTAGAAAAGCCAAGATCATAATAGTAAAAGTTTGTGATATAGGCCTTGACGATTTGATAAAAAATATGAGGGTCTAAAGGTAGTAGGTGACTTACAGGTACAGTTAGGAAACTTATGAATATTTTTCTAGCTCACTTGAAATAATTACCAACAAACAAATGAAAAAAATTACATTAGTGTATAAAAAATTTAGAAGAAAATTATTACTAAAAATTTGTTTTACTTAACTTTATTATATACCTCCATTTTTTGTGCCTCTTCTCTTCTTTGAACATTTTATTTTTCTGCTCGAAGGTTCTCCTTCAGTAAAAATACAAATTTTAAAGTTGTTGTGACTCAATCATTAGAAAATTCTTTATTGAAAAGTAATGAAACTCTGTTATTTTTAACCCTTTACAAAAACATAGTATTATTTTTACTCTGGTAAACCTATTATTAATATTGTGGTTGCTAGTAGTTAAATTGTGGTTTTTGAAAAATTCAGATCAAAAATTGTTTAGGTTACCATTCCATTGTGTAAAATATTTTTTACCTCTGTAACTAATTTTTATCTATATACTTAATTCAAAAAAGAACATGTTAATGATAAACTTTAATCTCTCTAATTATCTAATTCGAAAACTGGTCTAAGTTGACAATAAATATATTGAATTTACAAGGAGAAAAATATCAGTCAAGTTTTCAATCTTCAGAATAAAAGATTAAAAAACTCGTCTTGTCTTGTTACCAAGCTAGTAAAAATGAAAAATATTATTTATGGTTTACAAAAATTTTTCTTACTCATTCTAAAGCTTTATCTTGTTTTATCTTTTTCATATATGTAACGGTCTGTGTTCATATATCTGTGATAAAGATTACCCAGAACAAGAAGTTTAGACAAGTTATAACAAAATCAAAAACATAACTGATCAACTAAAATATCAGATTTAAAAGTTAAATATTTTTAGTGAGTCTGGATGTAAAATTTGAAACTTACATAATTTTATTTTACAATGAATAAGAAATGAATTTTATAGTGTTCTGGTAATATTTTAATCAATGACTTTTACAGTAATATCCATGTACATATATTTTACTAATATTGGCTCATCTTCTTTTAGAGATGCCATCTGTCCTGAGCATAATTATTTTAGACCATTGCAAGAACCAGAATCAAATTTTAGTAGGTGAGAAAGAAATATGCTCGCTAATTTTTAAGAGAAAATTAAATAAAAATTTCTTAATTGTTTTTACGTAGTTATAATAGGTCGACATACACAAAAGTTATTGTTTCTCGGAGTAAGAAATAAATATTATGTGATCTGTTCAAGATCGGCTAAAAGAAATAAAGACCCAGAAGATTATCAATGGAAGCTGATGTAATTGTTGAAGGATTTAATCTGAGCAAAATAATGCATGGTCTTAAATATAAGCGTTTCATCGCAGATGGGGATTCTAGTGTCTTTACAAAAATTAAAAGGGAGGAAACCTATGATCAATTTGTAGAGAAAATAACCTGTAAAAACCATGTGGTGAAAAATGTAGGCAAAGCCTTATATAACTGTTTAAAAAGTTTAATGGCTAATGCAAAAAAAAACTACTCACTAAGAAGAAAATTTGTGAAATTCAAAATTTTATCATGAAAAATCTGTATGTTAAAGCACATGGAGATGTAGAGAAACTGAAAAATAACTTAGGCAATACCGTTAACCACGTTTTTGGACGCACTGTAGTTTAGACTGTTGTCAACTTGTAAGTGATAATAGTCAGAGCAAAATGAAGGCAGTGAGAGATTCTGGATTACTGTATCATATAAACAGTATGTTTAAATGATAATTTCTCTTTTCTTTGTTTAACTCTCATCCATTTTAGGTGCAGTAGAAAAATTACAGGAAAAAGGACAACTCATAGACAATGAAACCAATAATAGAGTTGAATTATATATGTCGCTACTTTGCAAAATTAATGCAGCAAAGAGGTTAAACCTTACCGGCCGTGGTTTTTTCCAAACCAGACCAAGGTATTTTATATTTAATTTAAAAATATCAAATTCTTTAAAAAGCTTCATCTATTGCTTCGTGCTCAATTTTTTTTATGTTATTGCAAAGAAAATTACAATGCCGTTTGCTATTTCATACATAAGAAAATATGATTTCAATTTACAAAGTATTTGATAAAATAAAGTTAGGACAATTATTATATGTTTTATAAATTGTAAAGTGTAATAAACAATATGTGAATATGAACCAAATTTTAATGTGAAATTAATTTTTTTTTTGGGATCAAGACATATTGAAATTACTTATATTTAATATTATTTTGGTGTTTTGTGATTCTACCAATAGTTATTACTGGTTATATTAAGTAAAGGATAAATATATTTTCTAACAAATTTTACACACACATAACGAAACCTATCTATTTAAGATACAATGAAGGCCCTGATTGGCAGGAGCAGGAGACAGTTTTAAAAAATTAAGGGCCGAGAACAAAAGGACAATTGAATTGAAATGTCAAAGAGATCAGAAACCACAAAAAAAAAGAGAAAACATCTTTTGTAGCGCCAAATATAGACTATGAGTCCAAGGCAGAACAACCACCACTGTCTGAAGCAGAATATTTCTCGGAACAAGAAAGGCCCTTAAGAAGGTTAAAGGTATAATAGCATATTTTTTATATTAGAAAATTAAACCAGTTTATTGAAAATATTGAACACTTTATTGGTATATATCTCTACGTAAAACTACTATTTCAAATAACTGCACCTTTATACTTTCTTGTTTATTTATTTTATTATTTTCTTATTCTTAGGTTTCATTAGAAGATGTTGTAAAGATTGAACGCGATACATTTGGGCAGTGGGGTAATCCAACATACGAAACTCACAGAAGAAACAGATTGTACAGCGTCTAATTTTGGTTTCGTATGCAAACGCAAAGCAAGTACTCCCTTTATAGGTCTAGTCAAGAAAATCTTAAATACTGTTTCATTCTCTACCGAGGCAACAAAATATGGCCTAATGATAGAAGATGTGGCAAGACAGAAATTTGCTAGCACCAGACCTAATGCCGTCGTAAGGAATTGCGGTCTGTTTATAGATGTTGAAAATCCACATTTAGCTGCAACCCCTGATGGTAAGAAATTTTTACCTGGCAACCTTTAGAAAATGTTTCTTAAGTAGTATTTTATAATATATTAACTTCGTTTTTAGGCCTTGTAGGAGAGAATGGAATAATAGAGATAAAATGTCTCCATAAAGTTAATAAAAAGGGCCAAACATTAGCTGAGGCGGTAAAAGCAAATAAAACAATTTGTTTGGAAATAGTGAAAGGCAAAATAAAACTAAAAAAGACTGCAATTATTACTATCAGGTAATTAGGTTAAAAATAAATAATTTTACACCTTTCCATATTGTTTAAAATTGAAAAATGCTTAGGTAACAGGTAACAAATTAAAATGATTTGATCATTGTTCTCTTTTAACTTATGATTGATGAACGAATGAATTAACAAAAAGGGGGTTATATTTGATTATCGGTGTCTAGGCCTCCTAGGGCTCTTTACATAGCACCATGGTTGTAGGTCATTCGAATCCGATCGCCTTTGCGAATCCGAGCAGCCTTGTTAATTAAAGTTGTTTAACTGCTTTCAATTACAGAATTGTATCTCTGAAATAGTCAAATGTTTCATCCTCCTCCAGATCCCATCTGCACGTCAGATCATCTACGACACCAACCTTATGAAAATAGCCCCCTAAGGAAACAATATCCTGTCAACAGTCCCACTACAATTTGCAGCTCTTTTCTTCTTAAGAAGAGAAGCTCCCTAGTAAGTCTTGCGCTAGGTCCAGTTTGTTCCTTGACACACCTCATTCCAGGAGTTCCTCTCCACGATTAAATAAATTTACTTTCCACCAACAATTTTAATTCCCTTTTTGCCAACGACAAGCAACCTTGAAAGTAACGTCCTTGGAGAGGTCAAAAACTCATTCGCATAATAGTATTGTTAGAAAACCAGTGTTTATCAACAATGCTTATTGTTTAGAAGAGAAATATTTAAAAAGTATTGGTAATAATATATATTTTAGGATTCTTTCCTAGAAAAAGTTGAAATATATTAGAAGCGAGATATTTTTAAATTATTTTTATTTTTAGCTTTAGGTAGGGCAGGTAAACCCTAATGATACCTACTCTGAGTGAACTCCAAAAGACGTCGCGTACAATATTTATGAAGAATGCTTGTTTAAAGGGAGACAAATGTTTATGAAGTAACTGTTTCACTTATATATAGGGAGAAAAATTCATTTCCTATGAAGAATGCTCTTTTTAATAGGAGAGTAATCTTTATATGTGTATAAAGTAACAGTAAAATTACATAATTAATACTCATAGAAATCAGTTTTCATTAATTGTATTTTTTAACAGGATATAAGCATTTAGTGATATATTATTGTATTTACTGCTGCGGTTATGCAGCATTGCAATTGAAAAAATTGCAGTGTTGACCAATGAACTGGTTCGTATGTCCTTATATTTTTATTAACGCATTAGAGAACATACCACATACAGTGATATGATATATTCTATATAGATGTTACGTAGACATATTGATGTCGCACATTTCTATGAAAAGTAAAGGACATTTCGTCTATGATCGCATTAATGTATAGACCGACACATTATTAGTTAATTTTTTGTAATTTTGTGTAATATTAAGGTTTTTATCAACCATTTATTATAACCTTTGTTACTTAATATGCAAGACTGTCATATTAATTTTGTTTTAGCAGCAAATATAAGTATTTATATTTGTTCATATGAACACATGAATTCATTAAAGTTTTTAATGTTATAAAATTTATAGTTATTTTTTCATATAACATAATTAGTGACAATCTCTGAGGAGTTGATGGTCAGATCACCTTTTCTTTTTGTCAATATTCTTATTATTTAATTTATATTTTATATATTATTATATAATTTTTATTTTATATATTATTATTTAATTTATATTTTATTATTATAGAATTTTTTTAACCAATAAATATTATTATTGGAAACAATTTTTATTTTGCCCAAAAAAATACAGTTCTTAATTTCATAGTGGACTTAGATTAGTTTGTCTTGGTAAGATGACCTAATTAATCCTGATGAAAAGAGGTTCTAAAGACAGATATCAACTGTATTAAAGCAAGATAATTTTTTCCGGGTAAACCAAACCATACTATAATTTAAAAATAATTTAGAAAAATCTTAATCAATTTGAACTACTTTTTTCAAAATATTGTATAAAAAATAAAATAGCAAACTATTTCTATAAGTTGTACAATTATCCTGGGAGTCTACATTTTATTTCGTCATTAAGCTTTTCTTCTACAGATCAAACGAATGAATATTATTTGGAAATAATTATCTTCGTTTTTCTCTAGTAATAATGGTATGCAAAACTATACAAGTAAAGAAATACTTTTTATATTTCTATGCGTTCGTAATTAGTTGCATGAAATTACGACATTAGAAAATTAAATGTAACTAGTTATAGTGGTCGATTCTGTCAGCAAATTTTCTTACATACCCTTTCTGTATCTCTTTCAAGACATTGACATACTTATACGTTACTACAGACTCGACAAAGATGCTAGATCCTTATTATAGCATTCTCTTTCCCTTTATTTTTATAGAATCCCAACCTAGGGGAATTAGCCCAATTGAAAGCATGAATGAGTTCATTGATAAAGCAAATTTCCATTCATAATTCAGCAGAGACCTCTGCATCAAACATCTCGAAGTTATTCCACTGCCGGTATCATAACAGTGACGTATTACTCCGAACATCAACCAATAGTCGAATATCTCTTTCTATTGAGTGCAAATAAAAGAAGAGCACCAGTGTCAACAAAATCAGATTAGCTCAGTTAAATTTTGTGATTAGGTTATTGGCCAAAGCGGGCATTATAATTTCTTTATTTTACACCAGTTTTTAGTTTGACCGGATACTCGTGAAAAATAAACACCTTTTCGTTGTAATTTTTTTGGTAGACAATGTATTTTTAACAAAGGATCAGGCTGAGTCAATAAAATTTGTCAAATGTTTATTCGTTTTTAAACGATTTTAAAAATCATGGTTTTTTTACGTCGACTACAAACATACCTGCAAAAAAGTGGTTAAAAGTGCTATTTGTTGTTTTTTTTCTGGGCAACTTTTGTTATCCGTATCTTTATTAAACCTTTCTTGAAAATTTCAGGTCAAAATTGCTTTTACTTTTCGCGTGTATCCGGTCCAAAAATGTCTTATTTTTGATCAAAATTTCTACTACTATGACCTTGAAAAATGCACCCTTAAGCGTATGCCCTTCGGACTTACCAATGCCCCTGCGGTGTGGCAAATACTTATTGATCGCGTCGTTCGTATCGATCTAGAGCAATATATTTTTGCCTATTTAGATTATGTTGTTATCTACACGCCAATGTTTGATGAACATATTAGAGTGTTACATGAAATTATTAAGCGTATACTTAATGCTGGTTTAACCCTTAATCATGAAAATGTAATTTCTGCAAATATGAGCTGAAATATCTAGGTTAGGTTGTTAATTCGTTCGGACTTTCAGTTGACCCAGAGAAAATAGACGCTGTTTTACGCATCCCAACTCCTATGCCTCAGATTTTGGACTAAGAGCTGTTCTTTCCCAGGTCATCGATGCTCAAGAAAGTGTTATTTCCTATCTAAGCCGGCCACTAACTAAAAATGAACGAAAGTTTAATACCACCGAGAAGGAGAGTTTAGCCGTACTATCTGCGATCGATAAGCTCCGCCCATATGTCGAGGGTACTCATTTTATAGTCATTACGGACTACTATAGTTTAAAATGGTTGAATTCGATAAAATATCCTGTCGGTCGAATACCGCGATGGGCCGTAAGGTTGCAACAGTACGATTTTGATATCGTCCATCGAAAAGGTAAAGAGAACGTCATCCCAGATGCTCTTTCTCGCTCAATGTCAATTATTGATGCAAAGGTAGACAAATCTGTCGGTCTTGTGCCAATAGATCAATCCTCTTCATCCTCTGAACGATGATACCAGGGAATGATCAAAAAAATTAAAGAACGCCCTTCCCAGTATCCTTTGTGGCGGTTTGAAAACGGCACATTGTATAAACGAGCTAAACTTCCTTATCCTTTACTAGCCAAACCCGAAGATACATGGCGGGAGCAGCGTTCTGCAATCATCAAGGTCCATCAAGATCCACCTACCTGCGGTCATCTTGGTGTTTTCAAAATATTCTCCAGGATTAGTCAAAGATATTACTAGCCGAGTATGAGAGCTGATGTGGTAAAATATATTCGTCGCTGCTATACATGTCTTCGAGATAAACCTATCCAACAGGGTCCCGCAGTGCACATGCTGAGTGCGCAACCTACCGCTACTCGACCATGGCAAATCATTAGTATCGACATAGTTGGACCCCTTCCACGTTCAAAATCTGGCTATTCCTACATATTCTCGGTTCTGGACGTTTTCAGTAAATACACCCTCTTTTTCCCAATACGTGCTGCTACTTCACCTAATATACTTCGGTGGCTGGAAGATCACGTCATTGTGATTTATGGTAGACCTGATAAAATTATAGCTGATAAGGGAGTGCAATTCCGAAGTAAAATTTTCCAAGACACTATGGAACGATATGGCATCAAAATTCAATATACGGCCAATTATCACCCTCAGGCCCATCTCGTTGAACGAGTCCATCGTGTTCTTAAAACTGTCTTATCGAGTTACGTGAATGAAGATCACCGGAATTGGGATAAGATTCTTCCTAAGGCACCCTGTGCCTTTAGATCTGCTAAACATGAAGGCACCGGTCTGACTCCCAATTTTGTGGTCTTTGGACGTGAAATTTAGTTTTCTTCAGGTTCTCCCTTACTAGCAGGTTGCGATGCTACAGGCTATGATCTTCATAATAGATCTCAAGCTCTAGAACAAGTATTCTCCGACATTCACAAGCAACTACGCAAGGCGTACGAGAAAGCTCAGCCTCGGTATAATCTTTGACGTCGTGATGATCGTTTTAATTTAAACCAAAAAAGTTTGGAAGAGAAATTACGTAGTCTCTAATCAGACTAATCAGTTTACTGCTAAACTTGCACCTAAATTTACTGGACCCTTTACCATCACTAAAATTTTATCACCATGGTTTTACGAGATTTCTGATGAGTCAGAAAAAAATTTAGGCGTTTGGCATGCTAAAGACATAAAAGCACACCCGCCGGATAATGACAATTAACAACCCAATATTCCGTTTTTTTTAAGTTAGATGTATTAATAGTTTAAGATTTTTTTATTGCTTAATCTTTTTTAAGTAAAAGTTTCGAAGAAACTTTTCTCCAGGGAGGGGAGGTGTGTTACAGTTTTGATATTTTATGAACAAAACTATAAATAATTTTACCAAAATACCAACAATCAAGCTAATACTCACCATAAATTAATCCCTTATTTCCATCAAGTAGTCTCTTTAACAAATACATATAAAATAAAAGCTAAACGTTTTGTCACTGTCAGATCAAAAACCGGTTTTGTAAAAAAAAATCAAATGTGTCTAGAAATGTATCAAACTCCACTTTTGCCACTTTCATCAAGGGTCTAGTTAGTTAATCTTTTGTTTTTTTTCTTGGTGCTTTTGAGATTTCTAAAAGCGTCAGTAGAGAGATTCTGGGCCAAGACTTGCTTGGGAAAACTGGCTTAAGCTCAGAAAGCAATATTTTGGCTAATTTTTGTAATTATACAGCACTACGTTTATCTCAGTTAACAGTTAAAAACCATATTTAGTGTTTTAGGGCAACGTTTACCAGATTTTAAGAGATAAAGAAAGTTAAAACTGTATTCGTTTACCCTTAAGTAAAGTGTAGTGAAAGTGATCACTTCTAAGAGGTCAACAGACCATAATTGTGACTTTTGATACTTGTTACACCAGTAAAGACAAACAAGTACATGCCACAATCAGATTTTAATAAATCGGGATCTTCCTTTCCTATTTAACAACTGGAATTTTATGTCGGAGCCTGGCATAAAACACTCCATTGCTCCCAAAGAAGTTACAGGTTAGTGCTTGCTAAAAGTACTTAAACTCAGTGATAAAATCACATTTTAGGTATTAGAACTATATATAATAAACTGTGGTATTACCTAATTTATCGTATGCATTCATTTTTTCCCCTGTGATTGGGAACTAATAAGACTTTCATTGTACGATCACAGGATATTTAATATTTAATTTAAGATAAACTACCTTGTAAACCGAAAGTATACGTATACACTAGGTAATTTAAAACATTATTTCACCCATTAGAAGTCCAGCACTTTTAATTTAGTTCCTAAATCGGCATACCAGATAATTTATTAGAGCAAAATACAACTGTACATAAAAAGTATGGTTATTCAACGCAAATCAGCCGACAGTCTAAAGCTGGACCTACATCTAAACCGACTTGGCGTATGGCGCAGATGACGTCATACTTGCAGTAGTGTTGTTCATTGTTTCTTTATTTTTTTTTTGTAATCCAGGTAGCAAATAGTCGCATATTTCTTTAGTTTAAGTTGCAGTTCACATCGATTGTAAAACAGAATCCTTTTTTTTATTGTTAAATATAGATTTTAACATCATTGCTTCTTTTTACCGACGAGCCTAAAACAGGTGGCGCTTTGAATTTATATAACCCCCCCTAATTTCCGGCATGCTAGCCTAGGCACAGTCCTAAAAGAAGGAGCGATTACACCGAAAAAATAACCACCTGTACAGAAGCATTCATTTTCATTTTAATTCTCTTTGTCTCGTATCGTAGCATCATGATCCTAAAGTTTAGCACCAAAGAATTTATTATGTCTATGAACTGTAATACCGAGCTAATCAGAGACGTTGCCGAGCAAAAAACCAAAATGAAGATGAGCATAGAGAAGATCATTTACGAAAGACTGGTCAAGAGTTCTAGCAGCAATGTCGGATTAATTCAACATTCCAACCATCATATCAATGAGAGTAAGAATATTCTATGTCAAAGTTATTAAAAAAAGATGAAGTAACATTATACGAGTCAATTAAATGTTTGGTAAAATATAAGCAACTTGGCAAATCTATATTAAAGTCGTCATGTAACGAAGTTACCGAAGAGCTTCAGACAAATTCAAAACATCTTTCGCCCCTAGAACTTCAAGAAGTTGAGAGGTATATAAGGAAGGATAATGATGTTTTTGAAGCAAAAAATGGTAATATATGTACGATGAACATCATCCAGCATGATATAAATACAGGCAGTGTACAACCAATACATCAGCCATCCAGAAGACTTCCCACAGCCAAATGCCAGGAAGTGGAGTTGTCTGGAGGCAAAATTCTGAACGAGGAGATTATAGGAGAATCATCTAGTCCTTGGATATCTCTTATAATATTGTAGCTAAAAAGGATGCAACAACTAGATTTTGTGTTGACAACAGGACGCTTAAAGACCTTAGTTAGAAAGACTCAGCGTTGGTTGGATCGCAATGGCTTTCCACACTAGATCTAATAAGTGGATATTATCGGCAAGTAGGCATTCGATATAAAGATACAGAAAATATTGTTTTTTCCACTGACGCTGATCTCTATGATGTTATGTCAAATAGAACTGCGAGGTCTCACATGGAAAATAAGTCTAGTCCACCTTGATGATTTCATTGTTATAGGAAAAACATTTAATGAACACTTGCGAATCTATGGGGAGTTTTTGCATGAATTAAAAACGCAGAACGCCAACCTTCGACTTAACCACAATTGCTTACTATTCAAACAAAAAGTTGAATTTCCTGGATATGTAGTATCACCAGAGGGAATCCACGCGGATGAAGGAAAAAGCAAATAATAAAAGATAGGCCTCGACTACGTGACAAATATAAATAGAGGAGTTTTCTTCGATTATACACATACTACAGAAAATTTATAAAAGGTGTTGCCAATATTGCTTCATCCTTAAATATTGAACTTATGACTTTGACCAAGCTTTCTGAAAACCCAAGGCTGCGTTATATTCCATTCCAACTTTAGGCTACCACAAGATCATGCAAAATTAATATTGGATATTGATGCTAGCAGAAAAGGGGTACAAACTGTATTGTCTCAGATTTAGGATGGCCAATTACGAGTTATTGAATATTTCAGCGAAGTGCATTTAAAACTGCAAAGAAATTATTGTGCCACAAGAAAAGAACTGATCGCCATGAACAAAGCTATCCAACGTTTTCATAAATATTTGTGTGGACAGAAATTTTTAATAAGAACAGACCATGCAGCTCTTAAATGGCGCCTAAATATGAAGCAACCTGAAAAACAAATAGTACGATAGCTTGAAAAACTACCACAGTACAATATTAAAATCACACATAGACCAGGAAAATTGAATCAGAATCCTTTTCAAGAATGCCATATAAGTGCTGTAGCAAAATATTACAAAGAGAAGAAAAGACCAACTTGAAGACAATGACTTAGTGCCATTTCTTCAACTTAAAGAAAATAATGAAAGGCGTCTCAGTTAGGAAGATATAGGTAAATGACTTATATTTAAAGCACTTTGGGTTCAGTGGGACCACTGATTGAAAAACGTTTACTAAAGACGGACCGATGGCAAGGAAATCAAAAGTCAGTTGATAGTACCCAGAGAAGTAGTGAGAATACTTGCTTTTTGGGCCATAATCAAAGATCACTAGGGATTACTGATCAGTAATCCCAAGAAAATATCCCCTTACAACCAGTTCCCCCTCTCTTCCCCCCACCACTCTTCAATCAGCAACGAGATATTGATCAAAGATCACAAGGGATCACTAGTGATTCCTAGAAAATCTCATGTCCCTTACCCCCACCACCACTTTCCCCTCTCTTTTTTACAATCAGATATTCTCTACAATGAAATAAAAATACAAATATTTAGTTAGAATCAAACACCAGGTCATCAACAGTTATACCGGACTTGTCTTGGGATGAGGATGTGTCTCCATCATATGATCCAGAAGTTTATATTGAACAAAACTTAATACCAAGAAAACCACCAAAAGGATCAAAAAGGGTTAAAGAAAAGTTTCGAATAGAGAAAACAAGACGTTTCATAAACCTTCGAAGAAAAGCGGAAGAAAATCAAGAAACAGAAAAATTAAGAATACTGGATTTTATCAACTTTATTAAACAAATCCATCATCAATCACCGGTACCTGTTATAGATCAGAGCTGGAATGTCTTGTCCATCGGTTAATAGTATGATGGAACATATGAATGGTAATAAGCACTTTGTTGATTTTAGCAAAGAAGAGCTGAAGATCTTTCCTCTACAGTATTTAATAGAATACACAACACCATTCGAACTTCTAAGTGTTTTTGGAAAATTACCCAACAATTATCAAAGTGATTTCTTCTTGCAAACAAGTCTTCCGTGTTTTATACATCACAACAGAGGTGATACTCAATATGATGGTCCACCGAGTTCACAGAGGAAATGTTTATTTTGTAATAAAGTTTTGTTACGAAAATTTGATCATTTAGTCTGATATATTTAAGTGTATTTAAATTATATTTATTTTTTTATACAACCCGGTAATATACCGAAAAAATAATTAACTAATTACCAACCAGGGGCGGATCCAGCCCCTCTCTTTGGGGGGAGGGGGACGGTGATATCACAAAAGTACAGTATGGCAAGAAAAACAAGTGGTCAACGGGGGGGGGGGGGAGTGTAAGCAGCCTATTCATTCCTGATATAAAAGGCAGAATGGGTTCTATATTCCTGAACTCAAAGCTCTTGGGAGGGGGGGGGGGGCGATCGCAAGTATACACATTCCTATACTCTATTCAAGAATTAGAGAGAGTAATAAAACTGTTAACGAAACCTCCAACGTACCTGCTCCAGTGCCGTTGGTTACTGAGAACTGCCGTAAATCTAATTATATTTCGTTATATTTAAATATATTTTATAAATTTACTGCAACATAAAAATTCTGATAGTTTAATTTAATTTCTGTCAGTGAGTAAAGTACACCTTACAGTTTATTCTTAGTGATTTATCTTGTTTGGGTTTGTTTTTATATATTATTTGAGATTAGTGAGATACCCAAAAGATATGGCTTTCACCCTTATATTTATTCCAAAATCGTTAAACCTGGGCATTTTTTCCTCAACGAAAAACTTATTACGATGAATGTTTATGATGCCTTAAGATATCAATATCTAGATAATAATGTTAAAAGCTCTGTTGAGATGTGTTCCAACATGACACGAGTTGGAAAATCTACTATGTAGCGAATATTGAAGGAGAAAAAACGACTGGAATTGTTAGTACTCCCAAGCCACATTCGATCACAGGCAGATGAAAAAGCTCGTTGGAAGAAGAAATGAAAACTGCAAATTGAAGGGGTTGTATATACATTTTATTATGAGAAGCAGATCCCAACCGTCTACAAAATTCTAATTAAAATCAATGAAGATCGCGATTTACCTGAAATTAAAAGAACTGATCTCTGGAAATTGCTCAGAGAACTTAATTTTTACTGGGAAAACCCAAATAGAAAATCTGTTCTTATAGATCGTCCGGAAACTGTCCGTTGGAGAAGTAAATATTTCTCTCAAGTAAAAGGTAGAGTTGCTAGAAATAACACAATTAACAAAATTAGTAATTTAACTAAACTTTTGAAAGATTTTTTTGAATAAAGTTACTGCGGAAAATTGGGAAAAATCCATGTAATAAAAGAATAAAACAAAATGTGAGAACTCGGTCTCATGATCGGTGAGATAGAGAAACCAATTATAATTAATTTGAGCAAAGATAGTTTCACTGACTTTGATTAGGAATTAGATACGTAATGTTTACTAGTGTAAACACAATTTCTTATTTAAATTTTTGTTTTTGTTGTATTTTATTGTTTAATGTTTTTTTTATTTTTTTATATATTTTTATTTTAGTGTGTCCCACTCTTTAATTTTATATATATATTTAATTCTAATTAGCGGTAAGTTTTTTATTATTTTATTATTGTATTTGTATCTTTTTCTTAAGCGTGTAGAATTAACATGTTTATCCTATTTTTTTGGAGCTATCGTATTTCCATATAATAAAGTAAATTAAATTAAGATATCAGTACAATAGAAATAAAAATAAGTAGGTCTAATTTTAATTACAACATAAAAAAAGTAATTACATTTGAATCCCTTTTTAGTGTTTAATTGTAATTCTGCAGATGGTTTAAGAAATAAACAAACTGAAACGTCAAATACCCTAAAAATGTTTTTAATTAATAATAAAATGACTAATAGCCCCAAAAATATTTTAATATTATATGGAGGAATTTATTTTTTTATATATGTTTAACTTTTTGTATTTTTGACAATGAATATTTTGTAAGTATTTAAATTATAACTTCGAATTTTTTGAGAGAATAAGGCTACGTTTTATTCCATTAATATAGACCGATATTTATGATTATAAAATTTCTAACCCATTCCTATGAAAAATATATGTGTCTAACAGATTTTGCTAAAAACACCGGACTAAAGAACATAGGTAGTTTGCGAGAGAAAAAGGGTAAAAAATGATTTATTACTCTCTCTAGTTCTTAAATAAACTGTAGTATAAGAGAAAAAGTCGGGTCCATTTTCCTAAACCCAAAGCTCTTGGGGGGGGGGCGATCGCCCCCACCGCCCTCCCCCCCGGGATCCGCGCCTGTTACCAACTATATATTACAAGATAACCTTACATCACATTTTAATGTATTTAAAATTACAACTTCGTAGCATATATACCATTTTGATCAATTTCTTTATTAATAAATTTATTTTTGTCATTGTACTATTTTGTTCCCAACATAAGAATTTTATATAGTCGAATGTAGTAAGATATATTTAATAAAGTGTATTTAAATTATATTTATTATTGATTCAACCCTGATATTATTAAAATAATTAGCAAATTTTTAATAAATTATTTTTACAAAACCAAACTAAAATTATAAAGTCCAAGTAACCGAGGAGTTATTAATAGTATTTAATTTGCAGAGGAATGTGGAGTTAAATTGCAAAAATCATTACATACAAAGTTCGAAGCCGTGAGAAAAGAACGATCGATCTTCAGTATCAATAACTACTATACATTTATTTTAGATAAAAATAATACCCTGAGAGCGGTTTAGATACATTGTAGCAATTGCAATTAGTGTTTTTTACTCTCAGTGGGAGGCAACATACTTAAATAACCTGCATTTTAACTTCAAGTATTTTATTTCTGTTCTAGATACAAAGTTGTATGTATATTAGTCTTTACATTTGCACTCTTGCTGATAAATTTTTATTGAGACCGTGAGAATGTCGATGTCAGCGACTTACATTTTTATTCTAGAGATTACAGAAATACAGGATGTATATAGTATCTAATTAATAAATTTACACTTAAAAAAACTTATAGAAAAAACATAATTATTTAAATAGAAACTTTTTTGTCTCTCCGTGTTGTTAAATATTTATAATTTCTTGAAAATAGTTTAACTTTTTAAAACTTTTTATATGTTATTTTCTGTTAAACTATTTATACTCTCACCCTGTTAAACTAGAGAGAAAGAAAATAAGGTGGGATAGAAAATTAAATTTTTATTTTAGTAAAGCTTTTAAATACATGACTCAAGTTTGAAAATGTCAGTTCAAGCGTGTCTTAACAAACTTATAAAGTAAACAGTAATCTTAAAAAGTTAACAATGTTTTCAAAACCAAGTATCAGTCAGATGGCAAAATTAACCAGATCAATTAATGTGTTACAAAATGTAATCGTCAAACCGGCGGATAACGAAATAAGTGAGGAAGAGACTCTAGTTCCACACTTTAACTTCAACGAAATATATGAAGATATTTCACAAGAATCCCAGGGTTTCAACCTTCAGGGAACCAACATTCAAGACAATAGCACAACCAACATTCAACAAAACCTTCCAGGCAATTTCCCAAAGGAAGCGCAAGCTTTCAATCATCAGGGAACCAACATTCAAGACTGCAGCAGCAACATTCAAGACTGCACCACGATCATTCCACAAAACCTTTCAGGCAATTTCCCAGCGGAAGCGCAAAATTTCAATCTTCAGGGAACTTCCAACATTCAAGACTGCAGCGGCAACATCATTCTAGAAAATTTTCCAGACAATTTTCCAACAGAATACAAGATTTCAACCTTCAGAGAACTTCCAACATTCAGGACAGTAGCAGCAACATCATTCCACAAAACCTTCCAGACAATTTCCCAACGGAAGTGCAAGATTTCAAACTTCAGGGAACTTCCAACAGTCAGGACAGCAGCAGCCACATCATTGCCCAAAACCTTTCAGACAATTTCCCAACATAATTGCAAAGTTTCAACCTTCAGGAAACTTCCAACATTCAAGACTGCAGCAGCAGCAATATTCCAACAAACGTTCCAACTCCTCACAAATTTCTAGTTATAAAAGATGTGGAAATGTTAGATGAAGACATGGAAAAGGAGTGCAGCTTAGCAGCCGAAAAGGAATTTTCGTGAGAAGAGTTAATGAAAAATAAAAGTGATATCCAAAAAAGGTTAGATTATTTTCAAGAAATGCTAAATAATTATAAAGAACTTTTAATAATACTCAATGAACAAGAAAATTTTATAATAAGTAATTTTGAAATTAGTATTAAACAACAACGATTGTTAAAAAAAAAATTAAGTTTAATTAAAAAAATGTATAACAACTTTTAAAATAAAACCTTTAAAAGATTCTTTACTTCTATAACTTTGTTATGACACACTTGAACTCGCTGCTTTTTGTTAATAAAAAAGAAATAAATATTTTTCTTTTATTACTTTGCTTCCTAAAATTCACCGCAAATATCAACGAATGAAACAAAATTATAGAGAATAGTTTAAGTTTACATTCTAAAATGCGTTTTAAAAAATATTTAGCAAACAATTAAGATACAAAAATAAAGCTGGCCTTAAATAGTTTGGAATTCTACATTGTTGTACCTAATATAAATAAAATTTTTATAAAAAAATTGAACCGACTTCTAAAAGTGCGCTAAAAAGTGAAAAATAACCATAAATTTTTATATGAAATTGAACTTTTTGAAGTCGGCGCCAAACTAATATCTGACAAAATGTGATTTGCATAAACAGATTAGAAACACTTTATTTGTAATTGCTTTCTTACCATAATTTGTATATATTAGTAGTTATTTATTTCGTGTACAAATAATTTGGCGCCGACTTCAAAAAGTTCAATTTCATATAAAAATTTATGGTTATTTTTCACTTTTTAGCGCACTTTAAGAAGTCGGTTCAATGTTTTTATAAAAATTTTATTTTTCTATTTTTAGTTTTAGAATTAATTATGACATTCATAAATTATTTGAACTAAGTACTAATCGAGGTTAGTGTACCTCGCAATGACTCCATACTGGCAAAAAAGTATCCATTTTATCCAAAGTTGTAAATCACCCTAAAATGAACCACTAAAAATTCTTTAGTTCTTAGAGTTTTCCAAATACCAATCAAATTAGGTCAAACGAATATTTAGTCTGTCATAGAAAATCCACTATCTTAAATTTCAAATTAGATTGGTAATATAGGCCCCAAAACCTTGCAATATCGATATTTAAAGAAAATAAATTAATTTTTTATCCACCATATTGGATACGCCATATTGAATTTTTTAAAAATAATTTTACATTCGTCATGTGTGACCCCGAAAACTCTCCCTTACCAATTTTGGTGAAAATCGGACAAAATTGATTTTTTTTGTCCGCCATATTGAATCCGCCATATTGAGTTTTTAAAAATAATTTCAGATTCTTTATGTGAGGCCCCGAAAACTTCCCCATACCAATTTTGGAGAAAATAGGACAAAATTGATTTTTTATCCGCCATATTGAATCCGCCATATTGAATTTTTTTTAAAATTAGTTTAGATTTGTGATATGCGACTCTGAAAACTCCCCCGTACCAATTTTGGAGAAAATCGGACAAAAACGATTTTTTTGTCGGTCATATTAAATCCGCCAAATTGAATTTCTCTATAATTATTTTAGATTCGTCATATGCGACCCCAAAAACTCCACCGTACCAATTTTGGAGAATATCGGACAAAATTATTTTTTTTTGTCGACCATATTGGATCCGCCATATTGAATTTTTTAAAAATTATTTTAGATTCGTTATATGCGACTCCGAAAACTCCCCCGTACTAATTTTGGAGAAAATCGGACAAAATTAATTTTTTTGTCGGCCATATTGGATCCGCCATATTGAAATTTTTAAAAATTATTTTAGATTCGTCATATGCGACTATGAAAACTCACCCGTACCAATTTTGGAGACAATCGGACAAAATTGATTTTTTCGTCGGTCATATTGGATCCGCCATATTGAATTTTTTAAAAATTATTTTAGATTCGTCATATGAGACCCCGTAAACTCCCCCTTACCAATTTTGGTAAAAATCTGACAAAATTGATCTTTTTGTCCGCCATATTGGATCCGCCATATTGAATTTTTTAAAAATAATACCAGATTCGTTATGTGCAACCTCGAAAACTCCCCCATACCAATTTCAGAGAAAATCGGGCTAAATTAAAAAAATTTGTCCGCCATATTGAATCCGCCATTTTGAATTTTTTAAAAATAATTTCAGATTTGTTGGGTACAACCCCGAAAATTCCTCCATACCAATTTTGGAGAAAATCGGACAAAATTAATTTTTTTGGCCGCCATATTGTAAGCGCCATCTTGGATTTTACTGCACCAATTTTATCTAAAAAAATATGGGACCACCGCAGCAACTTCCTTTACATAACGTAAAAACTTTCATTCAAATCGGTGCAGCCGTTCCGGAGTAATCGGTGTACATACATAAAAAAAAAAATACATAGTCGACGAATTGAGAACCTCCTTCTTTTAGAAGTCGGTTAAAAAGCACTTACCAAGTTATTAAAAGTATTTTAAAGAAGTTTCACTCATCCAAATTTATACTGAACTTAAGCTTTACGTTATCAATTATTGTTGTTCCACATAACTTGAAAAATATCACATTTTAAAACTACACAGAATATATCTGTAATCGCTGTTAATTAAAAACAAGCAAAATTTGTTATCAAGGCTAATTATTTAAACTTTCAAAACATCGACTGCCCTCTTTTCATTTTAGATATAACTATTAAGATATATATGGTAGGAAACTGTGTAGGCAACACACACAGCATTGGTTACAGGGTTCGGTAAAAATAACTTGAAATTGGGAAAAACTATTTTTTTATCATTTTCATGAATATTATCACTCAAAATCATTTATAAAAAAAAAATAAATTCTTTATTACTGTATCCTCGGTGATATTAAAAGAAGGTGAAGACTTGTGATGGTTTGTGTTGTTTTGAATTGGACTATTATTATTATTCCGTCAATAAATATTTATTTTACACTTTATATTAGGTTTTTGGAAATTCTGCCCCATAAAGAGGTTAAATAAAGGGTGTATGTTAGTATGAAGCTTCCTTAATTTCTGAAGATAGAAATTTATTGATATCGTTTTGAGTTAAAATTAACCGCGAGTCTAGCTAAAATTTAAGACATATTTTTTATTATGTATACAAGGTTTGGTAAAAATAACTTGAAATTGGAAAAAACTATTATTTATCATTTTCATGAATAACATCTTCTTGGGAATCATTTAAGAAAATATAAGTGTCTTTATTACTGTATACATGATGATATTAAAAGTAAGTGAATACGGAAAAATAGACATAAAATATATAAAAAGTTATAAGTTAAATTAAAAATAGCTCAAGAATTCTGACATAGTAGATATAGTCCAGCTTTGAATTTTCCCAGTTAAGAGGTATAGATTCGAAACCACTTATGGATCCTTCTACTCTTTCATCATTTTTTCATCGGTAGTAATGATGAGCCTTCTCCCCCACCTTCTCATGTCCCTCCCCCTCCTTCTTCTGCCTAACTACATTTTCTTCAATATATAAGCATCTGGCAGAAATTCACCTAGCATTAAACATTGGTTACGGTCTAAAAATGTTCCCATCAACAAATTACGGTTAAAAAGGAGATCAATTTACAAAAAGTTATTATCAGCAACCCAACGAAGAAGAATTTAGTAAGAAAAGATTTGGTGCTCTTATCAGTGAAACAGTGTATTACATTAACAAATCAAAATCCAAATGGGTTAGCGTTGGCCTTTCTTTAGAAAGAAAATACGAACCTATTATTAAGCTCGCTGGGCACAAAAATAATCAATATATTATATTTAATGAAGATCAATGGATCTCTTTCTTGAATAACCAATCTATAATGCTGAGTTTTATTTACTCTAATAACTTTGGATGGCAACCAATGCAAGGAAAAGGTTATACAATTCATGTAGTGTTTATTGGAGACTCAAGAATTGTCAAGATTACTCAAGATGGTGGCAATGAAGTGTTTCTAGCGGGTGAAACCATAAATGAACTTGTTAACTTAATAAATTTGATAAAGTATCGTTTTGATATTTTAAAAATCAAGAATTTTTTATGTGCTACGATGTTCTTGTTAGTGGACTTTCACTGAAAAATGGTGATTTATTAAAAAATGTATATGAGATTATTTCACCTTCCAGTAATCCAAATAGTTCAAAAGATTTCTTAAATGAAAAGGTGGTTTAAAAACATAATGACATATTTTATTTCCATCATAGGCTGCTAATTCCTTGGGAATAAACTTATTATTTTCAATCTTAAATCCCTGTACATCAGTAACTAGCAGATTCATATTTTTAAAAGCGAGAATTTCTTAAACATAGATTTTTTTTCAGAATATTGTTTTATCTCTTGTTTTAATTTTTTAAATTCTTCTAGATATTGAGACAGGCGTTGACTGAATTCTTCAATCATAATGGCAGGAAATAAATAAATACTTTTAATTTTATAGTTGCTTAACTATTTTAGTTAGGGGATTATAGCTGAAAATTTTATCATGCAAAATAAGACAATATGCAGAAGTATCTTTATCTATATCTTTGTTTAATTCAAATTCAACTCTCATGACAACAGGTCCCCCTTGCAGAGACTCTTTCTGATGTGAATAGTTTATATAAGCAATCGGTGATTTTGTCTTAAACTCATTTGGATCAAAAAGTAGTTCTTCAGGTTTTTCATAATACGCTGGACGAAACTGGGAGTACATTTCATACAGAGCGGCAAACTTATTTTTTGCAATATTTAAATGAAAATCGTTATAGGGATATCTTTCAGAATTTAGGAAGACTCTTAAATTTCTCAAGTTAATATCATCAAATTCGCTCATATTAGTTCCTACTTGATCTCTTCTTTCCCTTTGAAAAGAAATTAAGACATGCCGAGGGGTATTTACCATTGACGATATCTTTACAGGCCAATTATGTCGATTCGATTTCAACAGTTCTGGGTATTCAATTAATTCCCAACTTCTAAACGCAATAATTATATCATTATTTTTATCGATAATTTTTGTTAGTGATAACTCTTGAGGAAATCCTACTGAAATATGGGGTATATTCCAAGTAAGTCTATTAAGGGTAATTATCGCAATTTCAGTTGGATCGGTTGTTATTATTGCATTATTGTCTGCATTATCGCGCACCAACACTAATTCTTGTTTTGCGTTTAAAATTACTTTTTATAATCTTCGAAGAAACCCATCAACATTTTTAACGGAATGCAAACATTAAAGAAACCAGTTTTATCATCCACTACTTGATTTGCAACTTTTGGCGACCAACCTGCATTTTTTAATTTATTCAATTCATTTGTACTATATGAAAAGTAACCTTTTAGGGTTGAGGTTAGACCTACATCTCAGACAGAATCTATTGTAACACCGTTTAATTGATACCGCATTTCTTTAAAAAGAAATGCTATTCCGTTGTTAATAAGACCTAACGTTTTGGAAACTGATCCCTCAGCTTTACTTAATTTTCCTTCTATGTACAAAAAACTTTCACAAGGAAGGGTATATTTTTCAACTTCATGAACAGGTATTATAATTTCATCATTATTTCCCAATTTATTTGACAAATATGGTTCATAAGAATGTAGTTCTGAATGAGTGATTGAATTATCAATTAAAGGTTTTTCGGTAACGTTAAGAATATTCATATCAAAACTTTTAAACCAAGTGATTGGAGAAACTTATTGTTTGCACTAGTTAGCTGTTTAACGTTAATGCTGCTACTAAGCTTAGACTTCTTTCGTTTAGGTTTATATGTATTTTGATTTACATTAAAATTTCTATTGTATAAAATGACCATTACTCTAATTTTTTGACATGCAATCGGAGGGTTACGATTTCGTTTCGAAAATTGACTAAATCACCATTTTGATCTATTACTTTAATAATTATTTTGTCTATAACTTTAACTGTTACAGGAAAGTAAATAATATTTTGTGGGCTCTCAATTATTTTGAAACCTCGTGAAACGTTTGAGAAAAATTGATGAATAATGTGAACTGGTATTCCGTTCAGATAGGATCCTTCAGCAATACTACAATCTATACAGAGAGAGTTAACTTTTATAATTTCTGCAGGAAAGTCCGAGATTTTATTTGTTCCATCACCTTTAATAGTTTGGTTTTTGAATCCTAAAATTTTACCTATGGTTCCTTCTTCAAAAGTAATATCGACTGTAGACTTAATTTCTGATTGAAGTGTATTATTATTTGCCTTTAAAATAAATGATAATTTCTTTTTCTCAAACTGCTCCTGCAAATATTTATTTATATCAATTATTTCGTAACTACCGGGCGGTATTTCAATAAAAGCGTTTTCATTTCCATAAAAAATTTTGTTATTCGATTCATCAATATTTGGAATAGCATTAAAGGTTTCAAAATTTGTTAATCCAATAACATAACTGGAATCACTATCCAAATAGATTGGCAGATTAAAATTTGCTTGAAGTTCACTACCTTGAGCTGTAAGAGCAATTGTAAAAGACTTGTTGATACCAAGGTCTCGTTAATAATAATTAAACCAAACCATTACATGTTTTGATAAAGAAACTGGAGACAAAGTTGTCCACAATTTGAGCTATTGTATAACTGATATGGAACATGATTGTATATTACTCTGTTTTTGCTACCATTGCTAAAAAAGTATGTTATTATTTCCGTAGGTGGTCTTAAATTTCCAAAAGAATCAAAATAAATGATATTCTTATCTTTTTTCGTATAAGCTCTCCAATGTGTTCCACGACCTTCACTTGTATCCAAATTAAGCACATTTAGTTGCTTTAATACATTTTGGCATTTTGTCACGCATAAACACACCTCCAAAAATTTGGAATTTTAAAAATTTTTACCCACTTTTTCAAATTAAAATTAGACAGTGGATTGCTAAGTAGCTTGTTTAACAGTTTTTTGGTTGAGGTTTTAAATATAAACCACAACCTTGTTTATACGGTTGTAAATACAATCCTTTTCCCACAGATTTTTGTTCCATAACTTTGTTATATCTTTTTTGTTCTACAAGTTGTTTTTTGGCATTTTTTGCAGCATTTACGGCAGTTTCAATTCCTGCCGCACTTCCACTTAAGGTACCCAAGGCAGACAATCCTGCAAATAGTGGAATAGATGGTAAAACTCCGCCCACTTTCGGAATAGGGATAAACCTTTTAGTAGACTGTTTTACTTTAACATTGCCTTTCTTAACAAATGATAAAGCATTTTTAGCTGCAGTTTGTAGCTTATTATATTTTTTTTCCAATTATTCCTTTTTTTGCCTTATGTACAGCTGATTGAAATGAAATAGTTTTAACCTTATTATTCAGTCTTCTCTTTCATTTCATATTTATTCCTTTACCTCTTCTTTGAATACCCATACCTAATTTAGATTTTGCTTTCATAACAGCAGTTACTCCCAAAGCAGCAAGTCGTTCCCCTAAGGTTGCGTCAGATGATTTAAATCTTTGAAACGCTTTTGTAGCTAACAACTGATCTGCTTTATTACGATTATTTATATCAGAAAATTTGCTATATGAAATGTCGTGTCTTTTGCAAGCTTCGTCTAAAGGATTTATACTTTTATACTCTCTAATGAGACGTTTCTCTACTTTAGTACCGAGTCCGCAATAGTTATATGAAGGAATATGTAATTAAATCGGTAATTTGTCGATTAATCTATTCAATAAACCACCTTTGGTCTTGGATCCCAAACTTCTAATTGATTTAGATACAGTTCGTTGCATCATTTTATATGTTATGAAAATAAACCTAACAATTTTTTTATTTAAATACCCAAGATTTCATTAGTATAGCTCATTGTATGATGTGGATTGAAAAGCAGAAGTTTTCATTACCCATAAAAAATTATGATTTGAATAAAGTGAGTTTTAAAAAACATGGAATATTGTTTGGAGGAGATTCCAAACGTGATTTAATAGTAGGTCCCTCTGGTTGCGGTAAAACAAACGTAATGATTTCTCTTTTAACATGAGATAACGGTTTATGTTTTGAAAATGTATATGTTTACTCAAAATCATTATACCAAACAAAATATGAATTTTTAAGAAAATTAATGGAGACTATAAAAAGAATGGGTTATTTTGAATCTTCAAGCGAGGAAGATATTTTACCACCTCATGATATTAAACCCAACTTTGTTTTAATTTTTGATGATATTGTTTGCTCTAATCAAAGTGTTATGTAAATTACTTTTTTTTGGCAGACACAAGAATGTTGATTATTTTTACTTGTGTCAAACATATTCTTCTATTCCTAAGCAGTTAATTAGGGATAATTCTAACTTGTTAGTTTTATTTAGACAGGATGGAACAAATTTAAAACATATATATGATGATCACGTTAATACCGATATGTCATTTCAGCAATTTAAAGATTTATGTGCATTGTGTTGGCAATTAGAATATGATTTTGTGGTTATTGGCAAAGATTGTGACTTAAAATCTGGAAGATATCGAAAATGTTTTGATGAGTTTATTCGCTTTTAAAAATGTATATAACAACCAACCCGTTAAATAAAATTTAGTATAAAACGTATTATTTCACAACAATCATGAACGAACAAATTGTGAAGAAATTGATAAAAACCAGGCAGAAACTCGTCAGAAACAAAAACTAAAACCCATAACAGAACCTTTGCAGGAATTTATAAAAACTATAAAATCTGAACCTTTTATTAAACCAGAAATACGTTCACCCAAAATATTTCATCTCCAAAACAGTCATTTGACATTTCAACACCAAAAGCGAAACCACGAAAATCTAATGTGTATGAAAAATACCTACCCAAAGACTTACCAACTTTTGTAGGAGATGAAGATGTATTTTTAAATTATGAAGATATAGCACAATCTCGTTTAGATGAGAATAATGAAAGTGGATCTCCCGTACCAACTATCCAAGAACTTAGAGAACAAGTTACAGATCTTACAAAAGGACCTGGTTATCAGGAGTATCTTGAAACTTATGACCCCCTAGTAAGATATTTTATTGATGAAGCAATAAAGGATACTGAAAATAAGTTCGATTACAAATATGGTCTTAGACATGATATTGTGGAAGGAAAATTTAATATTGCAAATTCTATAGCTAATTTTGATGGAAAAAATATCAAAATTGAAGTAGTAATTAAGGGAAAACTGATTTTATATGAGTATCAGGGAACTCTGAGGAACCTGTCGAATATACAAACAAAGATTTAGGTAATTACATGGAAATCTATAGACGAAATTTTGATCCCAACGATCAGATACAAGGATCAACCTATTTTAAATATCTTAATATTATTAAACCCTATTTAATGAGAAAAGGGATACTAAAATCGGGTAGCACTTCACAAGTTCAACAATTTCGATCGATAATACCAAGTGCATCACAAGTTGTATCAAAACCGCCACAAAGAGCGCGTTCTACGAGATTTAGAAGTATTACAGGAAAGAAAGCAATGCTAAATTTGTCGAGAAAAAAAAGTAGATTATGTTTATTATGATGACGTAAATGAGATAATTGACAGATTAAAATTATTAGTTTCTTCACAAATGGCCGGACATACTGGTCATTAAAATGAAATAATCTCGATTTTGGAAGAATTAAGGGAAGCAAAAATTATTAAATAAATGACTACTTTTTATATAAAAACTTTCATTCCTCTGGAAACCTTAGAAGCAATATGTCTATTTGTAATGGAACAAATGTTAATTATTTTCATTTGTCAACTATATTCTGTTAAAATGAATAATTAAATAATCACTCTGTGAATAGATATGCCGTGGGAACAGGGTAGTTATATTTTTTTATCACTATCCACGAAAGTCTAAAGGATAAATAAATCAGTTATCGAACTTAACTTTTATGATCTTTGTCGTTTAAATGTTTTCTTAAAAAAATACATAAAGTCAGTTAATTTATGAAGACGTAAAAGACCCTCTCTTAGAATTGCCTATAAATCCGTCTAAGTAATCCTGCCCTGGTTAAGTATATAAAACCAGATGTGATAAGGGTAGTTTTAACATATGGTATGTGGAATACCGTTAAAATGTTTTAAATTATTGAACGATTTTCCCATTATTAGGAAACAAAAGAATGATCAAATACACTCACTATAATAGAAATATATCGTTTGACCATTTGTAAAAAGAATTATGATTAATAATTGTTTTTTCTATTCACAAGAAATAATGAGTTAAGATGTTTATTGCCAAGACAGCCAAGAAAAGTGAATAGTTTTTTTTACAGTCTTTAACATATATTCTTTTAATTATAGAAAGAAATAGAATAGTTTTATCAATTGTGTTATATAAAAATTAAGCTTAAGATGCTCACAGGTCAATTCGTGAATCAAACATCCGGTATAGAATAGCTAACGCCCTCAGCATGTAACGATAGAAACCTTCGAACTTTACGGGAAAGAAATTGTCCTTTACCGGGTTCCATCGCCTAATTTGGGTACAAACTGGAAACAAAGGGAGAGGGGGTGTAAGATTTGAATACACTCTTTTAAGGAATAGTAAATTTTAGTTCCAATCTGAAATTCGAATGTGGGTGATCGGTACCATTCTATAAGCCCAGTGCCGTAGTGTATATTTGGCGGGAATGAAGGTTTTCTTTGTTTGATTTGTTTTTGATTTGATTGGGGAAGTTAAGGGAGTATCATGTGTTATTTTAGTGGGGCATTTCGCGATTTTCATATGGTTCGATTAAGTAATATAAATAGCTGTTTTTCGCGTTTTATGTCCTTTTTTTTTGTTTAATATTTTATTAAGCTATTTATACGTGTTTTTCAAAATTGGGTTTTACGTTTTTGGTTAAAACAACGGCCGAGAAGAGCAATTATGTTAGTTTTCGTAATTGTTATTAGTTTTAAGTTTCTCATTGTAAATAGTTCGTTTTATTCTATTTATTTTGTTCATAGACTAAGTGTTTTGAGAAACTTGTTTTATTCAATTTAATTAAAACCTTCACGCAAATTAACTTGAGGGCGCGCTGCTGCGAGATCTACAAAGCAAGAGATGTCTTCTGACCCACTAACTAGCAGCCTTTCCTGAGTCCTGAAGATCTGGTTGTGGTAAGCTTTAATAACCGTAGTGTTTGGTACTAAAGCAGCAAGAGAGAAGTTGAACGACCAGACTTCCAGAGTATCTTTATTATTGTGATATTTAATTGTAGGTTATTAAAATAGTTACTAATTAATATGGGACAAAAATGATTATAGATAAGATAATTAACGCTACCTCAATATGTCATCGGCAAGAGTCTATAATCAAATTCTGTCACATATTGACAAATTTGGATCCCATATATATGGAAAAGATAGCAAATTTAATCTGTCTACAAATCTTCAAGACAATCTTATAAAAATCGTTGCCTTAAGTGAGGTTAAATTATATTATAATTTAGTTCTACCCTTTATAGGCTCGTATAATCCTAATACCACATCGTTAGAATTATTACAAGACAAACGTTTAAAATATGATTTTCCTTTAGAATATGCTAAAATAGTAAAAGCAGAATTTCCAAAAAATGAAGTGATTTTAAAAATTAATGATAATGTAATCTATGAACCGGAAGGTTTTGAATTACATAAAAATGATCACATTTCATTTCATCGTAGGACGAATCTTATTAAAGGCTTTTATGGTGAATTATTAATAAAATGTGTTGTGGAAGTAGAAAAATAAACATTTCACCATTATGAGTACGCAATCTAACATCAAAGATGATGTTGTTAACGAGCTTCATAAACCAGCTAGAAAAAATTACAAACATAGACGTATTATAGTTAAAGGTTTAAAAGATTTGTGGCAGACTGATTTAGTAGAAATGCTTCCATATTCAAAATTTAATAAAGGGTATCGGTACATACTCGTGGTAATAAATGTATTTTCGAAATTTGTGCGGGTGGAACCAATTAAATCAAAATCAGCAAAAGATGTCACTGAAGCAATGAGACATATACTTAAAAAATCGATCTTACCTCCTAAAAACATGCAGGGTGATTTAGGTAAAGAATTTTTCAATAAAGATTTTGGAAACTTAATGGATGAATTTAATATAAACCATTACAACACCTACTCAAATTTAAAAGCAAGTGTTGTAGATTAATAGAACTTTGAAAATTTAATGTGGAAAAAATTTAGCTTGCGAGGAAATTATAAATGGATTGATATTTTAGATGAAATAGTTCAAAAATACAATAATACCAAACATTCCACAATTGGACAAAAACCAGCTGAAGTTACCGAAAATAATGAAAAACAAATTTTAAAAACATCTTTTACACATATAAAAACAGTTGATTCTAAAGTTTCTAAGCTTAAACTTGGTGACTATGTACGTATAAGCAAACAAAGAGAGGCTTTTTCCAAGGGTTATACTCCTAACTGATCGAATGAGATTTTCCAGATCAAAGAAGTAAAATTAACCAATCCAACCACTTATTTACTAAAAGATGACAAAAACGAAGATATTTTAGGTGGTTTCTATGAAGAAGAACTACAGAAAGTTAAACAACCTAATGTCTATTTAGTGGAAAGAATTCTAAGAAAAAATGGTAACAAAGTCTATGTTAAATGGTTTGGAATGAATAAAACACACAATTCGTGGGTTTTAAAAAAGGATGTAATATAAATTTTTCCCTGCATATAGAGAGAAATTTCTAAAGGTTTAAGGTAGTACATAATCATGATTGAAGGAGAGTCAAAAATTTTCATTGACATTCAAGGATTTAAATATTCTTTTGGATATGTTCCAAAGGAAATAGCAATTTATGATGGAATTCGTTGCTCCAATTTTCTTTTCAATCCTCCATTTGATAGAGCTATGTTATGTGCAAAAGACAACGATGTGGTTACCTGGTTTGAAGAATATCACGGGCTGGAGAGGGAATTTGGTCATATATAGTTGAATGAAATAAGTGATATTTTGCAAAAGATTTATAAAAATTACAAGAATCCGAGAATCTATGTAAAAGAAAACGAGAAAGCTATATTTTTAAAACAGTTTTCGCTCAAGAAAGCATTAATACTATCCCAATTGGTCATGACCCGAAATTAAGTAAATTTAAGAAGATACCCGAATGCTATTTTCATAAAAATGTAAATATATGGCATTGTACATTAGAAAACGTAAAATTATTGTATAATTATAAAAATTCTTATTAATAAAAATGCATATTTTTATTTATCAATAATACAAACATATTTAAAATAAAAATTATTTAAATCTTTCTTTATAAATTTTAGTTCTGTTTTTCCTGCAGAATATCTTTCAGGAGATTTTCAACATCCTTGATTGTGGTTTGAAAGCGGTACCGATCCAATACATATTTCTGGTAATTAGTTTCTCTCGCTTTTCTATAAGCAAAGCTCCATACAAGCATTTTGTAAACAACATTTTCTTTCTCATTAAAAGTCACTTTTTTCATTATATTTTTATTTACATTTTATTTAATATACAAGTATACCCTATATAACCTCAAGTACATAAAAACAATGTTAAAAATGAAGTAAATAATATTATATAGAGAGTTGAATTACAATTTTGATTTTGGAATTCTCTATATAGTTCATTCCATTTCTCTGTTACTATACATGTTCTATTAAGATAATACATTCTTAACTTGTACTGTACAATATAAGAGGTATTTATATTATTTGCGTTAAATCTATAGGAATATAATCCATTATCTATGTGAAAAACATTATTAAAATTCATTCTCTTCCAAGCTGATCGCCAAGTGTCATTATACTTATTATTAACGGATATACAAATATACACATCTCGAACATTGTGATCAACTTGTATGAACAAAGTATTGTTAACAAAAGCAAAAAGAAACAATACTCCTGCATGTAGCATAGTTATCTTTCAAATAATTGGTCTTAAAATCACTTCTATATTTTATATTGTTCGCGAACTAAACATTGAAGAATTTGTATGGCGTCTTCCACTTCCTCATCTCCACCATCATATTTATCTTCTAAAATATAGATATGCTTATGTCCCCAAGCTAAAGTTCTAAAACATCCTGTAATTATATGTCTTTTATCATCCTTAGTAGATAGTGCAACTTTATTCTTTAACTGCGTATACATCTCGTGTAAAATTGATTGGAATACATTCGTTTTCCTAAATTTAGTTTCCGAATTTTCCACGACATCTTTATAATCCTGCTGAGTAATTGAATTATTAATAACATATTTTTTCACACCTTTAGCCTTTTTTTCGGTTTTATTCTCTAAATTAACGCAATAAGCTTTTGCACCTGTTCCATAAAAACTTAAAATTGGTTGTCCAGCAAACTCGTCTTTCATGCGTCTTAATACAGATTTGTTTCTGGTTATATTGTAGACATTATTTTCACTATAATTTGAAGTATCAAATTTGCATAAATTATCCTGAATATCTTTGTAAAAGTTATCAGTTTTGACATGTAGAATCAAACTATCTGTATCAGTATATAATAAGATTGCATTATCACCACACTTTTGCTTAATATAATCATAGTAAAAACCATATATAACAGTTTTTGATAGTTCTAAAACTGAAAATCCAACATATACTGGTTTATTATATGTTACTTTAACTCTTTCCATTTGAATCGCAACTAAATTTTCATTAAAAACCAATCGATTTTTGAAATTAGGTTTCGCAATTAATGTTTCAGCCCCTTGCTGTTTACCTATATTTTTCCAGTGTGTTATTAACCTTATATCTACCCGTTTGTCAATATTTTCCAGTGATTTGCCATAAATTGCGTTATTAAATAATTTATAGCAATCTTTTTCCAATTTATTTTTCGATTGATTTCTCGTTTCCGTATTTAAATCAATATAGGGTTTCAAGAAAGCTTCTTGTTTGAATTTAATAGCTCTATGAATCTGAATTAATTGTAAACCATTTTGAAGAGCCTGCTTCAGATTCCGATAAGGAATAATATATTTTTCCTTGTTATTTAAATTACGTATCAATTTCTTTTGTTTAGATTCAGGTGGACAAATATTTTCAGACAAAAAAGGTAATTCATTGTCTTTTTCGTGTAACTTTAAAGGATATTTGATATCTACTTCAAAAACATAACCATATTCAGCATCATCTTCTATGGATAAAATATCGAGAGAATCTATTTCTTCCCTACTCATCCAAGAAAAATCACCAACAGGAAGATATTGACTCATGCTATGTCCATACAAGTTAGTTGCATCTAAATACATTATAAATGAGGTAGGATTAGAAGGATCATAATTTTGGAAATAAGGATTGTTTGCTTCAGCTTTTCGAACACTACAGTGACATATTCCACCTCTTATATTGTTTTTAAAAAAATGTAACATGTCAATATCAGTTAACAATTCTAATTAAACTTTAGTAAAGCGTTACATTGCTTCCCAACTTAAACCTGGCGTTGTGAAATATTGTGCAGGATCTAATTTGTATATGTTTAGAGACACATTTCGAAATGCTTCAAAGAAATCTGTTAAGATAAGAACATCAGAAAGTAAATAAATTTTTGTGTAATCCATTAAATTTTGACAATTAAACAGTTTCTATATATTAACAGCTCTATCATAGTCAGATTGACTTACATATTCATCTTTAAGTTTATCATAAAAATGTTCAATACTAGGTAGATCATTTTCGTATAATTTATCCATAGAGTCGACATAAGAATATGGATATACCCCTTTTTTTCTAATTTCATTAAATTGATCCGAATCTTGAAAAAATTTTTGAATTTACACACACTGATTTGTTTCTAAACTCACTTCGAGTTTTTCTAATGAGCTACCAACAAAACGAAAGGAGTCTAAAAATCTTAATTTAATAAAAATATCCTTTTCTTTGTCATCTTTATCTTTATATTTGTCAACTAATATGGACTTTGAAAATGAAACGTATTTTTCTGTAGTTTGAGCAATAATATCTATTTTATCCCCTTCATAACAAAGCTGTTTAATAAAAAAGTGGCTATCGTATCCACTTAAATTATGAAAGAAAATGGGAATAAAATATGGAATTTTAAAATTTAGATTACATATATTGTGTGCTGCACCTCGAAATTTGCCCGTTAAGTGATCGTGATCTTTAACTTTCTCATCTCCAGGTTTAAATTTTTCATCACATATACTACATTTAATACTATTTTTAAAATTAGATTTCTCCCGATCTGTTAAAGGAAGCATTGATAGTATATGTTTTAAATGATTATAAATCCTATGTACATGGTCTTTAATTCGTTTACAAACTTCCTCAACAGCATCCAAACCAAAATAATAATCTACTAATGATAAAGAATCATCATATGAGCATTTAATGAAATAACAAAACGCATATGGTTTATGCTTAAATGTATTTACAATATAGGAGTTTTCATTATTTTCAAGTTGTGTATACTGTAAAGGTTTTAAGAAACAATCAAAATCTGCGTATATTACAAATGGAACCTTTAATTGTTTTTGAAAATTCTCAAGCTGAAGGATATTTTCTGGAATATTTTGTCCATATTTGTTAATTTTAATTTCATTGGTTGGAATTTTTGTAAAAATATGATTACAGTCATTTTTTTGGTGAACGTCTAACTTTTCTTTTGAATAGAAATAAATAAGCATCCATCACAAAAATATTTTTTATAATGATTATTATTAATTTGAGAAGACACTAACCTAGACATATCCTTAATCCAACAATAATGATTATTAGTACCATAACTAATTAATAACAAGTTCACATGTATTTAAAGTTTTTTTGAGGTATAATAAAGTGGACCTACCACCTCATATTTTAATTTATTGTCTTCAAAAATACTTTCCAACCCCTAAAAACGTTCACAGATATTTGGTTCGGCACTTCAAACTTTGATATGTTCTTTAACTTCATTGGAAACTCAATTTCTTCAAAATTAAGGATATCATGGAAATTTGGATATGAACTAGTTCTATAAACATGACTTTTCGCGGAAAATAATGCACTTATAACACTCCATGCAAAACAGTACTGATCATTATTTTGTACATTAATAATGGCTTTTTTAGTAGCAATTTGCCTTGGTAAAGGAATATAGGAAGAAGCTCTTATTGGATTGTATTTATTTACGTTGAGTTCTAAATGCAAAATTTTTTCTAATGCCCAACCCGATCCATTTTCTGCGAATATAGAAGCTTTTTCCTTGATTTCAGACAAAAAGTCATCCTAAATATTACTTAAGTTTGTTGTCGATGTAATAATTTTGTTTTTGATATTAAATGATTTAGTTTCTACTGTTTCCTTGGTTTGTAAGAGATATTGTCCAAATAATTCTACATTAATTTTAATAGATCTGTGTTCCGTTACTTGTTCGAAAACTAATTTAATGAATTTTTGTTTAACTTCTTCAAAGAAATCATCAATATCTACATACTTTTTGGATGGCAGCAGCATATAAGATACAATTCTGTTTTTAAAAGCAGATGTTAAAATCTTTACGTTATCTTCATTTTCTTTTATTACAGCACGTTTATGTAGACTTGAGCGTAAAGGGGCATTAAGTTTATTTTTTACATACCAAGTATTACAATCTTTATAGTGTGCTAATGTAAGTTTCGGAATTTTAGGTTCGTCGTTTTTTTGGGTTCTTCTGTTTTAAGCTTTTTTGCTGGTTGATCCTGAGGTTCACACTTCCTTTTTATCCCTGAACAAGACGGTTTATATGGACATGATTCCCTTTTGTGTCTGTATAGATTTGTTTTTTGAGTAAATGTTTTATTGCAATTCCCTCATGGAAACTTAATTGAGAACTTCACTTGATCGAAAGGCTCTTTACAACGAGATAGAATAAGTTTGGGTATTTTAGGTAGGTAATCTTGTGTTGGTTCATTGTCTTCTTTCTTGGATTCACTGTCATCAGTTTTTGGTTTTTTCTTTGGTGGATCCTACAAATCATTCTTTCTTTTTACACTAGGACATGATTGTCTAAAGGGACAAGACTCTCTTTTATGTCTGCAAAGATTTGTTTTTTGAGTAAATGTTTTATTGCAATCTCCGCATGAAAACATATTTGTGAAATTTACTTGATCTGAAGGTAACATCCAAATGAATTTATTCTTCTGCTTTCATATTTTTATTGTCCATTGTCATTCCCCATATATTTGACTCTAACGCTGAATGTATCAATTTCAAATTATTATTAAAATGTTTAACACTAATAAAGTCATTAACAAATTGGTCGCGCAAATTTATAACTTCACTATATAGCAGAATTAATGACACAATAGGTTTTGTACGATTTTCATACTGCAAAAGCGTAGATATTGAATTAAAACAATGATTTTTAAGTTCGGTTAGTTTTTGGAAATCGTTTTCGAGCTTCTTCGGCATTTAAATTTCTTTTATAAAAATCCACAATCTCTTCTGTTGTTTTAACAGGTGTTAACTGACAACAATATGCACAAAACTGTAAGCAATAGCAATTACTTCGAAATATTATATTTTTACAAACTACAGCGTTTTACAACACTAAGGGAAGTACTGGTTATCGTAAACCATTTAGGAAACATAACTCACTAAATAAAGATTTCTTACTTCATTAAGTAGAGATGGGAATCGGAAGAGTGGAGGTGGGGGAAGAGAAGAGAGAGTGGTGGGGGAAGAGAGGGGAGAGTGGTGGGAAAAGAGAGGGGGAATGGTGGGGGAAGAGGGAAATGTGGTGGTGGGGGTAAGGGAGATGGGATTTTCTAGGGATCACTAGTGATCCCTTATGATCTTTGATCAATATCTCGTTTGTTGATTGGAGAGTGGTGGGGGGAAGAGAGGAGGAACTGGTTGTAGAAGGGGAGATTTTCTAGGGATTACTGATCAGTGATCCCTAGTGATCTTTGATTATGGCCCAAAAAGCCAGTATACTCACTACTCAGAGACAAAGTTGCAGTGGTTTCAGAAGAAATTCACAATGGAAAATCTGGTGCTCATTTAGGAGTTATCAAAACTTCAGACAAACTTCAACAAAAACTTTACTACGTTAATTATTGTCAAAACGCAAAATTATGATATAGATAGTATTCTAAATGTGCAATCAGCCAAGATTCAATCACAAGATCTAAGGAAAAAAAACATAATGTTGGAATATCTTTCAAACGGAGACTATTGATATAGCTGAATCATTTCCAGAAACAGATATAGGCAAAGAATACATCCTGTCTGCTATTGACTATTTCAATAAATGGTCGGAGTTATTTGCTATCCTTAACCAGGAAACCTCAACAGTAGCTGAAGTCTTAGTCAACAATGTGTTCAGCCGATTTGGAATTCCTTTGGAGCTATATTCTAACCACGGACGTAATTTTAAATCTAAGTTTCTTAAAAGTTTTGCGAACTACTTAGCATCGAACAACAGCTAGACGTCCTCAGTCAGATGACATGATTGAACGATTTAATAGGACCATTAAAGGGAATCTCTCAGAAGTTATGAATACATATCAGAAAGATTGGAACAAATATTAGCCAATCTTTTTAATGGTCTACCGATCTGCAATTTACGAAGCTATTGGAGTAATACTAGTCCTTTTCGGAAGGGATCTTAGATTGCCTTGCAACATGAAAGTGTGGAGATCAAAGACTGGATGGAAGCCTTACAAGGGAAGTTGCTAGAAATTCAAGAACTAATTAGAGAAAGTATGGATCTGGCAAAAAACAGAATAAAGACAAAATATGCCATCAAGGTAAAGTCGATATGGCTTCAGCAAGGTGACAGAATTTGGTTATGGAATCCACAGAGGAAAAAAGGCAAATCACCTAAGTTGAGTCAGCTTGGGAAGGATCATGTACTGTTTTGAAGAGAATCAATCACATTGTTTATAGAATCCAACGAAGTCCCAAGAAGTATCGAAGCTGATTGGGATGATTAGAATTAGGAATTAGGTAGTGTAACGGAAACCACTTGAATGAAATGGAAATACAATTTAGAAACTTTTGTTAGTAATTTTTCTAATGAGATTCTAGACTTTTATTTTAATATGTGGTATAACTGTATATAAGTAGGTAGAGTATGGGCTAGGAGTTAGTTGTAATTTAATAATGGGTGGATATAAAATGAGTAAAATCATAATAATATAAATTTCTATTTACTGTTGGAGTATGGCACAAAAATGTTACCAGTTGTTGAAAGTGGTCAAATGTTTTCCAAGGCGAATGAAAGTTATTGTTGACGGATTGTTTGCTCCACAGCATTGGGAATGTTTCCTTAATATTTTGTGTCCCGCAATTTTAGCTGAATTTGCTTTTGCAAGCAAGTAGCTATTTTTTGTTGGAAAAAAAAATTGTCTCTTACATTAAATAGAATCTTAATGTGTGCCTGAACATCGAAACTAAATAAAACTGATACTTCTTTCCGTCCCTTGCCTCTTATAACCAACCTTTCTAGGATTCTTGGTCGAATTTGTTCAGTTAATATATATATATATGTATATATATATATATATATATATATATATATATATATAAATATATATATATATATATATATATATATATATATATATATATATATATATATATATATATATATATATATATTTGGCCTGCTATCATCGTTGCAGCCATACATTGACCATTTACGGTTATTATTGCAACCATCTATTTATTACGTCCAAATACCGGACGCAATAATTCGACCGCTGTTTTTTCAGGTTTCCCGCGCTTTTTACAAGGTGAGTTAAAATTTTTTTCTTCTGTTGTCACATGATCTTTCTGAATATATTTTCAGTTCCGCGCAATCTATTAAGACTGATGAAATAAAGGTATATTTACAAAAATTTTTTGGACTCAACAATATTATCACTTTGAAAGCAAGTGTATAACGTTAGTTCAGCGAACATCCATGTAGAGGCGCGAAAACATACATTTGTGTATAACTTCCCTTACGCTGTTCTTTCACTTTCTTAATATTATTGCGACCGATGTTTGGTAACGTAGCATTCTATTTATAGATTATTGGGTGACCTTGAAGTTTATTTTAAGTAATAATTTTATATTTGCTTTATTTGGTGTCTGACTGGTCGCGTGTAGATTGTTTTATTGCGTCCGGTGAATTATGGCATAACAATCGGGCGGGATTAAGATAATACGCATGTGCATGTCAATCAAAATTGGCAACTAACCAAATAGTTGACAAAATTATCAAAAGATGTGTTTCCTCAGATGCGTGCAGACAAGCGAAAAATGGCGTTTTAATTTGCGAATTATAGCCAATAAATATAGTACCCACAAGGAAGAGCATTTTATACAAGTAGCTTCCACAAAGATAATACAGCTGTGCAAAATTCTCACTGAACTGACAAGACTTGAGCTAACTAATATTGACACTACGAAACTTTGAATAATTTATTGAAGCTGTTAAATGTACCACAAAGTACGATTCTGAAAAAGATATTTATCTCCTACTTGCGATGAATATCCACTAAATCAGTGTTGTGATATGACTATCACAAATGTTTATAGGAAAAATATTTATTATTTTTCTGTCGCCTTTGCTGAAGCAGAAGCTAGCTATAAAACTTTAATTCGCCTCGTTAAATCAAATTGGAGGTTTGAGGTTTTATCACAAGCCGCGAATAATCTGAAAATTAATAAAATTACAAAATAACTGTAATTTCATTAACTAGTGACTTAAAGATATGATGACACAATTTAATAAATCCTGCTGATAATGCTATTTAAAAAATCTAACAGAAAATAAAGATTCCATAATAACTTGGTAGATTTTTTTTACTGCAGAGTGCATTAAAACAAAAACGTTCCAGAAGATTGTGAAGAATGCCTTTACATGTTAATAATATGAATTCTTAAGAAAAGGGCGCTAATGAAGAATTTAACAAAGTTGTATCTTTTGCTGAACATATTCTATAATAAAATTTTTATAAAAAAATTGAACCGACTTCTAAAAGTGCGCTAAAAAGTGAAAAATAACTATAAATTTTTATATGAAATTGAAATTTTTGAAGTCGGCGCCAAACTAATACCTGACAAAATGTGACTTGCATAAATAGATTAAAAGTACTTTATTTGTAATTGCTTTCTTAGCATAATTTGTATATATTAGTAGTTATTTATTTTATTTAGAAATAATTTGGCGCCGACTTCAAAAATTTCAATTTCATATAAAAATTTATAGTTATTTTTCACTTTTTAGCGCACTTTTAGAAGTCGGTTCAATTTTTTTATAAAAATTTTATTTTTCCATTTTTAGTTTTAGAATTCATTATAGTATTCATAAATTATTTAAACTAAGTACTAATCGAGATTAGTGTACCTCGCATGACTCCAAACTGGCAAAAAGGTACCCATTTTATCCAAAGTTGTAAATCACCCTAAAATGAACCACTAAAAATTCTTTAGTTCTTAGAGTTTTCCAAATACCAATCAAATTGAATCAAACGAATATTTAGTCTGTCATAGAAAATCCACTATCTTAAATTTCAAATTAATTTTAGATTGGTAATATAGGCCCCAAAACCTTCCAATATCGATATTTAAAGAAAATAAATTAATTTTTTATCCACCATATTGGATACGCCATATTGAATGTTTTTAAAAATAATAATGTGTGACCCCGAAAACTCTCCCGTACCAATTTTCGTGAAAATTGGACAAAATTGATTTTTTTTTGTCCGCCATATTGATTCCGCCATATTGAGTTTTTTAAAAATAATTTCAGATTCGACTGACCCCGAAAACTTCCCTTACCAATTTTAGAGAAAATAGGAGAAAATTGATTTTTTTTCCGCCATATTGGATCCGCCATATTAAATTTTTTAAAAATTATTTTAGATTTGCCATATGCGACTCCGAAAACTCCTCCGTACCAATTTTGGAGAAAATCGGACAAAAACGATTTTTTTGTAGGCCATATTGAATCCGCCAAATTGAATTTCTTAAAAATTATTTTAGATTCGTCATATGCGACCCCGAAAACTCCCCCGTACCAGTTTTGGAGAAAATCGTACAAAATTAATTTTTTTGTCGGCCATATTGGATTCACCATATTGAATTTTTTAAAAATTATTTTAGATTCGTCATATGCGACTCCAAAAACTCCCCCGTACCAATTTTGGAGAAAATAGGACAAAATTGATTTTTTTCGTCCGCCATATTGGATCCGACATATTGAATTTCTTAAAAATTATTTTAGATTCGTCATATGCGATCCCGTAAACTCCCCCTTACCAATTTTGGTAAAAATCGGACAAAATTGATTTTTCGTCCGCCATATTGGTAATATCAGATTCGTTATGTGCAACCTCGAAAACTCCCCCATACCAATTTTGGAGAAAATCGGACTAAATTAAATTTTTTTATCCGCCATATTGGATCCGTCATTTTGATTTTTTTTTAAATAATTTCAGATTCATTAGGTACAACCCAGAAAATTCCTCCATACCAATTTTGGAGAAAATCGGACAAAATTAATTTTTTTGGTCGCCATATTGTAAGCGCCATCTTGGATTTTACTGCACCAATTACATCTAAAAAAATATGGGACCACTGCAGCAATTTCCTTTACATAACGTAAAAAATTTCATTCAAATCGTTGCAGCCGTTCGGGAGTAATCGGTGTACATACATAAAAAAAATACATAGTCGACGAATTGAGAACCTCCTTCTTTTAGAAGTCGGTTAAAAATGTGGTTATAAGAGGCAAGAAAGGTAGAAGAGAAGCATTTTTATTTAGTTTAATAGTCAGGCACATACAAATATTCTATTTAATGTAAGAGACAATTTTGTTCCAACAAAAATTAGCTACTTGCCCGTAAAAGTAAATTCATTAACTAATATGGTGGGGCACAAAATATTAAGAAAACATTCCCATCAGCCATCAATAACATTCGCTCGCCTTGGAAAACACTTTGCCACTCTTACTCAATTTTCATTCAATAATGAAATCCAACAACTGGTAACATGTATGAGCCATACTCCAGCAGTACTTAGAAATTTAGATTGTTATGATTTCAATCTTTTTATATTCATCCACTATTAAATTACAACTAACTCCTAGCTCATACTCTACCTACTTATATACAGTTATACAACATACTAGAATAAAAAGTCTAGAATCTCCTTAGAAAAATTACTAACAAAAGTTTCTAGATTGCATTTCTATAAATAAGGAGGTAGTATTCAGGTGGTTGTCGTTACACTACCTCCCTCCTAATTCTAATCATCTCGATCAGTTTCGATACTTCCGTGGAATGGCTTTCACTTGTTCTTTGGACTTCGTTGGATTCCAAGCTGATTCAACTTAGATGATTTGCCTTTCTTCCTCTGTGGATTCCATAACCAAATTCTGTCACCTTGCTGAAACCATGCCGGGTTTGCCTTGATGTCAGATTTTGTCTTCATTCTGTTTGTTGCCAGATTCATGCTTTCTTTAACTATTTCTTGAATTTATTGCAACTTCTCTTATAAAGCATCCACCCAGTCTTTGACCTCCAAAGTAATCTAAGATCCTTTTTGAGGAGTAGCTTCGCAAATTGCAGATCAGTAAACTATTAAGAAGATTAGCAAATATTTGTTCCAATCTTTCTTATATCTATTCACAACTTTTGAGAGATACTCTTGAATGGTTCTATTATAAAAGCTTAGATTCAAATTACGTCCATAGCCAGAATGTAGTTCCAAAGAAATTACAAATCGGTTGAACACATTGTTGACTAAGACTTCAGCTACTGTTAAGGATAGCAAATACCTCAAGCCATTTACTGAAACAGTTAATAGCAAGCAAACAAGATTTATTTTTTGCCTATATCTGTTTCTGGAAAGGATTCAGGTTTATCAATAGCCATCCGTTCAAAAGATATTTCAACATTATATTTCTTTACTTTTCCCTTAGATCTTGTGCTTGAACCTTGGCTGACTGCACATGTAGAATACTGTTTATACCATAATTTTACGTCTTGATAATAATTAAGCCAGTAAAATATTTCTTGAAGTTTGTCTGAAGTATTGTCAACTCCTAAATGAGCATCAGATTTTCCATTGTGAATTTCTTTTAAAACTACTGTAAGTTTGTTTCTAGGTACACCTGAGTTTTGATTTCCTTGCCATCGGTATGTTTTCAGGATCTCTTTAGTAAAGGTTTTTCAATCGATAGTGGTCTCTCCAAACCCAGAGTGTTTTAAATGTAAGCCATTGACCTATATCTTTCTAATTACGATGTCTTTCATTAGTTTCCTTAAGTTGAAGAAATGTCACTTGTGTTCAAGTTGATCTTTTCTCATCTGAGCTATACTCTGGATCAACGACAAAAGTGACTGAATAGGAAACACTTCTCTTTGTATTATTTTGCTACAGTACTTGCATTCTTCGTTACACGGCCTTTTTGACAGGGCATCTAAGTTATTATGCAATTTTTCTGGTCTATGTTTGATTTTAAAATATTACTGTAGTAGTTTTTCAAGCTATCTTACTATTTGTCCTTTAGGTTGCTTCATATTTAGGAGCCATTTAAGAGCTGTGTGGTCTGTCCTAATCAAAAATTCCTGTCCACATAAATATTTATGAAAACGTTGGACAGCTTTGGTCCTGACGATCAGTTCTTTGTCGTGGCACAATAATTTCTTTCCAGTTTTAAATGCACTTCGCTCAAATATTCAATAACTCGTCCTTGGCCATCCTAAATCTGAAACAATACAGCTTCTACCACTTTATTGCTGGCATCAATATCCAACATGAGTTTTTCATGATCTTGTTGATAGCCTAAAATTGGACTGGAATATAACGCAGCCTTGCTTAGCGATATCAGAAGTTCATTAATAAAGAATTTTTTCTTCAATAAGCTTATGTAAGGGTGAAGCAATATTGACAACACCTTCTATGAATCTTCTATAGTATGTGTATAACCGTAGAAAATTTCTCCATTTATGTTGGTCATGTGGTTGAGGCCTATCTTTTCTTATTTGCTTTTTTCCTTCATTGTGGAATACTACATGCCCAGGAAATTCAACTTTTTGTTCAGATGGTAAGCACTTTTTGAGGTTAAATCGATGGTTGGCGTTTGACATTTTCAATTCTTGCAAAAACTCCCCGTAGATTATGTAATGTTTTTCCCATAACCATGACATCATAGACTTAGTTTCCATGTAAGATCTCGCAGTTCTATTTGGCATAACATCATAGAGAGCAGTGCCAATGGAAAAAGCAGTCTTTCCCGTATCTTTATTTTTAATGCCTACTTGCCAATAATATCCACTTATTAGGTATAGTGTGGAAAACCATTGTGATCCAACGAACGCTGAGTCTTTCTTAGTAACGTCTTTGAACGTTCTGTAGTCAAAACAAAATCTAGTTGTTCCACCCTTTTTAGCTACCAATATTATAAGAGATAATCAAGGAATAGATGATTCTTCTGTGGTCCCCTCATTCATCATTTTGTCTACATAGAACTCCACATCCTGGCATTGGTCTATGGGATGTCTTCTGGATGGCTGCCGTATTGATTGTGCACTGGCAGTATTTATATCATGCTAGATGATGTTCGTCATACGTGTATTACCATTTTTTGCTTCAAAAGCATTATTTTGCCTCCTTATAAACGTCTTAGCTTCTTCAAATTCTTGAGACGAAAGATGTTTTGAATTTGTCTGAAGCTCTTCTATAAGTTCATTATATCACGACTTTCATATAGATTTGCCAAGTTGTTTACATTATACTAAACATTTAATTGGCTCGTATAATGCTACTTCGTCTTCTTTAATAATTTTGACATAGGAAGAATATTCATTACTCCTATTAATATGATGTTATTTGAATTGACTATTGCCTTCGGTACTAGATATTTACAGGGCTGGTTGAGGTTTTGTACCAATTCGACGTGGCTGCCAGAACTCCTGTCCAGTATTTCGTAAACGATCTTCTCCGTGCTTCCCTTTATTTTGGTTTTCTTGCTAGGCAACGTATCTGATTAGCTCGGTATTGTATTTCATAGGTAGAATAAATTCTTTGGTGCTAAACTTTAGGATGATAAGCTTATTGTCGAAGAAAAATCCATAATAACAAATCAGGTCTATAGCAAAAAAAAGCTCATCTTCTATATCAGCAACTAACACCAAATAGTTTAATTTTAGCCTTCCAAGTTGAAGCTCCACAAACTTTTCTCCAATCACATCTACTTCTAGAGTTACAGTTCCCATTGTTGATCTTCTGGACAAGGTAAGATTTTAATTTTACCACAAGGTTTGATTTTATCAGAGGTATTGCTTCACCAATATCAACAGTTATGATATAAGGCGTAATATTGACATCCTTCAATTATAAGACTATTGACGGTCTTTCTTAGGCTATGAATAAAAATGACTCAGGGAGCATTTTCGATATTGGCCAACACTTTGGTCCACATATTTAGCATTCTACCTGGTTTCTTCTATAGTGTAAAGTATCGCTTTTTGTATTTGATTCCTTAAAGATTTCATATAACATTTTCTCCACTATCTGACTCAACAAATCCTTGATTTCTTTTCTAGAAACCGCTCTTATTTTTGGTCTTGACACATTATAGGCTCCTTCTATTTCCAAAGCCATGTCGAAGGCTTTATTCCAATAACCAAACTTGCTTATACGCAACATACGCTCTATTTGTTGAGTTGTAGAAATGGTTTGCAAGAACTCCAGTGCTGATTCACGAAGTGCAATTCCTGATAAAGTATCCATCGCTTCGTATTTTCAATTATTTATTGTAGCGGCATATTTAATTGGTATCTGCACATTATTCAAGATCGTCGTAAATTGTGTGTTCGATGTTCTGTCCAGTATTTAGGAGAGCCCATGCTTCTTTATTTTATTGATTTCTGTATGAAGGTTCTTCATTTTAAATTCTCTCCTGTCTACGACTTCTTTCACTTCTTGTCACACTTTTTCTATGTCTTGTTCCATAATTGATTCAATACCACTAACTTCTTGGCGTACTTCTCTCATGTCTTGTCACACTTAAATTCTCTCCTTCTTAAACTTTTGCGTTTATCTAATTCTTTTACAATGGTCCCTTTTATCCATTAGCAAAGTTTATATTGATCTTTTTTTTCTTTCGGTGACGTGATTCTTCTTGTTGTTTTTTTTGGCGGCATTCTTCTTCTTCATTTTTGTCTTTAGAGTGACGTTCTTCTATATATTCCATTTCGGCTGTTTGTTGTCAAGTATTTACCACGTTTATGTGTGTGTTAGAAGTTTTTCTAGGATATTGTTGAAAACCCGGTTCTAAACTTCTTTCTTGATATTAAATTTGATAGTGAAGTTCGATTTCGCTAGCTCTTCTAGTTTCTGAATAGAATGTTCTAGAACTATGTCGAAAATTCGGTTCTAAGCGTCTTTCTTAATGACAAATTCGATGATGAAATCAGTTTTCCGGTATCTTTTAGTGTCCAAAGAGAATGTTCTAAAACTTTGTCGAAAATTCGGTTCCAAACTTGTTTTTTCGATGGTGAAGTCACTTTTTCGCCATCTTCTAGTTTCTAAATAGAATGATTTAAAATTTTGTCGAAAATTCGGTACTGAGCTGCTTTCTTTATGACAAATTCGATGGTGAAGTCAGTTTTTTACTATATCCTTTAGGGTCCGAATAGAATGTTCCAGAAATATGTCGAAAATTTGGTTCTATGATTTTTTCTTGAGGACATATTTAATGGTGTAGACAGTTTTTCGACATATTCTTTAGTTTCCAAGTAAATGTTCTTGATTATAAATTCTACGGTAAAGTCAGTTTCTCGCTACCTCTTCTTAGGTTCCAAATGGAATGTTGTAGAACTTCGTCGAAAATTCGATTCTAGGCTTCGTTCTAGAAGGCAAATCCGATGGTAAATCCGGTTTTTCGCTGTTTTGATTCAAAATAGAATTTTAAGAACTTTATCTAAAATTAATTTTATCATCATATTTCATAACAAATCCGATAGTTAAGCCTGTTTTTTTTTCTCTTCTGTTTTTTACATACAAATAGAATTTTCCGGAAATTCGGTGATAATTCTTACTTCTGACACCAGTTCTTACGATTTTACCCTGTTTATATTGACTCACTCTGCTCGAAAAATCACACTACTGTTCACCTCAACACTTTAATAACTACTTGAACACTTTTATTATTAAATTTTACACCTTAATTCATATTTTCTCTACTTATATACACCTGTACATTTTAGAATAAAAGTGTAGAATCTCCCTACACAATGACTAATAAAAGTTTCTAGATTGTATTTCTATAAGGAACAGGATTAGTACTCAGGTAGTCCTCACTACAATATAGACTTCCAGATGATGGCAGCCAAAGTTTTCAAGCTTTGAATCATATTGAAAAAGGTGTACCTGATGAATTTAAAAGTAAAACTCTCGATGAAGTTAATATTGCCATGGAAGAAAACTTGTTAGATAGTAACAACGACGAAAGTGATGCTGAAGGCGATATTGATGAAAACATATTACCAAATCTTGATGATCTAGTTCTATCCACATCTCCTGATGTTGCTGCTACGTCTGCTCTAAATTTAAACTAAGGAAAACCTCATAATCCATTTCCTTAGACACCTGCGCAAAAAAAGGGAAAGAAGAATTTTTCAAATAGGCGAGAATGTGAAAATCAAAAATATATTAAGTTGATGGAAAATAAAGACAACCAAAATAAAAGTGTTTATGCAGAATGAATACAAGAAAAAAAGTAATAGTTTCAATATTTATTCTATATTTTCTAAAAGAACAGAACAGATTTTTTAATGTTTTTTATTATATTTCTTATTCATGTGTCAACATATAACTCATTCATTATTTTAATAGCATTTTTGATGATTAGTTATTAAGAACTATATTTATTTAACTTTTGAGTAGTAAGCGCAAAGCTGATTGTATGATTATAAGTAGGTATTGTCTCTAAAGAAGGTATCGTTCCTTGTATATTGAGCAAAAATACCCGTAAAAAAGTATAAAATCTACCATTTTAATTCACTAAAGTTATCTAATTATAAACCCTACTAATTTGACAACGAAAGCTTTAAATTAACACACACATGCAACACTAACCAAGTCAAGTTTTGAATATGTTCATCATAGACTAGAAATATAGAAGTTTTTCCGAGAAAAGCCTATGATGAGAAAATACTGATTGGTAACAATGAAAACTTTTACTCAATTCCGTAAAAACACCTCTCTATTTAACAGTTCCAAGATTTTTCCCCTCTTTTTATTGCAACTGAAACACGATATTTTTGGTGATATTTACGATGTAAACTGGCTAATTGCAGTTCTCACTTTTATGACAGCTAAATAAAGTCTAAATTTTTAAACTTTTTAGTGAATCCGGAAGTATATCAGCCAGATTCAATAAGAAGATTTAAAACTTATACCCGATCTAGTTGCCATGAAAATTAAATCTTATAGTCGATCAATTTTGTTTTGCTTACGATCAACAAATAAATGATTATATAGGGATATTAAGGCAATAAAGCCTTGAAGTATGTAAGAGAAATAGTTCTATCTCGAAAATAAATAAAGTTCTCCATTTTTGCCGGTTCAGTAATAAAAAAAATGATTTACTTATGCCTATATTTTTAGGGTTTAAAGTTTGCTTGGCTTATTGTTGCTCTTGTCAGTTTAAGCCCTCTGCTGTCAATGTTTTATTTCTTAATGCTTCATTATATTTGAATAAAATGTCAGTATGTATGTCACGCCGATCTATTTTGTTATAATACAAACAAGAATGTTCACCGTTCACTTGTAGACCTTCTCTTCATCTACAGGGTGTATCGTTATAAATGAGCCACCCATTAACTCTTTTGGTAGCGGTTCCAAAGAATTTTTTACAAATTTTAAAGAAAAACAATGAAACATCAGATTTTGGATATATGACATAAAATTTAAGGGAACATCCTCTATATTATTATCTGAATTGAGGTATTTAAACTTTGTCGAAGCTGAACATGCACCCATAAATTTAAAATCTAACGTTTGATTCTTTCTCTTTTATCTTTGTAAAAAATTCCTTAGATATACTACGATTACATCTTCATGAAGCTTATTAAATAAATGAGTTAGATGAGTAATCCATTTATAATTACTAAACCTGTACATTAGACATGCTAAACTAATGATAATAAATGGCATATAATAATCCTGAGTGCTTGATTACAAAAGCAGAGTCTCAGACCTTGTGTTTAAGTTATCCATTTTAATCTTAAATGAACTGCTATTGAATATATAGTTGAAATTCATCATAACCCAGAACGATTTGCAAATTTTCGTCCAATAAAATTCCGTGTGTTTCATTCTGACGCCGGCAGTGGACTCATCAGTGGGTTCCACAGACACTCTTTGACATACTTTTTATAATGTAAATTCTGATATTTGAATCTTCTTGGCGTCGGAAACTACCGGTGAGATGTTCCTCAGGTGGCTGTTTCTACACCACTATTACAATATTATCCAAAAATATATTATACTTTTTCCTTAACTTTAATAAAAATTAAAAGTTTGGCAATTGCGCTGGAAGCAATAATGTACAATATACATTCGTGTGGAGCTGATATTGTTTAGAATTTGAAAGGAGTCAAAAAAGTACGAAATTTGTAAAAAAATGTATAAAAAAAAGACGAATTCTCTAATTTGAAGACGATACCCAGGTAGAGAATTAAATTCTCTACCAACATACATGGCTTAAATTTGTCTAACACTTCTTCCAGTGGTTGCTGTAAGATCGTTTTTTGAAAGGACGCATATATATATATATATATATATATATATATATATATATATATATATATATATATGTGTGTGTGTGTGTGTGTGTGTGTGTGTGTGTGTGTGTGTGTGTGTGTGTGTGTGTGTGTGTGTGTGTGTGTGTGTGTGTGTGTGTGTGTGTGTGTGTGTGTGTGTGTGTGTGTGTGTGTGTGTGTGTGTGTGTGTGTGTGTGTGTGTGTGTGTGTGTGTGTGTGTGTGTGTGTGTGTGTGTGTGTGTGTGTGTGTGTGTGTGTGTGTGTGTGTGTGTGTGTGTGTGTGTGTGTGTGTGTGTGTGTGTGTGTGTGTGTGTGTGTGTGTGTGTGTGTGTGTGTGTGTGTGTGTGTGTGTGTGTGTGTGTGTGTGTGTGTGTGTGTGTGTGTGTGTGTGTGTGTGTGTGTGTGTGTGTGTGTGTGTGTGTGTGTGTGTGTGTGTGTGTGTGTGTGTGTGTGTGTGTGTGTGTGTGTGTGTGTGTGTGTGTGTGTGTGTGTGTGTGTGTGTGTGTGTGTGTGTGTGTGTGTGTGTGTGTGTGTGTGTGTGTGTGTGTGTGTGTGTGTGTGTGTGTGTGTGTGTGTGTGTGTGTGTGTGTGTGTGTGTGTGTGTGTGTGTGTGTGTGTGTGTGTGTGTGTGTGTGTGTGTGTGTGTGTGTGTGTGTGTGTGTGTGTGTGTGTGTGTGTGTGTGTGTGTGTGTGTGTGTGTGTGTGTGTGTGTGTGTGTGTGTGTGTGTGTGTGTGTGTGTGTGTGTGTGTGTGTGTGTGTGTGTGTGTGTGTGTGTGTGTGTGTGTGTGTGTGTGTGTGTGTGTGTGTGTGTGTGTGTGTGTGTGTGTGTGTGTGTGTGTGTGTGTGTGTGTGTGTGTGTGTGTGTGTGTGTGTGTGTGTGTGTGTGTGTGTGTGTGTGTGTGTGTGTGTGTGTGTGTGTGTGTGTGTGTGTGTGTGTGTGTGTGTGTGTGTGTGTGTGTGTGTGTGTGTGTGTGTGTGTGTGTGTGTGTGTGTGTGTGTGTGTGTGTGTGTGTGTGTGTGTGTGTGTGTGTGTGTGTGTGTGTGTGTGTGTGTGTGTGTGTGTGTGTGTGTGTGTGTGTGTGTGTGTGTGTGTGTGTGTGTGTGTGTGTGTGTGTGTGTGTGTGTGTGTGTGTGTGTGTGTGTGTGTGTGTGTGTGTGTGTGTGTGTGTGTGTGTGTGTGTGTGTGTGTGTGTGTGTGTGTGTGTGTGTGTGTGTGTGTGTGTGTGTGTGTGTGTGTGTGTGTGTGTGTGTGTGTGTGTGTGTGTGTGTGTGTGTGTGTGTGTGTGTGTGTGTGTGTGTGTGTGTGTGTGTGTGTGTGTGTGTGTGTGTGTGTGTGTGTGTGTGTGTGTGTGTGTGTGTGTGTGTGTGTGTGTGTGTGTGTGTGTGTGTGTGTGTGTGTGTGTGTGTGTGTGTGTGTGTGTGTGTGTGTGTGTGTGTGTGTGTGTGTGTGTGTGTGTGTGTGTGTGTGTGTGTGTGTGTGTGTGTGTGTGTGTGTGTGTGTGTGTGTGTGTGTGTGTGTGTGTGTGTGTGTGTGTGTGTGTGTGTGTGTGTGTGTGTGTGTGTGTGTGTGTGTGTGTGTGTGTGTGTGTGTGTGTGTGTGTGTGTGTGTGTGTGTGTGTGTGTGTGTGTGTGTGTGTGTGTGTGTGTGTGTGTGTGTGTGTGTGTGTGTGTGTGTGTGTGTGTGTGTGTGTGTGTGTGTGTGTGTGTGTGTGTGTGTGTGTGTGTGTGTGTGTGTGTGTGTGTGTGTGTGTGTGTGTGTGTGTGTGTGTGTGTGTGTGTGTGTGTGTGTGTGTGTGTGTGTGTGTGTGTGTGTGTGTGTGTGTGTGTGTGTGTGTGTGTGTGTGTGTGTGTGTGTGTGTGTGTGTGTGTGTGTGTGTGTGTGTGTGTGTGTGTGTGTGTGTGTGTGTGTGTGTGTGTGTGTGTGTGTGTGTGTGTGTGTGTGTGTGTGTGTGTGTGTGTGTGTGTGTGTGTGTGTGTGTGTGTGTGTGTGTGTGTGTGTGTGTGTGTGTGTGTGTGTGTGTGTGTGTGTGTGTGTGTGTGTGTGTGTGTGTGTGTGTGTGTGTGTGTGTGTGTGTGTGTGTGTGTGTGTGTGTGTATATCCATTTATGTTTATTAATAGATATCACTTATTACCGAATGTTTTTTTTGATACCATTTTTCTTTTTCAATGTATAAAACCAAGTTGAATATGTTAGCAATGGATCTGATTCTAATTATAAACTCAACTTAGATCGAATAGTCTACCTGATTTTTCAATTACGGTTCTGGGAGGATGATAAATTCGTCAAAGTCGAGGCCAAAGTCATGGATATAGTAGTAAAATATCGCAGCTGGAGTACTAATGAAACCATTGAGACATATTTAGAATTGAAATTGACGATGTTACTATCATGAACGATATCAATGGCATTAACATTTGCTTATTGAAATCCGATGACTCGATATTTTTTAAGGAATGCAAGGTTCTATTAGAATTTTTTAATTAAATTCATTTTGGTGAAAATAAGCTTTGAAATAATATCGGCATATTACCATTTTTGTTGGATTTAGTCTTTTTATTTCGGTTAAAGTCTCTTGTATCTGCTTTAGTAAGTAGTAACATTTTTTTATATTTTTCTAAATAACTGCCAGAATAATTATCAAATCATGCATATGTTAGCAGATTCAGTAAATCATCCATTAAAGTACAACATACATTTCCAACTATAAGAATCTGACCTTTCAATTTGATTTGACATTCTTATTTTTAAGACCGATTATATTTTCTTTTGGTTGGTCCAAAAGCTGCAATTTGATTTTACGACTTACTATTTTAACACTTTAAAGTCTAGTTTACTAATCACATATTATAAGTGGTCTTACATATTCATAGAAACATAACAGTATTGTAACTTATAATGAGTAGAAATAGTAAGATTTAACTAATGCAAAGCTTTTGCGCTATATTATAATGAATATTAATACCAAATGCCCCACGCATTTAAATGTTTGGAAGAAAATTATCAACTGAGAATGCTCAAGGCATTTCTATGTTGTGTGTATATTTTCCTCTTGAGTTCAGCTAAAAAGACTAGTTTTGTCCTACTACTACACCTATTGACATTGGGCAATAAGGTTTTTCCTGTATTAAATGAAATAAAGTTGGAAAACATATTTTGATATGTGTGCACTTAATAAGAATCATTAATAAAAGTTTTTAAAATTCAGTCCAAGGAGGTTTTAACCTCCTTGTATACTAAAAAATTTCTTAATATGTTTAGAATAAAAAGATGTTGAGTGCTGCAAAGAATTTCAGGAAGACGAGGATTGGAGAAGTGATGACGACAACGAGGCCATTGAAACCTATGTTTTAACAGAAGAAGATGATGAAGATTTTGACTAAGTTTGTTATACGATTTCAATCATATGACCGTCATATTATCAACTATGAATTTACTAAAAGATAATAAAATGAGAATATGATTACAATGAATCCTATACTGCTAGAAAACATCAAAATATACCACAAACATTTAATATACAGTAAACTTTTCTAGACAGACTTCTCAATTCTGGATATACCCAAGACTAATACAAATAACTTTTTTATACACATATATCAAGTCTACATATGACAATCATACTCCGCGCTGTGCATTGTCAGTCGCCTGACATTGATGAAGTCTATCAGACAAATAAATTTTACGTACTCAAACTAGAAATGTCTATACGGTTATGTGTGAGAATTTAAACAAATTTTATATTTCTAATTACTCTAAGAACAGCTATTTGTAAACAAATCTAGTGAAAATTTATCCTGAGATGTCAACTTTTCAATTACATTTATATGATATACATGTCAAAGTTAAAAAATAAGATAACTTAGCGGGAGATAAGCCCTATTTTATACCTCTGTTCGAACACACATCTGAAGCCACCATAATTTGACTTTCTAAGAAGGATTTTATGACAATTAAGACAGGTAACTAACCTACTTGCATAAAACAGATATAACAAATAATATAACCTTCAGGTTGCAGTACAAGAACTTCTCTAACTCAATCGACTATATCTCTTAATCAATTAGTTAAAGACTATTCTTATAAAATATGTTCTATTTGTTCATACGGTTGCGGCATTATGCTAAGTTACATTTTAATATATTCTACGTCATCCTATATATAAACCTGAATGATTCTAAAATCTTTTACATGCTTAATCTACCCTGGTGCCTTACATATAAACTTACATATATTTACACACTTTTACACTTTATTCCTTTTATTATATTAGTCTTATTTATATGCATCGTTGAACCACGTAGCTACTTCTTTATTAATCCAATAGTAATAAAATATTTTTCTAGATGTAGGGCTATCTATAACATCACCTTCTTGATTATTGTAATGTGTAGTACAGAACAAATATTTTTTTTATCTTAGAGTCTAGGTGAAGTGCTTTTGGGATTTTATGATAAACCAAAAGTATTTCACCACTACAGGCGACCATTATTTCTTTAGGTAATCCAACAAGTTCTTCTGTAGTCATATCTTTTAAATATTTTTTCTTAGCAAAGACTTTTACTGAATTTAAGATCCCCTCCATATTTCCAGAATATATGACTACTATTTTTTCACTTTACAAGTCTTCATAAATTTCAAAAAAAAAAAACTAACTAACAGTGAACTACCTAAGATCAGGACTTTATATTTGATTTTTTGTCATGCTTAGACTAAGAAATTAAATGTTTAGTCTTGTAAAAGACTTGCTGTAACAAGTTGAGCCCTATTTCTCTTTACCTTATCGGCTTATAGATCATATTGATTCACATATCTTAAGCTGTTGGGTACAAGAAATATCATTAGTTTTTTATTGCAAATGAAGGAAGTCACTCCTTATTGTGTGCTACTACGTAGTAGACTCATCTCTGTGAACTTGGAAAACATACGTCTTTTTGTACTCTTTTTGGAATAGGATGCGTTTAACAGACGCTGCACTTATACAAAATCTAATATCTTCATAAACATCAGAAACACCAACAATAAACTACCTAAAATTTTTGCATTTTATATGAGTTGTCCAACTAAGAAATTAAATATTTAGTCTTGTAAAAGAATTGCTTTAACAATTTGAGTCGTATTTCTCTTTGCTTCATAAATTACATTTATTCAAATATCGTAGTAATTTACATTTATTCAAATATCGTAGACCGCTATATTTTTCTTTATAAGAAATATCATTAGTCCTTTATTGCAAATGAAAGCAGCTATCCCTTATTGTGTGCGAGTACATAGCAGACACAGCTCTGTAAATTTGAAAAACACATGTCTTTTATACTCTTTATCGGAAGAAAATATGAATGGATATATATATATATATATATATATATATATATATATATATAAAATAAAATAGAATAAAATATTGGCGAAGCGGACGTGAAAATTTGTCAATCTACATGATTCTCGTGTTAAAAAGTGCGGAGCACTCCAAAATATGGAAAAACTCCGGGTCCGATAGATGGCGACAGCGCTATTTCGTCCTAATATGGGACTCGTCAGGCCACCGCATTCGGTACAAACCATCATCTCGCCTTTGCATCCTATAAAGCTGAATTTAAAATCAAAAAACAGCAAACAAGACGACAAAGGCGACATCTCGATGGTCCACTTGATAATACAAGAACCACACAGATTAACAAAGTTTGTAGAAGAACCGTCATATGGTGGCGCGACGGTGAATTAAAACAGAAATATGTAAAATCGAGTACACGAAACGCGCTGCCCAAAGGATAGGGGTCGCATTTTTCGGTACTGGCAAGCAAGCCTACCGCTCATTTTAGCAGCCAAAGCCACGTGTCGTACCAAACGATCCCACCATGAGAGCATCGTTTAGCGTGTTTCAAAGCCAAACAAGTAAATAAATAAGTAGATAAGTTTTTGTCCGTGTAATTTAAAATAAAATAGAATAACAAACTTTGTTAATCTGTGCGGTTCTTATATTATCAAGTGGACCATCGAGATGTCACCTTTGTCGTCTTGTTTGCTGTTTTTTGATTTTAGATTCAGCTTTATAGGCTGCAAAGGCGAGATGATGGTTTGTACCGAATGCGGTGGCCTGACGAGTCCCATATTAGGCCGAAACAGCGCTGTCGCCATCTGTCGGACCCGGAGTTTTTCCATATTTTGGAGTGCTCCGCACTTTTTAACACGAGAATCATGTAGATTGACAAATTTTCACGTCCGCTTCGCCAATATTTTATTCTATTTTATTTTAAATTACACGGACAAAAACTTATCTACTTATTTATATATATATATATATATATATATATATATATATATATATATATATATATATATATATATATATGTATATATATATACATATATACAGCGGCGGATCCAGCCTCTCTCCATGGGGGGGGGGGGGCGGTGATATCACAAAAGTACTGTATGGCAAGCGAAAGCAAGTTGTCCCCCCGGGGAGGGGGGAGGGACACCAGCAACATTCTCATTTTTAGTGTAAAAGGCAAGGACGGGGTTATTTTTGTGAATTTGAAACTCTTGGAGAGGGAGGGGGGGCGATCACAAGAAAAAACAAGTTTCCGACAGGGGGTGGGAAGATACGATCAACATACACATTCCTCGTATAGGAGGCAGAATCGGGTCTATTTTCCTGACTTCAAAGCTCCTGGGGGGGGGGGGTGTTATCGCAAAACAAAAAAACAAGTTGTCAACGGGGGAGAGGTTGCCAGCAGCATACACATTCCTAATATAAAAGGCAGAATCGGTTCTATGTTCCTGAACTCAAAGCCCTTGGGAAGGGGAGGGGCGATCGCAAGCATACACATTCCTATACTCTATTCAAGAACTAGAGAGAGTAATAAAACTGTTACCGAAACCTCCAACGTACCTGCTTCAATGCCCCCGGTAACTGAGAACTGCCGTAAATCTAATTATATTTAAATATAAGCTTTTATAAATTTACTGCAACAATAAAATTTCTGATAATTCAATTTAATTTCTGTCAGTGAGCAAAGCACACCTTACAGTGTGTCCTTAGTGATTTTTTTGTTTGTGCTTGTTTTTATATATTATTTGAGATTAGTGAGAACCTCAACGAAAAACTTATTACGATGAATGTTTATGATGCCTTAAAATATTAATATCTAGATAATAATGTTAAAATCTCTGTTGAAATGTATTCCAATATAACAGTTGTTCGAAAATCTATCATGTACCGTACACTGACGGAGAAAAAAACCACTGGAATTGTTAGTAATTCCAAGCAATATTCGATCACAGGCAGACGAAAAACCTCGTTGGAAGAAGAGAAGTAAACTGTAATAAAAGGAGTTGTACATACATTTTATTATGAGAAGCAGATCTCAACCGTCGACAAAATTCTAACTAAAATCAATGAAGATCGGGATTTGACTGAAATTAAAAGAACTGAGCTCTGGAAATTGCTCAGAGAACTTAATTTTTGTTGGGAAAAACCAGATAGGAAATCTGTTCTTATAGATCGTCCGAAAAATGTCCGTTGGTGAAGGAAATATCTCTCTCAAATAAAAGGTAGAGTTGCTGGAAATAACACAACTTACAAAATTAATAATTTTTAACTAGACTTTTGAAAGATTTTTTTGAATAAAGTTACTGCAGATAATTGCGAAAAATCCATATAATAAAAGAATAAAAGAAAATGTGGACACTCGATCTCATGATCGGTGAGAGAGGAATCAATTATAATTAATTTGAGCGAAGATAGCTTCACTGACTTTGATGACGAATAAGATACGTAATGTTTACCAGAGTTAACACAATTTATTATTTAAATTTTCTGTAACATATAAAAATTAAAGACATTTGAATCCCTTTTTAGTGTTTAAATTGTAATTCTGCAGATGGTTTAAGAAATAAATAAACTGGAATGTCAAATATCCCAAAAATGTTTTTAATTAATAATAAAATGACGGATAGCGCCAAAAAAATTTTAATATTATATTGACGAATTTATTTTTTTTATATGTTTAACTTCTTGTATTTTTGATAATGGGTATTTTGTAAGTATTAAAATTATAACTTAGAATTTTTTGAGAGAAAAAGGCTACCTTTTAGTCTGAATGTGCCTAAAACGGTTTCTATGCCAAAATTAAAAATAATAAAACTACAGTTGTGATTTGTGTTAAATATGTCAAAATTATCTATATTTTCTAATATATGTGAATTATTAAAAAATCATAAGAAACAAAATAATATTATAAAAACTTTTTATTTTAAGTTTATTAATGAAATAATGACGCCTTCCGATGCCTATGACAAGGATTAAAATCCTTTTTAACACTTCACACATCCAAATATCTATTGCTATCCAACCCAAATAGTCCATTATTATAGACCAGTATTTTTTATTATAAAATTTCTAACTATGAAAAATATATGTGTCTAACAGATTTTGCCAAAGACACCGGACTAAAGAAAACAGGTAGTTTGCGAAGAAAAAAAGGTAAAAAATTAAAAACTCTCCCTAGTTCTTGAATAAACTATAGTATAAGAGGCAAAATCGGGTCTATTTTCCTGAACTCCAAGCCTTTGGGGGGGGGGGGGCGATCGCCCCCACCGCCCCCCCCTGGATCCGCGCCTATATATATAAATATATATATATATATATATATATATATATATATATATATATATATATATATATATATATAAATAAGTAGATAAGTTTTTGTCCGTGTAATTGAAAATAAAATAGAATAAAATATTGGCGAAGCGGACGTGAAAATTTGTCAATCTACATGATTCTCGTGTTAAAAAGTGCGGAGCACTCCAAAATATGGAAAAACTCCGGGTCCGACAGATGGCGACAGCGCTGTTTCGTCCTAATATATATATATATATATATATATATATATATATATATATATATATATATATATATTGGGTTTGGAATAGGTTAAAAATTAGATTTAAGGATATTTTAAGATGTGTTGTATAATTTGTAGTGTCAACAAACAGAGATAGTCTTAAGAAAAAGACAATAAAACCCAAAATTATAGAATAAGTAAAATAATTCAGAATTGGTATATTCTTCAGAAATATGACATATTTTTCTCTATAAAAAATAAATATCATTAAGAAAGTATGTAAAAAGTATTGAACTAGTTAGAGGGAGTGTTATCACAAACAAATATATAATTTTGAATTCATAAAAAGAGAGTGGATGCGTTTAAAAAACTAATAATAAAGTGTTACACTTCGTCGTTGGTTTCAATAAAACAATCACTCTTAAGACACAAAAGTGCTTGTAGTGGAAAAATTAATGCAAAATTAAGACAAAAACACCGTGAATAGTGATAAACAAACATTAATGTACTAAATATAAGAATGTTTTAGTTTTAAGAATTATAAAAGAAATTATGTAGAAATTAAAACCATAATTTATATAAAACTGTAGAATGTAGTATAGATTTAATTAATTTATAAGGTAGATTGAAGTTCATTTTAAGCAATTTTGGTACTAATATGTTAAGAAAATTATGCTAAATAATATAATAATATTCGAAGTAACAATAAACATTTTAGAATTTTACGAACAAAATTTTATTAAAATTGTCATAAACTTCAAGGTGCAAAGTGATAATTATTATCAATTTTAATATATAAATAATATGCCAAAATGGCTTTAATATATATCAAAATGTCGAGAAAACTCCAAAGTTTATTTACAAGCTCAATAATGCTCAATGGTCAGATTTAGGTTAATATATTAATAAAAACACAAAAATTCCAGTCAAAATTGGTAAAATTAAAAAGCTATCAAAAAATTCAATTTTTTAAGGTATTAAAGTTTATCAGGTTGCCAGGTGTCATAAAATCTGACCAATCAGATTGCAGAAATTTCTTAAGTTTTGGCCAAATATAAAAAGCCAAGGCGTAAGAATTTCGAAAGAGTTGAATTTATCAGTTTGCTGAAAGCACTGCGTTCCTCGTACTCCCAAAAATTTACATAACCTCAAATTTTCAATTGTTTAAAAATAAAGGAAACGGAAGTTTTCCTACGTCACCAGAAAACAAAAGCAAAATATTTTGGTTTTCAAAGAGATTATGTGTTTTTTGTTGTTGTCCAGTAAAAAGAATTTAATAATTTATTTAAAGTAAATAGTAAAAGTTTACAATTTTGTCCTGTAAAGTAATTGTTCAACTCTCAGGCAACAACAAATACGATAATATTGTGATAAGAAGAATATAGAAGAAATTAATTTGAATTGAACTTAGAAGAACATAAGTGAACGAGACTTTGAAAAATATTTGTCAATTTCCTTACTTTATGGGAAACGACAACAATAATATTTTTGGAGATTTGGAAGTTTTTCAAAGAAGAAAATAAATACAATAACTGGAATTGTCTTTTATAATATATTGGGACCAAGTGAAAGCAAACATATCAAGGTATTTATATTAGATAAGGCAGTAGAAAGATTTTAATTTTTCGTAGATATTGAAAACTAGCGTCCAATAATAACCTAACTTTTCTTAAAAATAAAAATAATTAAATTAATAAATTATAGTTTAGAATATAAGTAATATTTATCTTCATAGCCATCTAGTAGACGGTTGCGAAACTAAAACGTTGCCAATTGGTGATACAGGTTGTTCAAAGACAATGCATGCTAGATAAAACTAAATAATAATAAATATTGTATATAATGGGTAATATTGATTAGAGATAGTGTTGGTTGAAAGGTAAAGGTATTGACTGTAGGATATTTAAGAAAATATATAAATGTACGTCCATGTATATGTAGCCAGTTAGAATAAAGATGTCGAGTGAGAAGCACGTTGTAATTCATTTGTCCTCTTACAAGATTGAATAAATAAATAATTAATTTAGCAGAAGTAGCTAAATTACATTGACCATTTAATTTCATCTAATATTTATTAATAATATTCTGCCATTTGTTTATATTGTTAAATAAATTTTATATTTTGTGTTTTAATCATTCTGTGTATTGATTGTCTGATTGATATCTGATAAACAACTGAACTCACCTGAGAAGGAGTCAACTAATAGGTAGGAACACATCTATATCTATACAGAAAATTTGAAAATTGAAAATATTAAAATTGGTAAAGAATAGTTATATAATTTATTATAATTATTTTTTACCTGGCACTCAAAAAATAATTATTAATATTTTTAATTAAATTTTTGGTAATACTTTTGAAATTTCATATATCAATTCAGAAATAAAATAACAATTAAGTTTCCAAAATTTTATTATTCGGGTAAATATTTTGTGCGGGGTGCGCGATTTACCACCCATAATCGTCACAACTGGCGTACAACAAGGAACTCAAATTTGTTTAAAACAAGGTTACCAACGTGGGGCTCAAATTTGTTTAAAACGAGGTAACCAATGTGGGACCAATTTGTAAAAAAAGGATAAAATAACGTGGGACTCAATTTGTAAAAAAAAAGAACATAACGTAGGGCACAAATTTGTTTAATAAAATAAAATATAAAAAACCAACGTGTGGAAACAAATTTAAAAAAAAAAATAGTAAGAAACTAATGTGGGGTGTAATTTCTATGAAATTTAGGAAACCAGCGTAGTGAAAATTATTTTGAAAAATTTAAATGATACAGGGAAATAAGAAGATTATATTTTAATAAAACAAGGTATTAATATTTTTGTTTAAACAGTAAATTTATTTATTTATAAATATATAAAATATGGCAGATAAACACATTAAGCTTAGGTCATGTAAGCAAATAAATGTAGATTTGATATAAGAAATACTGAGACTGATGAGGGAATGGAAATTATTTCTACATCCTCAACAGGAATAGAAATGGATCATAAGGAACAACAAATTTAACAAGAAAACGTAGAAGAACATCAAGAAACAGAAAGGCAAGATATAAGAGAAGAGATAGCTGCAGAAAATGCAAATGCGTCTTTAATGCAATTTCTCTGAACATGAAAAAAGACAATCAAGACTTATTAAAGAATATAGAAGAAAAAATGGATAGAAGCCATCAGGAACTCAAAGGAGATATGGAGAGAAGTCATCAGGAACTCAAAAGAGATATTGAACAAGGACAACTAGACCTGGAAAAGAAGATGGACATGGGACAGCAAGAGCTAAAACGAGAGATAAGCAGAGGACAAAAAGAGTCATTAAACATAAAACAAGGTCAGAAAAGATTAGAAGAAAAAGTATAACAAAGAATAAAAGAGATAGCATTTAAAATCTCTCAAGATATGACCACATTTGTAGAAGAAATTCATAAAAAATAGTTCACAATAATGAAATGATCAATTTAATTGAAGTTGAGAAAGCCGAAAGAGTATCTGCAATTGAAAGTGTTAATGAAAATATTGATAAGAACGTTCAGAACATTAACCAAAATATAGAAAAACAGGAACAAAAGATAGTCAGCATTCATATGAAATGTAAACGCACCTTTTATGCTTATGATATCATCAAAGAAGAGAAATTAAGGAACAACATAACACAGATAACAAGTCACATAGAGAATAAATTTGAAGAGAAGAAGAAACATTTTGAAGAAGTAACCAAAAATAACTTAGGAACAGGTATAATGGTAGGTAACATGGGTGATTTGGCAATGAAATTTTCTGGCAACATAAAATTATTACATCCAAAAGCATTTATCAGTAGTATTAAAAATTGAATTTCACATATAACGAAGTTTCGAAATATTAAAGACTTTATAAGGGCTAATTTAACTGATAATGCAAATATATGGTTTGCTAGTATAATGGCGAATTTACAAAATTTTTCTGATTTTGGAGAACAATTTTTAGATTATGTTTCGGGAGAAATAAAACAAGCCGAGTTCGGGGAGAATCTTTATTTTGGGAAATTTAATTACAGTAAAAATAATGATCTTGTTAATTATGCCTTAAAACTAAGTACAGTGAGCAAATATTTGGAACCTCCAATGAGGGAGGATAAGATAGTGTTAAATATTGCAAGACATTTCCATGATAATGTAGTCCAAACTATTACAATTTAAAATATTAAAACAATGGCTCAGTTTATTACGTTTCTAACCAGAGTACAAAGGGGAAATGTTCATAATAACACATACACAGGTAGTCCTGTTAATAATCAAAATTCATCTAATAATCAAAACTTTAGAAATAACAATAATTTCTCACAAGGATCAATGTGTAGACAAAATTTTCCAAATAATAAGTTTTCTAGAAATCGAAATGTGTATCTTAACAATTCCTATCAAAATAATGTACAAAGACAAAATAATAACATTCATAATAATCTTAACGCAACAAGGAATAATCTACCTTATACTAACAATTTTACTAATAATAGACAAACTAATAACAATTATAATTACAACATACAACAAAATAATAATAATAATAATAACATCGCAGCTGGCTGGATCAATGAAGAACACCAAATCTGCCAAGATTACAGCCAGATGCAGTTTGAGCCATTTACCACCGAGGAAATTTCAAGAATAATCAAGGAATCTCATAACTGGAAAGCTCCAGGTCTCGATGGGATCCAAAACTACTGGCTCAAAAAGTTCTGGTGTATGCACCATCAGCTGGCCAATCTTATTAATAATTTTTTGCTTAACCCAGCAAAAATGTCATTGTTCTCGACCGAAGGTATTACGTACCTCCTACCAAAGGACCAACATAACACACATAACCAACCTAACTATAGGCCGATCACCTGCCTACCCACACTGTATAGGGTCATCACCTCCTGCTTGACCCAACGCATCTATGCACATTATGAGCAAAATAACATCATTGCAGCTCAACAGAAAGGATTCACGAGAGGAGCAATAGGATGGAAGGAAAAATTGATTGTTGACTCTGTCATATGTAACCAAGCCTGTGCCAACCGAAGAAACCTCTTAGCTGCCTACGTGGATTATAAGAAGGCCTTCGACTCGGTGCCACATGAATGGCTCAAAACTATATTAAGAATGTATAGAGTTGACAATAATTTTGTTTCCTTTTTAGAACGCATCATGTCAACCTGGAGAACTAGGATCCAATTGCAAGTGCCATCCAGCGAGACCATCGAAACTAACACCATTCCGATACAAAGGGGAATATTTCAGGGCGATTCACTTAGCCCATTGTGGTTCTGCCTTGCAATGAAGCCACTATCACGCCGTTTGAACTCAACCAAATACGGCTTTAGTGTTAGAAATAACAACGAATAGGTAGTCAGAGTGAATCATCTTCTATACATGGATGATCTTAAACTGATGGCTGCTACCAGAAACCAGCTGGAACAAATGCTTAAAATTGTAGAGGAGTTCTCCGGGGGATATCGGAATGCAATTTGGACTTGACAATAAGGACACTCCTAACAAAAGCACAAAAACATCACCCTCGTAGTGCTATTGAACGTACAATGCTTCCAAAACACCAAGAAGGAAGAGGATTGGTGGATATTGGTAAGCAGCTCGACCAACAAATAATCAACTTACGTTCATATTTCCACAGGTTAGCGGACTTTTCCACACTACACCGAGCAATATGCGAAACAGACGATTCAACGCCGCTACAGTTGAGGGAGCAGAATATTGCTTCTCACCACCGAACGGACCAAGAGAAGTTACAAACCTGGCTACGGAAGCTACTTCATGGACGGCATCCAAATGAGGTCAATCAGGAAAATGTCGACAACTCAGCGTCGAACTACTGTCTAAGACCAGGTTATTCCGACGAAGAACTATCGGAAGTTCATCATTAAACATCCCTCAATAGAAAATGACCAATGCAGATATGGCTGTCGAACATAGGAGACAATTTAGCACATAAGTGGAGGATGCCAAACGTTTGCCGCAACCAAGTATAAGAAAAGACACGACTCAGCCGCAAAGATACTCCACCAAGAGTTAGCAAAAAAGTTAAACCTATTACAGGTAGGAAAAGTGTCTTATAACAAGTACAATCCGGAGCCTATTCTTGAGAACAACCAGTTCAAGTTATATTGGGACTGAACGGCTCTGACGGATCAAACAGTAGCTCATAATAGACCAGACATTATACTAATAGATAAAATTTCTAGGCGAACTACACTAATCGACATTGCTGTACCTAACAACAGCAACCTAAGGCCAAAATACAACGAGAAGATCGCCAAATACAGAGGTTTGGAGGTCCAAATCCGAAGACAATGGGCAATGAACAGTGTCCAGACGATTCCCATAATACTGTCAACAACTGGAGTGATACCAAAGAATCTCCTGCAGGACATCAAGGGACTGGGCCTTAGTGAGCATGTGTACAAGCCGATGCAGAAAGCAGTTCTTCTAGCAACCGCGCGAACCGTCGGAAAGTTCGTAGGAAATACAGCAGACAACGTCACCTAGAACCCGATAACATGGAAAGGGTTCCCACAAAGCTTCATACTTTTAGTGTCTTTGTATGCCTGGTTTGAGTGAATAATCCTTGGAGGAAGTGCGAAGCCGTTTGGCTTGTAAATCATAAATAATAATAACAATAACAATTATAACAGACAACAAAATAATACTAATTATAACAATAACATAAGAATTATGCCACAAAATAATCATACGAACAGTCGTTCAACTGATAGGAACATTCAGCAAAATGGGGCGCATGGTCAGAATAATACATCAATATATTTTTATAATGGACAATACCGACAGACGGACACACAGTGATAGAAACATACAAAACAATAATACTTGTACGTCACAAGTACAACAAAATCTAGACAGAAATCGTAGCATTAGTTCCGATAGAGATAACAGAGTTTCTGAATCAGATACTCAAGTTACCAATCAACATTTTTAAGAAATGGCCTTGGAAATGATATTAAAACGACCGACGTTTGTTATGAACATCCTCGTGAAATAATTTCATTGCACGATAATTTAAATTTTAATAACGAAATAAATGATATTGACTTAATTTACATAAATGGAAAAATTTTCAATATAAATGTTAAAATGATCATTGATAGTGGTTCAGAAGCATCATTAATAGATCAAGAAAAATTAGTATCTATTTTATCAAATAATAAAAACATTATCATAAGTAAAATTCCTAAATTAAAGTTGATTGGGGCTAATAATAAAAAAATGTATGAAGTTAATCAACAGTATATGTTAAAAGTTCAAGTGGGAAATATGACAATCGAGTATCAATTTTAAATAGTAAAGGATATTAATGTGGATGTAATAATAGGGAATCACATATTATCTAAGTATGAGGCCAAAATAAATTATGAAGATATGGTTTTGGAAATTGGAAACGAAAAACTTGAGTTTGTATATAATATAGTGAAATATTAAGAAGTAGGAAGCACTTTAGCATGTATCGAAGTTTATAAAGAAGAGTGTTCTATGAAGAATTTTAATAAATTTTATAACAAAATATTATATGAAGATAATAAGGAAGAAGATATAAATAGATTTTTAGAGGAGGAAAATATTATTTGTGACGCTTAGAACAAAAGTGAGGTGATTAAAATGCTAAAAATTTCAAAACTTTAATTTCCAAAGAAAATAGAGTGGCAAGAGATTATGTACACTCTATTAAAATTAGAAATATTGAAAAATTCAAAGCTAAAACAAACCCAATACCATATAAATATCATTCTCAAATCCTAGACGAAATCAAGGACATATTGGAAAATGATATCATAGAAAGAGCTGACACTACATACATAAATCCTATTGTAGTGGTGAAGAAACGTAAAGGAGATCTTCGATTATGTCTGGATGCACGAAATATCAATACACCATTATACAGTATGAAGCTCCAATGACAATAAATGCTATCTTGGGAAGAATCACAGATGCAGCCGTTTTTACGAAAATTGACCTAAAATAGAGTTTTCGTTAATATCACTAAAAAAAATGAAATTTATTTATAAATTAATTTATAAAATTTAATTTTGAAACAAAATTTTAAAAGGAAACTTACCTGATAACAATGATTATCATGAGAGATACAGGAGGATAACAATAAGTCCAATATTAATGAACGATATCCATAATTAGAAAGAGATGTCCTAAAAAGGACATAAAATATTTAAAATATATATATATATATATATATATATATATATATATATATATATATATATATATATATATATATATATATATATATTATATATGATGTGTGTTTGACAATTTAATAAAAATAAATAAATTCCAAAAGACTTAAATATTCATATTAAATTTTTTTGTGCTTGAAAAAAGTAAAAAAATAAATAAAATATTCGTATTTGGGGCACTGTGTAAATAAGTGCTAAGAGTCAGTTTTATTTGAGATTAAAAGGGAAGAGTTAAATAATGTATTTTAATGGTTAATAAGTTGCTAAATTTGGTTTAGAATGATAAAAATTAGATTTAAGGATAGTTTAAGATGTCTTGTATAATTTATAGTGTGTATAAATAGATATAGTCTTTAAAAAAGACAATAAAACCCAAAATTTTAAAATAAGTAAAATAATTCAGAATTGGTATATTCTTCAAAAATATGACATATTTTTCTCTATAAAAATTAAAGTTCATTAAAAAACTATGTAAAAAGTATTGAACTAGTTAGAGGAAGTATTATTACAAACAATATATATTTTTCAATGAATAAAAAGAGTGTGGGTGCGTTTAAAAAACTAATAATAAAGTGTTAAACGTCGTCGTTAGTCCCCATAAAGCAATCAATCATTAGACACAAAAGTACGTGTAGAGAAAAAATGAGTGCAAAATTAAGACAAAAACACCATGAATAGTGATAAGCAAACATTAATGTACGAAATATAAGAAGAATGTTTTAGTTTTAAGAATTATAAAAGAAATTATGTAGAAATTAAAACCATAATTTATATAAAACTGTAGAATGTAGTATAGATTTAATTAGTTTATAAAGTAGATTGAAGTTTATTTTAAGCAATTTTGGTACTAATATGTTAACAAAATTATGTTAAATAATAGTACAATAATATTAAAAGCCACAATAAACATTTTAGAGTTTTTTCGAACAAAATTTGAATAAAATTGTCATAAACTTCAAGGTGCAAATTGTTAATTTTTATCAATTTTGTTACATAAATAATATGCCAAAATGGCTTTAATATACACCAAAATGTCGAGAAAACTCTAAAGTTTATTTATTGCAAGCTCAATAATGCTCAATGGTCAGATTTTGGTCAATATATTAATAAAAACATGAAAATTCCAGTCAAAATTGGTAAAATTAAAAAGCTATCATAAAATTCAATTTCGAAAGAGTTGTGGAAGTGGAAGTTTTCCTACATCACCAGAAAACAAAAGCAAAATATTTTGGTTTTCAAAGAGGTTATGTGTTTTTTCTCGTTGTCCAGTAAAAATAATTTAATAATTTATTTAAAATAAATAGTAAAAGTTTACAAGTTTTGTCCTGTAAAGTAATTGTTCAACTCTCAGACAATAATAAATACGATAATATTGTGATAAGAAGAATATAGAAGAAATTAATTTGAATTGAATTTAGAAGAACATAACTGAACGAGAGTTATTGTCAACTGGAATTGTGTTTTATAATATATTGGGACCAAGTAAAAAAAACATAACAAGGTATTTATATTAGATAAAGCAGTAGAAAGTTTTTAATTTTTCGTAGGCATTGAAAACTAGCATCGAATAATAACCTAACTTTTCTTAAAAAAAAATAATTAAATTAATAAATTATAGTCTAGAATATAAATAATATTTATCATCATCAATATTAGGTGTGAAACTATATTAACTACTCGAATCACAATACAGCACACGATAATTTGTTTAAAATAATATTGTTTCTGTAAAATAAACATCTATATTAAACTACACTATAGCCATCTAGTAGACGATTGCGAAACTAAAACGTTGCCAGTTTGTGATACATGTTGTTAAAAGATAATGCATGTTAGATAAAAGTAAATAATAAGTAATATTAATTAAAAATAGTGTTGGTTGAAAGATAAAAGTATTGACCATTTAATTTCATCTAATATTTATTAATTATATTGTGCCATTTCTGTGTATTGATTGTCTGATCGATATCTGATAAATAACTGAACTTACCTGAGAAGGAGTCAATTAACAGGTAGGAACATATCTATATCTATATAGAAAATTTAAAAATTTAAAATATTAAAATTTATTATAATTATTTTTTACCTGGTGCTCAACAAAAATTAATATTTTTAATTAAATTTTTGGTAATATTTTTTAAATTTGAAATATCAATTCAGAAATAAAATAAATATTAAGTTTCTTAAATTCTATTATCCGGGCAAATATTTTGTGTGCGGGTGCGCGATATACTACCTGTAATGGCCACAATATGTATATATATATATATATATATATATATATACATGTATATATTTATATATATATATATATATATATATATATATATATATATATATATATATATATATATATATATATATATATCTGGTCTACATGGACGACGAAGTATTCAAACGTCTTCGAAAAGCCAACTTAAAAATCTAGCCTGACAAGTGCGATTTTCTTAAAAAAGGAGTCGCCTACCTTGGTCACATAGTAACCAAAGATGGAGTCAAACCTAATCCTTCTAAGGTTGACTGTATCAAAAACTTTCCTGAGCCAAAAACTCCCAAAGAAATCAAATCCTTCTTAGATTTGGTAGGTTACTACAGGCGATTTATTCCTAACTTCATCAAAACTTCGAAACCACTGACTAAACTTTTAAAGAAAGACGTCGCATTCTTCTTCGATACTGAATGTAAGTCTGCATTTGAAGAGCTAAAAAATGCCATTATCTCAGATCCCGTTCTTACTTACCCCAATTTCGATGAACCACAGACGCAAGCGCATTTGAAATAGGTGCAGTTCATTCTCAAGATCCCATAAGTAGAGAACTCCCGATAGCCTTTGCGTTCAGAACCCTCTGTAGCGCAGAAACTAAATATCCCACCATTGAAAGGGAGCTACTTGCCGTTGTTTGGGCAGTAAAGCACTTTCACCCCTATTTATTTGGAAGAAAATTCACCCTCGTAACTGATCACAAGCATCTCACCTGGCTCTTTTCTATTAAAGACGCCGGTAGCAGATTAACTTGGTAGCGCCCGAAACTTTAGGAATATGACTATAAAATCGAGTATAAAGCGGGATAAATAAACAAAAGAACGCGCAAACTTTCAATCAAAAATGTCAGTTTATGCCGCGAACGAGGAAGATGATACGAGAACGAAGATATAGAAAATCCCGAAATAGACCACGAAACCCTCACCACGGAACATAGTAGATTCGTCGAACTATATAATACTAAGTCTCTAATAGACTATTTTAAAATCGAAATAATAAATTCCCAAATTCTAGACAAATCTAACAAAAATATAGTAACCTTTTTCTGGCAAAATAAATTGGGAGACATTCACCATAAGGTAATCGATGATATCTTCGAGAAAAACCTCAAACTCGATCATAATAAAGGCAATGTAACTTCTAAAAAAACAGTTAAAGATCGTACATATTTTATTATCCCTCCACCCTTAGACCCCGAATCTATAGCAGAACATTTATTTTATATTTTATTCAAAAACCAAAACGAATTCCAACCCGAAAAACCTATTGCGTATAAAATAATGTAGAGTTTCGCATTCTCGAGATCTTTTCATTTATTTTTGCAGATAAAGACATAAAACTAAAAATTTGCTAGAATATCGTCAGAAACCCAGAAGATGACGAAATACCTCAAATTTTAGACCATTACCATACAGGCAAAAACAATTTACACCGTGGTATAAATGAAACAGTTAGGCGAATAAAAGAAAAGTACAACTGGCCAAACTTAGATAAAGATGTCGAAAAATTTATAAAAAAGTGCGAAACATGTCAAAAAGTAAAAGTTTGTAGGAAAAATTTAAGTATCCCTCTCGTCATAACGGAAACACCAAAGACCCCTTTCGAAAGAATAAATAATGACATTTACGAATACCCTGAAAGAAATTATGCCCTTAATATACTAGACGAACTCACCAAATTTACTCAGACCTATCCCTTAAAGGATAAGAAAGCAAATACTATCATAAATACTCTACTGGTATTCTTTCACACTATGGAACTTCACTAAGGATCCATTGTGACTATAGACGCGAGTTCGATAACATCCTCATGAAAGATCTATGCGAATTTTTTGATATTAAATTGACATTTTCAAGCGTAGGCCATCCACAATCAAACGGCTCAGTTGAACGATTTCACGCAACTCTCTCTGAAATGATCAGAGTTAACATGACTGAGAACCCCCACGAACACCCCTTCAACGTATTACCCTATGCCAATATATGTTACAACAATACACAAAATAAAACCCATGGATTTACACCCTACGAACTTCGTTTCGGATACACGTCCAGCAGACCCCCGGAGACTTTATAAAATCAACAAAAACTAATTTCGAAATACGTGAGAGAACTAAACAACCGCATGGAACACTATTACAAACTCGCCAGAGAAGGAACGCAAACCCAAAAAGAAAAAGTCAAAGCTAGATTTGACCAAAAAACATCCACCCATATTCACGACTATAAAATTGGCGATAAAATATATCTTAAGGAATCTCAAATCAAAACAAAAGAAAAAAACAAATTTAACGGACCCTTTGAAATAAAAGGTTTCCAAAATTCAGCCGTTCTCCTTAACCCCCGAACCAAACAAAATACAAAAGTCAATTTCGATAGGTAAAAAACCCTATTATGACTAGCTTTCTTTTCTTATTTACAGATATTGCGGGCTATCCTCGGTTGCCCTTGCCTAATTCACCCTCACATCTATTGAAAACACCGTAGGAAGCAGGAAATTTGAAAATATCTAATGATAAGTGGACACTCCTTATATGTAAAGACATTATATTAAAGAGAGTATTGTCAATAACGATAAAATTTTAGACCAACTTTGAGACGCCTTCATGTACGCGGAAACACCCAGAATGATAGCCTTTAAAAAGAACGTACAAAGCCATATTAGTATTCTCGATCAGATTTCTGAATATGTAAATCTAATATATAAAGAAATATTTGCCGACACGCAAAATTATATTTATAGGGAAAAACGAGGAGATTTTAACGGAATAGGTACTGTTTAGAAATCAATTACGGGAAAACCTTGATATTTCAGACGAGGAACACTTTAACGAATGTATCAACAGGATACCACAAGACGAGCGACAGATAGAAAGTCTTTTGAAAAGCCAAATTTTGGTAACGATATTGGTAATCAGAAATTTCAATACTACGATACAAAAATTACAGATAAACGAGGAAACTTTTAATAAAGATTTAAACGAAATTAATCAATCCATCTTAAATTTATCAGATGATCGAGCCTTCTACTATGCCGAAATAAGAACTTTGGAATATTGCGAATCACTAATGGAAAGCTATACCTTCATTGAGAATTTTCTCAATGACGTTCTAAACGCCATTTCTTTCGCGCGTTTTAATATTCTACATAGCTCAATAATTACCCGGATAGATTTGGTCCAATCTCTACAACAAATTTCTCAGTCATTTTGCCTGTCTATTCTTCTAGCATAGCACAATACATTAACATAATTGAATTAGATGTAGTCCGACTCAAAAGTAGTTTTTGTTCTCAAAATATCATTAGTCGAACCTGAATCTTACACTCTTTATCACTTGTACTCTATACCCGTACTCGATAATCGAACAGGACTCTATCACATCATAAATATATCGCGAGAGATGACGATTCAATGTTATATGTATCTCTTCGAAACCTGGAGAAAGTCTTTCCAGAAGATATGTTCCGAAGTTCTACCATATCCTATCGATAGCGAAGCCATGTGTGAAGCACAACTTCTGAAGCCCAAAACCTTCTTCCGAGAACCTGTTAAGTCATAGTCCTCGCTGCTAAGGAATAAAACTTCAAAGAAATTGACCAAAACTTTTGGTTAATAACAGTTTCCGACCCGTTACCAGTAACAGCGAAATGCGAAGGCAAAGAAATGAAAACTAAAATAATAAATAAAAATTCACTGCTAAAACTCAAGCCAGGATAGCACACCTTTATAGGAAGCACTAGTTTCCAGTCAAAATATCTCATAGAAATATATTAAAATGTTACCGACAAAAATCATCCAATAAAAATTCTATTCGTTTGCTGTGAAACAATCTCGTCAAAAAATCACATTCGGGACCTCAAGCCTTTCAAACGCGACAAGATCGATATGGAAGATCTTAATGTGGCCCAACAAAAATTGGACCAATACTCTGAGGAACTTTGACCAACTAATGAACCAGCCGTTCATACACAAACACCTATCGTGGTTCACAATCCTCAACATTGTTCTGATATCTACCCTATTGCTCATCTACATTCTCGGTAAATGTCACAAAAAGAGGTTGCCCAGACTTACAGCAAATATATTTTTGATAAAGCCCAAAAGAATGGGCGAAACGTTAAAATTTTAATTAGATTGTTTTAAAAACAAAAAACCACATACCCAAGAAATTTCAGAAATAAATAAATATATATATATATATATATATATATATATATATATATATATATATATATATATATATATATATATATATGAAGTAAAATGCGAACAGTAAATGCAAACTTCCCTCCATCATATCCTTTCTGTGTTAGAGGTTACACAGTTAGAACAAATTGTTATAAAACGCAATTTATCCTATTTCACCACCATCGAGATGATGGCCTACCTGTACCACCATACCGAGAAGAAAGTCAAAACTTACCCTCCCCGTCACAGTGATACGGCAGAGGTACATGTTTCGTCTCTACTAGACTCATCAGGGTACCGACATGCACCTGGCTGTGCAAAGGACAGATCGGAAGGAAGCATGCAAATACTGAACACGGCTTCTCCGACCTCCCGCCGGATGGCGTATATATGTTTATGCGGATTTCACGGATTCCTCCGTGTAAGATGCAATAGCAGTGGATATATCCACATTATGCCGTGGTACCCTGATGAGTCTAGTAGAGACGAAACATGTACCTCTGCCGTATCACTGTGGCAGGGAGGGTAAGTTTTGATTTTCTTCTCGGTATGGTGGTACAGGTAGGCCATCATCTCGATGGTGGTGAAATAGGATAAATTGCGTTTTATAACAATTTGTTCTAACTGTGCAACCTCTAACACAGAAAGGATATGATGGAGAGAAGTTTGCATTTACTGTTCGCATTTTACTTCATTCATACGCGGAGCTGCATATAGTTGTACGTTTGCTGAATGTGATTTCAGCACTACAACGGCATAATGTGGATATATCCACTGTTATTGCATCTTACACGGAGGAATCCGTAAAATCCGCATAAACATATATATATATATATATATATATATATATATATATATATATATATATATATATATATATATATAATAAAATAGAATAAAATATTGGCGAAGCGGACGTGAAAATTTGTCAATCTACATGATACTCGTGTTAAAAAGTGCGGAGCACTCCAAAATATGGAAAAACTCCGGGTCCGACAGATGGTGACAGCGCTGTTTCGTCCTAATATGGGACTCGTCAGGCCATCGCAGTCAGTACAAACCATCATCTCGCCTTTGCATCATATAAAGCTGAATTTATAATCAAAACACAGCAAATAAGACGACAAAGGCGACATATCGATGGTCCACTTGATAATACAAGAACCACACAGATTAACAAAGTTTGTAAAAAACCGTCATATGGTGGCGCGACGGTGAATTAAAACAGAAATATGTAAAATCGAGTACACGAAACGCGCTGCCCAAAGGATAGGGGTCGCATTTTTCGGTACTGGCAAGCAAGCCTACCACTTATTTTAGCAGCCAAAGCTACGTGCCGCATCAAACGATCCCACCATGAGAGCATCGTTTAGCGTGTTTCAAAGCCAAACAAGTAAATAAATAAGTAGATAAGTTTTTGTCCGTGAAATTTAAAATAAAATAGAATAAAATATTGGCGAAGCGCGTTTCGTGTACTCGATTTTACATATTTTTGTTTTAATTCACCGTCGCGCCACCATATGACGGTTCTTTTACAAACTTTGTTAATCTATGTGGTTCTTGTATTATCAAGTGGACCATCGAGATGTCGCCTTTGTCGTCTTATTTGCTGTGTTTTGATTATAAATTCAGCTTTATACGATGCAAAGGCGAGATGATGGTTTGTACCGACTGCGGTGGCCTGACGAGTCCCATATTAGGACGAAACAGCGCTGTCGCCATCTGTCGGAGCCGGAGTTTTTCCATATTTTGGAGTGCTCCGCACTTTTTAACACGAGAATCATGTAGATTGACAAATTTTCACGTCCGCTTCGCCAATATTTTATTCTATTTTATTTTAAATTACACGGACAAAAACTTATCTATTTATTTATTTACTTGTTTGGCTTTGAAACACGCTAAACGATGCTCTCATGGTGGGATCGTTTGGTGCGGCACGTGGCTTTGGCTGCTAAAATAAGCGGTAGACTTGCTTGCCAGTACCGAAAAATGCGACCCCTATCCTTTGGGCAGCGCGTTTCGTGTACTCGATTTTACATATTTCTGTTTTAATTCACCGTCGCGCCACCATATGACGGTTCTTTTACAAACTTTGTTAATCTGTGTGGTTCTTGTATTATCAAGTGGACCATCGATATGTCGTCTTTGTCGTCTTATTTGCTGTGTTTTTTTTTATAAATTCAGCTATATACGATGCAAAGGCGAGATGATGGTTTGTACCGACTGCGGTGGCCTGACGAGTCCCATATTAGGACGAAACAGCGCTGTCGCCATCTGTCGGACCCGGAGTTTTTCCATATTTTGGAGTGCTCCGCACTTTTTAACACGAGAATCATGTAGATTGACAAATTTTCACGTCCGCTTCGCCAATATTTTATTCTATTATATTTTAAATTACTCGGACAAAAACTTATCTACTTATTTATATATATATATATATATATATATATATATATATATATATATATATATATATATATATATATATGGACAGGTCTGGAAAATCCAAACTGGAACCTGAACTTTTCTTAAGTAAGATAAAGAAAATATTATATTATTCATCAAATCAGAATGAGAGAGTCGTAAGCATCGACATACGTGTAAATTACCAGTTTGGCCCTAGGGTGAGGGGTAATACAATGCTGGCGCGATGAAAACGGCCGGCAGCATACGCCACGCCTTAGCACAACAAGGGGATTCCAAGTTATTTGCTGTCATTCGGCCTTCGAAGCTAAGTACCGTGTTTCGCGCCAATTTTTTTTGTTACAATGGTAGTTTATTCCACGGAACAAAAAGATTATTAAGTGATACACTATTCTGGTAAATAATCGGCAGATTTGCATTTACGTGCGAGAATCATCTTGTTCCTTGAAAATTTAGAATTTCGGAAATTATAAAAAAATTTGAGACAACCGGTTATCTAAAAATTTGTAAAAAATGCATGAGGAGCAACCGATTCCTCAAATTACTGAAGGACGAGCAAATCGGGAGACTGAAGTTTGTAGTTTAGCAGAAATTAATTTTCCTTGCAATAGTACCATAATTGCCGAAGAACTTGATATGAACGCTCGAACAGTTCAGAATATTTTAAAGCGGAACAAATATCGCTGTTACAAATTGCGAATAACTCAAGAAATGTTTCCGAAAGACCAGGAAACACGTATAGTATTTTCTGAGGACATGATAGAAAGGGGTAATAGGGATATAATCCCTAACGTTTTGGCAAATACGCGAACAGTATTTTACAATAGACTGGGTTATTGTCTCGCTCAAAGTGGAGGCCTGCTTGAACACCTCTTGTAGACTTTTAGGTGTTTTTGTTGGTTTAAATTGAATTTAATTAATTGTTTATTTATTTACAATTACTGAACGTGTTACTTTTATTTTCCACCAGAATAAAAATTTATTTTTGAGAATGGTTTTTAATTTTAAAGTGGTCTATTAGCTTATTTACTTAGAAATTACCGTTGCGTTTTACTAGTATTTTTATTAGAATAAATGTATATTTTGTAACAGAAATATCAATTTTCTTGACGCTCAACGGCCAACAAAAACAAAATTTTTTTGTATTACTACTATTTGATGTATTTAAAACAATCAATGTATCAAATAGTCATTAAATATTCCAAATTCCGTCGATTACGTTATAAGTTTAGACGAAAAGTAAATACACCCTCTCATTCGTTTCAAGGTACTGCTCGTCTTCTTGTCGCACGGAAGTTAGCGGGGGTAATATTGCGCGTAGGCGTTCCCTACGATCATCTGTCCCAAACTAACCTGAAAGAAGTTAGACGGGCTTAGTGGGTCAGAATTTAAAAAACAGCCAAAATAATTTCTAGTTAAGAAATTTAAAATAGAAGATTGGCTATAGTAATGTTTCTATTAATCCTTGGTAATATGAACGGCCACGCTTTTCTTTCTATAGTTTTGTCTCAAGTCAAAAGCAACAGTGTTGTGGTTGCGTCGCGTCCAGTGACATTTGTACGCCGCTCTTCTATTTGACATTGGATTGTCGAGAAATATATATCAACGATTACAAAATTGGACTAAACAGAAAGGCAGTAATATATTTTTGCCGTACTCTGGTGTGTAAAATACAAAAAAAATATGTTATCCACATGACGTGTATCTAACTTTTACTAAATCAAAAGCCGAGGTTAAATTCCAAGGCTTACTGGATCATACAGTGGATCGAATTATATTACTTCAATTAAACGTCCTTGGACAAATCGATAAATTAGGTTTGTAGATATGAGTTTCATTTGCAAATGGGGCTTCGATGGAACGTCAGCTCAGAGCCAGTAAAAAATGGAATTCACTGATCTGAATATTTCTGATACAAACTTATTCTTAACCTCTCTCATTCCACTTCAATTAGCAGGTATTAACACGCAAACTCAACAAGAACAGATTGTTTTGTACAATTTCAAACCCTCCTTTACTATGAATTGCGGTCCTCTGAAATTTAAATTTATTTAGCAAACCAAACAAAAGTCTTTAAAGAAAACAGAAAATTATGAACTCGAACTAAACAACTTGCACCATACAAAAGAGTTCTCTTTGCCACCCCAGTTTTAGTACAGTACAACGTATCTATGACGATGATAGACGGCTAGGTGAATGCTTTGGCTGGAAGAAAATCGGTCCAACTTTATTACCTCTGCCAAACAACATCTCAGATCAACAACATTGATACCAGTAAATACAATGTATTTCAAGCTACGACTCTATACGCATGTATTCGATTCTATGAATGCTGCTTGTATTTGTCGTATCAACGTGACATACAGAAGTGGTAAGCGCGTAAGCAGAAAGACAAAAAGGTGAAAGCACAGACAAAAGCTACCACTCAACAGGCTTTTAAGGAGAGAGATTAGGACTTCTTGTTGACATGACAAAGAAAGGGTTAGGAAGCACTAACGATGGCAACACAGCTCGACGTTTCTTCGAGAACAGTGATGAGCCAGCTATTATAGCAAGAGTAAAGCGATAACTGATCCTCCGGTTTCCCGTCATTTTGCAAACTATTGGAAGCGGACATTAAACTGCAATAGAGAAAATTTAGTATGCACACTTCAAACAACAAGAAACTAGACTTTTCCCGAAAATCATCTCGAGAAAAAATATGGAGGATGTGTTCCAAAACTCTTCGCGTCGATGGATCCTTACACTGTTTTTGACATAGTAAGGATTCGGATAACAATTCGTACCAATTCGAGAATGAGAAAAGAGCTGTTAACAATGGCAGTGATTAAAAAGTTCTCTTTATTATTTTTATTACAGTAGTATTATTTATTCATTTATGTGAATCAATAAATATTATATTAATCACAAATTATTTGTATTGGTATTTATTAAGAAGCCTTAAGCATAGAGGAAAAAGTAATTTCGCCTTTTTAACGATTATCGATATCCATGTATTTATTATTATAGTATTATATTTAAAATGTATCTTGAAGTCAAGCGCAATATTTTATTCATGGAAATATATATATATATATATATATATATATATATATATATATATATATATATATATATATATATATATATATATATAATGATATATTGTGGACATATCCACTGCTATTGCATCTTACACGGAGGAATCTGGGAAAGCCCCATAACCATAAACATATATAAGCCATCCGGCGGAAGGTCGGCGGGGCCGTGTTCAGTGTTGCATACTTCCCTCTGATCTGTCCTTTGCACAAACAGGTGCATCTCGGTACCCTGATGAGTCTAGTAGAGATGAAACGTATGCATCTCCCGTACCACTGTAGCGGGGAGAATAAGTTTTTTCTTACTTCTCGATATGGTGGTACAGGTTTATTCGAACTGTGCAACCTGTAACATGGAAAGGATATGATGGAACGAAGTTTGCATTTGCTGTTCACATTTTACTTCATTTATACACGGAGTTGCAAATAGTTGTACGTTTGCTGAATGTGATTTCAGCACTACAACGGCATAATGTGGATATATCCACTGCTATTACATCTCACAAGGAGGAATCCGTGAAAGCCGCATAAACATATATACGTCATTTGGCTGGAGGTCGGCGCGTTCAGTGTTGCATACTTCCTTCCGATCTGTCCCTTGCACAAACAGGTGCATGTCGGTACCCTGATGAGTCTTGTAGAGACGAAACATGTACATCTGCCGTTTCACTGCAGCGGGGATGGTAAGTTTTGACTTCCTTCTCGATATGGTGGTACAGGTAGGCCATCATCTCGATAATGGTGGAACAGGATAAATTGTGTTATATATATACAGGTGTGGAAAATCAAAAATAGAACTTCTAAATAATGAAAACGTCACAGAAAGAGACGGACAACCCATTTAGCTCTGTTGAAGAGGCGAAATAAAGCATACTGTTATAACGTAGCTTGCTTCCTGGTTTCCAGCAGAAATGGTGTCGGGCAAGGACTATTCGCTGGTTTCGGGTCATCAAAATACAGTGGGTCGAAAGGACGGATTTAATATTAAAAATAAAAATCGAATCCAACACAGCAGACTGAAACTTTAAAACCATGAAAATGAATTCGAAAAACATCTAATATGGTTCAACGCATTAAAAATAAAATAAATAATAAATGTATTTCCATGAATAAAATATTGCGCTTGACTTCAAGGTACATTTTAAATATAATACTATAATAATAAATACATGGATATCGATAATCGTTAAAAAGGCGAAAGTGCTTTTTCCTCTATGCTTAATACTTCTTAATAAATATCAATGCAAATAATTTGTAAGTAATATAATATTTATTGATTCACATAAATGAATAAATAATACGATTGTAATAAAAATAATAAAAATAACTTTTAATCGTTCCCTTCTTTGTTAACAGATCTTTTCTCATTTTCCAATACGTACGAATTGTTATCCGAATCCTTACTATGTCAAAAACAGTATAAGGATCCATCGACGCGAAAAGTTTTGGAACACATCCTCCATATTTTTTCTCAAAACGATTTTCGGGCAAAGTCTAGGCGATAGTTTCTTGTCAACTTGTCCGTTGATTTTTGTGCGTCTTTCGATAGTCTACCTATCGGTAATATTGTAAATGCTATGATGTTTGGTCAATGGAGTAAGTAATTTGTGGATTTCTGTTGGCATGTTTTACCAAGAATATCTCTTGATAAACAATCCTGTTGTTTGAAGTATGTATCCCAAATATTCTCTATTGTAGTCTAATGTCCGCTTCCAATAGTTTTCAAAATGACGGGAGACCAGAAGATCAGTTATCGCTTTACTCTTGCTATAATAGCTGGCTCATCACTGTTCTCGAAAAAACGTCGAGCTGTGTTGCCATCGTTAGTGCTTCCTAAGCCTTTCTTTAGCATGTCAACAAGAAGTCCTAATCTGTCTCCTTAAAGGCCGGTTGGATGGTAGCCTTTGTCTGTGCTTTCACCTTTTTGTCTTTCTGCTTACGGGCTTACTACTTCTGTGTGTTACGTTGATACGACAAATACAAGCAACATTCGGAGAATCGAATACAGGCGTGTAGGGTCGTAGCTTGAAATACATTGTATTTACTGGTATCAATGTTGTTGATCTGAGATGTTGTTTGGCAGAGGTAATAACATTGGACCGATTGTGTTCCAGCCAAAGCATCCACCTAATCGTCAATCATCGTCATAGATACGTTGTACTGTACTGAAGCTGGGGTGGCAAGGAGCACTCTTTTGTATGGTGTAAGTTGTTTAGTTCGAGTTCATAATTTTTTGTTTTCTTTAAAGACTTTTGTTCCGTTTCCTTAATAAATTTAAATTTCAGAGGCCCGCAATTCATAGTAGAGGAGGGTTTGGAATCGTACAACACAATCTGTTCTTGTTGAGTTTGCGTGTTAATACCTGCTAATTGAAGTGGAATAAGAGAGGTTAGGAATAAATTTGTATCAGAAATATTCGAATCAGTGAATTTCATTTTGTATTGGCTCTGACCTGACATTCCATCGAAGCCCCATTTGCAAATGAAACTCATATCTACAAATCTAATTTATCGATTTGTTCAAAGGCGTCCAACTGAAGCAATATAATTCGATCCACTGTATGATCCAGTAAGCGTTGGAATTTAACCTCGGCTTTTGATTTAGTAAAATTTAGATTCTCGTCATGTGGATAATATGCTTTTTTTCTATTTTACACACCAGAGTATGGCGAAAATATATTACTGCCTTTCTGTTTATCCCAATTTTGTAATCGTTGATATTTATTTCTCGACAATTCAATGTCAAATAGTGAGCGGCGCACAAATGTAACTGGACGCGACGCAACCACAACACTGTTGCTTTTGACTTGAGACGAAACTATAGAAAGAAAAGCGTGGCCGTTCATATTACCAAGGATTAATAGAAACATTACTATAGCCAATCTTCTATTTTAAATTTCTTAACTAGAAATTATTTTGGCTGTTTTTTAAATTCTGACCCACTAAGCCCGTCTAACTTCTTTCAGGTTAGTTTGGGACAAAAGATCGTAGGGAACGCCTACGCGCAATATTACCCCCGCTAACTTCCGTGCGACAAGAAGACGAGCAGTACCTTGAAACGAATGAAAGGGTGTATTTACTTTTCCTCTAAACTTATAACGTAATCGACGGAATTTGGAATATTTAATGACAATATGATACATTGATTGTTTTCAATACATCAAATAGTAGAAAAACCGAAAATTTTGTTTTTGTTGGCCATTGAGCGTAAAGAAAATTGATATTTCTCTTACATTTATTCTAATAAAAATACTAGTGAAACGCAACGGAATTTCTAAGTAAATAAGCTAATAGACCACTTTAAAATTAAAAATCATTCTCAAAAATTAACTTTGATTCTGGTAGAAAATAAAAGTAACACGTTCAGTAATAGTAAATAAATTAACAAATAATTAAATTCAATTTAAATCAACAAAAACTCCTAAAAGTCTACAAGAGGTGTTCAAACAGGCCCAAACTTTGAGCGAAACAATAACCCAGTCTATTGTAAAATACGGTTCGTGTATTTGCCAAAACTTCAGGGGTTAAATCCCTATTAGCCCTATCTATCATGTCCTCACAAAACACCATACGTGTTTCCTAGTCTTTCGGAAAAATTTCTTGAGTTATTCGCAATTTGTAACAGCGATATTGGTTTCGCTTTAAAATATTCTGAAAATTTTTTAATAATTCCCGAAATTCTAAATTTTTAAGGAACAGGATGATTTTCGCACGTAAATGTAAATCTGCCTATTATTTACCAGAATAGTGTACCACTTAATAATCTTTTTGTTCCGCGGAATAAACTACCATTGTAACAAAAAATTTAGGCGCGAAACACGGTACTTACGTTTCGACGGCCTGAATGAAAGCAAATAAATTAGAATCCTCTTATTGTGCTAGGGCGTCGCGTATGCTGCCGCCCGCTCTCATCGCGTCAGCGTTGTATTACCCCTCACCCTATTGCCAAACTGGTAATTTACACGTATATCGATGCTTACAACTGTCTCATTTTGATTTGATGCATAATATACTATTTTCTTTATCTAACTTAAGAAACGTCCAGGTTCCGGTTTGGATTTTCCAGACCTGTATATATATATATATATATATATATATATATATATATATATATATATATATATATATATATATATATGGTGTAATTCTCAAATTGAGGAGATTCACCATCATAACATACTGTTGTGTATTAACAAATAAATATATTTCCGAAGGACCACTTAACTAGTGCTAAGAAAACAATTGTAGTTCAGTTGGTCAAACAATTCGCTGAAATAATAAGGTGTTTCACTTAAACACCATTAAAAATCCACTTTGTTTATTCCTTCTATTCGTTCATAAAATATTACGAGACAGACTTTCACTTGACAAATTTTTCACTGACTATTAGTAAAACTTTTTTATAATGACAGTTTGTCTGCCTACTTTTCCCATTTGGTCAATAAAGGTGTTATTTCAAGGAAATATTTGTCTCAATAAACACATTAAATTAATCAAATATAAAATATAACTAAAATACTTAACTACTAGAACTTAAATAAAAAATACAAACTTCTCTATATGGAATGAATTTCCAACATTCTCCCGCCTTGGAAGTTTTAAGGAGAAAACTCCAACTAAATACAATAATCTATAATTAATATTAATACAATGTAAATAGGTATTAAAACTGTCATTTTAAATAGCCTTTATCGGGAAGTGGACATAGTTTAGTAATGGATCTGACAAAAATTCCATCTTGCGTAATAATTTTAAAAGGAAACATTCAGTGAATAATACTGTAACCAGCTCAATGTGAACAACATTTGGTTACCATGGATACAAATATAGCAATTTAAGCCTTGATTTTGGGAGCACGTTTCAAATTTGAAGCTTTTATAAGAAATGGACCTCCAAAATCTATTCCTACCTTTAATAAAGAACGCGCGAAAGCTACTCTGTCTTTTGGCAAATCGGCCATAATTTGTTGAGCATTTGTAGCTTTAAAACAGAAATATTTAACGCAATTATGTACAATACTCTTTATAGCTCGTAAACCAATAAGAGGCCAGTAATGCAATCGAAAATTTGATCAAACTGTTTGAGGACCACCATGATATAGTTTGACATGTTCCAATCTTAGCATAATGTCGACTATATGACACTTCGAAGGTGGTAAAATGGTATGTTTTTGTGAGAAAGGGACATCAGCATTTGACAATCTCTCGCCAACACGCATAATACCTGATTTATCCAAAAAATGATTTAAAAAATGTAGCTGTTTGTTCAGTAGGATTTTACTTTCTTTTAAAGCCTTAATTTCTTAAGAAAAATATTTTCTTTGTATAATTTTCATTGCTGCAATTAGTGTACTTTTAATTCATAAACTTTGAGTGGACCTGTAAATTTTTGATCTTTTGTAAACTTATTATGAATAAATCTTTAAAAAAAGGCTACAATTCGTTGTAATTTTAAAAAATGTGAATATTTCATTCGGATTTTCCGATATTATCGACGTTAAAGTTGTCTTCTTTTGTTCTTGGCCTTTTTGACAATTTACCGTATAACTAAAAGAATTTAAGTTACAATTCGGATGTTGTAAGTACTGTGGACCAATCCACCAGTGTCCAGAGTTTCTTAGGGTTTAGATCGCGAGACACTTAATCTGAAAGATTTTTTTGAATGGTATATAACTCCAAGTGCAGTTAGAAGTATTCTCGTGAATAATGGAAACTCTATTCGAGACGAAATCGTTACATTTGCTAGGATGCGACAGTAATCTGGCTAAGGAAATTTGAGAATCAATCCATAGATTTATAGTGTTAATATCAGAAGAGTCTTTAGATATTTCCCTAATTTTGTGGGTTAATCGAGCTAATAAAAGACGCGCACAATTCTAATCTAGGGAGATTTACTGTGCGTAAGAGAAAAACACGTGATTTAGAACGTATTAAATTACATGAAACAGTTTCACCTTCATAAATTATTCTTGTGTTTTAAATGTTTTCCCATCATCTGGTCAGACAGTGTACATGGAAAAATTGTCCTTTATGTGGTAAACCACATAATAAGTTACTTCATAGTATCAATAATAATTCAGTTTTGAAAAATGTCAATCAAAATAACAAACAACACTCTCAGAATCAACAAGGGAAGAATTTTTCAGGAAATTTAAACCAAAATTCTACTTCGACTGAAACTAGTGCAGGTCATGAAATAATATACCGTGGGTAAAATACCCAAACTATTAGTTTAAGTGATAACATAGCTTTCAGTGATTTTAGTAACGAAAATATGGAAAATAGATTTTATTCTGAACAAATAGATGACTCTGTACTTAACTCGCGATCCAGTCTATTTGTTAACAAAAAATCTCGTGTTATGTTGGCTACAGCTACAGTAAATGTTTTAAATAACAACGGTACATTAATCCCGGTAAAAACAATTTTAGACAACGGGTCACAGGAAGATTAAATTACTCAACCTATACCAAGAATGTATCTAGTTTTGGTATCTCGGGTAAAATGATTTGTAAGGAATCAATTGACATCAATTTTAGCTCATGTCTCAAACCCTATAAACACTTTAAAGTTACGTGTTGTGTAACTGAATCTATAACTTCAAAGGTACCACAGCTTCCTATCTTATCGGAACAACTTGAATTTCCAGATAGCGTAATACTGGCTGATTCTAACATTCATACACCACAACAAGTAGATTTACTTCTTGGTGCTGATTTTCTTTGACAACGCCAGGTTTAATTAGATTGGGAAACGAACTTCCAGTTTTACAGAATACCCATTTATGTTGGATAATCCGAGGTTCTTTACCTGAACAATTTATTTCAAATTTCGCTGTGTCTCCAAGCTCTGTGGAACCCATCTCATTATTTGTCAATTCAAATCAAATTGATAGTTTATTACAAAAATTTTAGGCTTTAGAAAAAGTTCCTAAAGAACAAATTTTATTAAACGAAGAAGTTTTTTCTGAACAGATTTTTGAAGATGAAAAAAAATTTCAAAATGGTAGATTTTAAATAAATATTCCCTAAAAAACTCTTTCAGAAAACTTGAGGTTGGGAGAGTCATTTTCATTAGCCAAAAAATGTTTTTTAGCTCTCGAAAAAAGATTACACAAAGAACAAAACCTAGTTGAAGAGTATTCAAATTTCATTGATGAATATTTAAAGTTAGGTCATGCGCTAGTTATTCCAATTGATCTAAAAAATATTGCTAATGAACATAAGTACTCTATTCCGCACCACTGTGTAATTCGTATAGACGAAATGACTACTCGTCTCAGAGTTGTGTTTAATGCATCGATGAAGACATCCTCAGGGTCCTCCTTAAATGATATTTGTTTAAAAGCACCGGTAGTTCAGCCAGAACTTTTTGAGATATTATGTAGGTTTCGTATATTGATTTATGCTTTAATAGCAGATATATAAAAAATGTATAGACAAATCTTAGTAATCCCGGATCAAATTTATTTAGAAAATATTTTATCGATAAATAATCTTAGTGATGAAATACAGTGTGTTGAACTACTAACTGTTAGTTACGGGACAAACTTCTCTCCCTATGTAGTTACTCGCAGTCTTGTTGAGTTAGCTAATAAATATGACAAGAAATTTCTTGCTTCCTCTGTGATAAAAAATCAAACATATATACATGACAAATTATATGGTACAAATTCTATTGAGAAGCCGTCCTCATTAAAGGAAGGTGTTATTTAATTTATTAAAATTGGGTAATTTTAATTCGCACAAATGGTGTTCAAATTCTTTAGAATTTATGCAGGAATTTAAGGCAGAAACAGAGTCAAAAATTTATCAAATAATTTCGGAAGGCAATTCTAACAAAGTGTTAGGAATTTCATGGAATCCTAAAATCGATTGTTTTTCTATATCTTTGCCCAAAGATATAATTATTTATCTAATAACAAAAAGAAATATTTTACCGGTCATTAGTCAAATTTACAATCCGCTAGGTTTTGTCTCATCGTTCATAATAATCGTCAAGTTGTTCAAGCAAAAACTTTGCCTAGTAAAATTACAATGGGAAGAAAACCTAAACAATAGAAATGGTTAAATTTTACAAAAAATATTTAGCATTATCAGACTTGAAAATTCCCAAATGTCTACAAAATAATATAATTATAAAAATTACTGAATTACATGGCTATTCCGACGCAAGCCTGAAAGCTAACGGTTAATGTTTATACTTGAGAATAATTTATGAAGATTAAACTGTTTCATGTAATTTAATATGTTCTAAATCACGTGTTTCTCCCTTACGCACAGTAAATCTCCCTAGATTAGGATTATGCGCATGTGTTTTATTAGCTCGATTAACTCACAGAATTAGGCAAATTATCAAAGATTCTTATGAAATTGACACTATAAATCTATCGACTGATTCTCAAATTTCTCTAGCTTGCTTACAGTTGCATCCTATCAAATGGAATATTTTCGTCTCGTATAGAGCTTCCATTATTCAGAAATATACTTCTAACTGCTCTTGGAGATACACACCATCCAAAAATGATCCTTCAGATTATGTGTTTCATGGTCTAAACCCTAAGGAACTTATTGATTCTGCGCACTAGTGGAATGGTCCACAATATTTACAGGATCCGAATTTTAAAATAAATTTTTTTGTTCTAAGGTAAATGGTCAAAATGTTCCAGAACAAAAGAAGAAAACTTTAACGTAAATAATATAGAAAAATCTGGATAACGATTTTTTAGAAGTTTTTGAAAAATATTCAGATTTTGAAAATTAGAACGAATTGTAGCCTTTTCTTTAAGATTTATTCTTAATAAGTTTAAAAAAGATCAAAATTAAGTATTTTTAGTTATATTTTATATTTGATTAATTTACTGTGTTTATTAACACAAATAATTCCTTGAAATTTTATTGACCAAATGCGAAAAGTAGTCAGTTATTTATAAACTGTCATTAAAAAAAAGTTTTACTTATAGTCAGTGAAAAATTTGTCAAGTAAAAGTCTGTCTCGTAATATTTTATGAATGAATGAATTCCTCCAGTTTGCATTTACTGATCGCAATTTACTTCATTTATACACGGAGTTGCATACAGTTGTACGTTTGCTGAATGTGATTTTAGCACTACAACGGCATAATGTGGATATATCCACTGCTATTGCATCTCAAACGGAGGAATCCGTGAAAGCCGCATAAACATATATATATATATATATATATATATATATATATATATATATATATATATATATATATATATATATATATATATATATATATATATATATATATATATATATATAGTGTGACCAATAAAGTCCGCATCATATGGGATTTTTTTTAATAGCTTTATTCAAAATTTGACGTAGACAACAATTTCTGCCTCGATCGAGATGAAAATTAACAAAAAAAATAGTAGTCACGTAATTAGCATTATCTGTAAAATTTTGATTTAAAAAAAATCAAGTGGGGTTAAATCTCAAAATATGGCAAAAAGTTATTAAAAAAAATTTTTTAAATGCAATTTTTAGCCCATATGCAGAATTTCAGCTATATATGATAATTTAGATTTTTTGCCCATTTCTGGTAAATTAACATCACTGTTGCAAAATAAGATTCAACGCAACCTACAAAATTTATCGGCAAAGATATGAACGTGCTAATAATTTGGATGAACCCTTGAAGACTGCGTTATTGTATCGTTCAAAGTCGACGCCTGTTTGAACACCTTTTTTAGAATTTTGGGTGTTCTTGTTAATTTAAATAAAATCTAATAATTTGTTTATTTATTAACAATTACTGAATGTGTTACTTTTATCAGAATCAAAATTTATTTTTGAGAATGATTTTTAAGTTAAAAGTGGTTAATTAACTTATTTACTTAGAAACTACCGTTACGTTTCACTGGTATTTTTATTAGAATCAATGTTTATTTTATAACAGAAATACCAGTTTTCTTTACGTCCGGCCACAAAAAATAGTTTTTTTGTATTTCGACTATTTGATGCATTTAAAATAATAAATGTTTCAAATAAGCATTAAATATTCCAAATTATGTCGATTATGTTATGACTTTAGTCGAAAAATAATTCACCCTCTCATTCCTTCAAGCTACTGTTCGTTTTTCGTGTCGCACGTTTCTTAACAATCATCTATCCCGAACTCACCCGAATGGCTTAGTTGGTCAGAATTGAGAAAACGTGGCCAAAATAATAAAGAAAAAATTTCTAATTAAGAAATTTAAACTAGAAGGTTAGCTATAGCAACGTTTTTATTAAATCTCGGTAATATGAACGGCCAGTCTTTTCTTTCTAGGCTTTCGTTTCAGGTCAAAGGCACCAGTCTTGTAGAAGCGTCACGTCAAGTCAATTATTTCTGATTTATGTACTTCGATCTCCACATTTTAAAATGGAAGCTACTTCAGGAGGTATGTAGTTAATTAGAAATCGTTATTTTTTTTTATAACTTCTATACGAGAAATGAAACAAATTATCTCAAAACGCAATGAAAATTGAAGTATATGTTACGACTTCCACGCAATTCCGTTGAATTTCGATCCAATTTATTTTTGTTAGTAGATTTAAGTGTTCTGAGAAACTTGTTCTGCTTAATTTATTAAAAACCTTCACATGATTAAACTTGCGAGCGCACGTTGTGAGAGCTTCAAAACAAAAGGCGAGATCTGACCGGTTAGATATATATTATGATAGTAGTAAGCCTAAATAACCTGCAGTTGTTTGGAACTAATACTGTAAGAGAGAAGAAGAACAACCTGACTCTCAAAATCGCCTCTAAAATGTGATATTTATTTATAGGTTTTTAGAATAGCCATTAATATGGGTCAACAGTATGATTGTAGACGGAACGGCCAACGCTACCCAAAATATTCCGTTTGCAGAAGTCTATAATGAAATGCTGTCACATCACCATTTCAATTGATTTGTGTTTTATGCCACTTTTTAACAATATATAGTTGAATCCTAACATTTTACCGATACTATCGGTTTCTCTAAAATCTGTAATATATTTGAATTATAATTCGCGTTTCAGCGTGTTGTTATTTGCTGTCAAGGAAAATAAATCGTCCTTAGTTTCTCCAGTTGATTTTTCAAAGCGACCAACATAGCTTTATTGATTTCATCTACTTCGTTTGCTCCCGGTGGAATCCGAAAATGTTTTTGTGTTGGTGATATAGTCGTCTTTTATCTAAGTAAACCTATCGTTACTTTTAGCCACGTTAAATATTGAATTATATGTGTAAAATTCAAGCAGTGCCAGACCACATTTGTTTGTTTCATTTAACTCGGTTGGTTGATAAAAATCGACGCTGAAGACACTTGATTGTAATAATAGTCTGAAGGTATAAAACTTGACTGACCATTAAATAATTTACGTCCAGGTTCAATTGCATGACTTCAACAGGCTCATCATCGTATTTTCTCTTTGATAATGCTGTTTTTATATTTACATCTCTGAATTTGCAATAACAACAAAATATTTTCGTAAGTGTGGGGCTATCGTCTCCTTCATTCTCATTTATGTTATTGCTGAAATAATGTTCGTAATTATACTGATATTTTAAGATATCCATATTACTTTTTAGGTTCTCCGGTAACTAATCCCAAATTAATGCTATTTAATTTGCAGCAAGTGCAATCATTACTTCCTTGGGCATGTTTTCCGACTTTTCTGAGGAGATTTTTTGTAATTCACCAATGCTATGATATGCTTTAAGTGATTGTAATATTTTTGTGTAGTTGGAGCGATCCGTTTGTGGTGTGATCGATGACATCATTTATGGTGATGTTTCGGTAAGAAACTTTAAACACAAATCCCAAAATCCCGTTGATGCTCGTATGTATAGTAAATAATTTTCAATGTTTCGGAACCAAATATCGCACCAATTCCATAGGAGGGGCTCAATCACCGAGGTTATAATAATATGTCACTTTTGAATTGTTTTTTCTATATGTGACCCAATGAGTCCCTACAACCGATAAACTATTCAGATTAGGGATTGCTGCTTTGTAACGTCCGAAACCTTGTCTAGGTAATGAAGCCCTCATATACACCCTCTCAAGTGCGTTTTTCCGTTTTCTTGGCATAACTTTCTATATCGATGTTAGATAGCGGTCGTCGAGGTACGAACCTTATTATTTGTTTGGTTTGTGACTTAACCAAACCAAAATCTTTACGGCCTTAGAAATAAATCATCTTTCGACTTTAAATACAAACCGGCACCGATTTTATTTTTCCTGCTTTTTTTTGCAGCTTTTATCCCTCGAACAATACAATACTTGTCAGTCCACTGTCTAATGATCCCAAAGCCAAACCCGGGAAATATTGGTACTAGCGATAATATTCCTCCAGCTTTAAGGATTGTTATTATTCTCAGTGAACAAATCTTTCTTTTGCCATCAGCTGCTTTCATTGATTTACGTGCTGCTGGCAAGTCTATTTTGGATACTCTTATGATATTTTTCTCATTATATTTTTTCTGCCGGCTTTTACTAGCTATACTCGGACTGGCTGCCTAACAACTGATCTAAAATCTACTTTGCGTAACGGCCAACTTTTATTGACACATTTCCCTTTTTGATTTATAAATTTAAGTAAAAATTTTACTTATAAAATATCAAATTTTGTAAACGATGCACATTATCGATTTGAAACCAAAATTTTCTATTGACAATTTCGATGAAAATGTCTGGCTTGGACATGAAAAGAAAATAATGAATAGATACAGTCCTAACCTTCATTCCTCTATTCGTGGTCTGTTAATTGGACCATCCAACTGTGGAAAAACTAATGTCATGATTTCACTGCTTACACACATCATTGGGCTATATTTCAAAAATGTCTATATTTACTCGAAATCACTGCATCAACCGAAATATGAGTATTTAAGGAAAATTTTAGCACCCATCAAAGGTCTAGGCTACAAATATTGTCATATTGAGTATGAATTTTCAGTAACTGATAAAGATGGTGATGTGAAATCAGGATGATGCCCTCAAGGATTTGATAGCTATATATTACTGTAATAATGTGGAAAAAGATTCCATTAATATTTGAAAAGTTCTTTGTAAACATCATGAATGAGGTGATCGACTTAAAACGTAAACTAGTGGAAGTTACCAATGCATTTAGAAAAAAGTTTACACAAATTAAATTTGCTAACGAATTAAACGATGTAGAATTGGAAACATGTTATGAATCCCAAATTATTCATCTACAAAATCACATAGTCCCAGTTTATCAGTGCAGTCGACTCAAATGTCTCAAACCTTTAAACCTATACAGTAGCAGCACATTTCAAAATTGGCGTTTGATAGAGCATTAACTAATATATCCCTTGCATCAGCTGACATCGCAACTTGCAATAGTTTAAATAACCACCGAAAATGATTACGTTTAAAACCATGTCTACATGATACAGTACATGTTGTATGGTATGGTTCAAAACCAAAACACACCAAACATTTTTTTGGTAATTTAGAGGTGCGTTTTTCAAATGGGAATATTGTCTTATACAAAAAATAAAAAAATATTACCAAATTCGATGGATCACCAGCACTTTATGGCTGCTATTTCTAAAAAAAAATCCCGAAGTCTACGTAAGGCACAAGAATTAAGCGATAATGTACTTCACGACGTACAAGGATAATTTGGATTCTACGAATGCTGTCTACAAAAAGTCTTTAAAAAAGTGATGGTTTATTGGAGACCTAATGGGAAAAATATTTACGATTTATTGAAACTGTGATAATGGACACAAAATTAGATGGTGGTATTAGAAGAAAAAATCTTTTCGGAAAATTACAGTTACCCACAAACAAAAAATTAGCTTGAAAATATAAAAAGTTGGTAGATCGTCTGTTATGGAGTTGTGTGGCAGGACAGATAACATGAAAATTAAATTATATCAATCATAGAGGAATTACGAGAAGAAACTATAACATATTAAGCTCATCCTTCAGTTCTTCATTAGATTTGAAATCTTTAATAATGGCCCATGGAGCCCAACCAAGAAAAAATCAAAATTGTGAATGAATTACATAGAACTGCTAGAAAAAAGTTTACAAAAAGGCCTACAATAATAAAAGGATACAGGACTTTGTGGAAAATTGATTTGGCTGAATTACAACAGTATGCTGATTAAAACGATGGTTATCGTTATATTTTAGTCTGCATAAATTGCTACTCTTAATTTGTCTACGCCAAAGCGATTAAAAACAAAATCGGTATAGAAGTTACTAATGCGAAGAAAAACATCATTGCATAGGCATCATATAGACCAACAAACTAGTAAAGTGATCAAGTTCTATAATAGTAACCTGTAAGCACTACTAAAAAAATATGATATTAATCGTTATTCCACTTACAGAACGAAGAAAGCTGCAATTGTTGAACAATTCATAAGAACTCTTAGAAATACTTTATATAAACAATTCTCGACAACAGTTTCTTACAAATAGATTAATTCACGATTTTCTCTCAAGATAAAATCACCCATCATGAGTAAGTTTAAATTCAGACCTTGATGGTCCTCGTAATATGTGATTTTTCTCATTACCTTTCTGACGACTAAATTTATCTGTTGTATTGTTCACAAGACTCATTTTTAGTCTTAACTGCACTGTGTTCTTTTTATTTGCTCTACTTATGCTAAATATTTAAACTGGGAAAAAGAAACGTAGACTAAAGATATAAATATTTATTTAATTATTGCATTCATTGAATATATAAAATTTACACATTTTCTTTTTCTTATTTACACAATTCACTCCCATCTTTGGTGGTCATATTTATCTCAGTTTCAGACCCCACATCTTCCTTTTCAACATTATTATCGGTAGCAATGTCATCTTGTGTGTTAAGAAACAGGCCGTATTTTGTTACCTATTTAGTTGGTAAATGCGTTATGTCTACGAGGAGTTCTTGTAGATTTTCATCTATCATATCAGCACAAAATTTATTCAGGTCCACTGATGTATGTAAGTACTTTTCACACAGGTGCGCTCCTGCGATAAAATTAAAAACATCTCCCATATATTTTATGTACTGACTTACGCCTCCACATCTGATCCATCAAAGGTTACAAACTTTAATATATCTTCTGCCATATTATTTAACGTACAGTTCAACCAAACCATGTAGGCATCAATACATTTAATGCAAATTTCGCTTGCAGGCATCTTAAGTAACAAAAAATAAAGAAAACGTTTAAGTAATCTGATGTGCTATTTATTAAAATGTATACATTCGCCAACCTAAATACCAGTATCGAATTTATTAATAAAAGTTGTTCTAGAGTACGAAGACTTAAAAAAGCCAGAAGATTGTTACCAGACAATACTCGAGTACCTTACCCCAAATAAGTTAAAGTGTACTTTCCATTAGACCCACCTACAATATCCATAATATTATCCGAAATAGTTTCAACTACAAGTTTTGTTAGAAATACATTAAATGTCACATTATCACTTGTATCCTGTAAACATACGAGGATAGTTTTTACAAGATGGGTATTTAATGAAACTATTTGTTTAATAACATAAACTTTTCCCACCATTAAAGCAGACATTTTTCTCCTTCCAACGCACTCAACATCTTTAATAATTATTTCAATAATTTTATCAATTTGATCAAAATCACCGTGAAATGCACTTTCAGAACACTTCGTGAATACTACATTTTTAGGTTACTATTGTATATGTCTACGAATGTGTGAAGACACTTCTTTTCCAACTAACCTTTATAGCAAATTTTCAAGATTGAATTAGGTCAATTGTGGGGGTGGCTTAACGACAGACACATCAACCGAAGTAGGGGCGTGTTCAAGGTCACATGACGTCACATTTAAAAATGGTAGAGTTAGACCTTCAAGGTCAAATTATAATGAAACTACTTTCTACATTTTACATTTTATTGATTAATTTTTCTATTGTTGTTCTTTTATACATACAATATAATCATTTAAACCTAAATTTCTCAGTTTGCTTAATAATTTATGTCCACTTGTGTCTTCTAAATATTCTTTCCAACTACACTTGCTAAATTACAAAGTTCAACATGATTCATATATCTAAGCAATATAATAATATCTTGAACCTTCGAGTCTTGCATTTCATAAGCGTAAAATTCAAAACAGGCTGCAAAAATTAAAAACTCTTCATACATCCTTCTCAAATTAAACTTTCCATATTAAGTATTACGTTAAACCTGTTCTAGACTCAAATTTTATTTAAGACAACCGAATCTTTAATGAAATTAATGAGTTTCTCCAAACAGTCAATAAATTTTAACTTTTTTATTTTACAAACAAATTCTAGTAAATTTAATTATCTGCTGCAATATTTATGACATGCACAGGTAGCCTCTTCATATTCAGAAGCCTAATCATAATAACGTCTCATCCATTCTGGTCGACTTTTCATTGAATCATTCATGTAACTACTTGCTGTTTCAGTGAAGTCATCACCTAATTTATTAATTGTCTTTTGCAAATTACTGTTCATATTTTTTCCACTTATTTTTTACATTCACGTCACCTTTTTATTGGCGACAGTGAACAATCTATATAATGACGATATATCTGCTCATAATGAATGTAACAGGATAAGTTCAACTCTAGTTTCTTGTCACACAGATATCGCTTTGGCAGCTTATCCCAAATTTGTTGCAAACTGAGTGAATTGATGTAACTTCTCAAATATTCGAGAAGGAAAAATGCTAGATCCTTTTCGTCAAAATTACACAAACTTTTTAAATTACTTCGGTATAAACAAATCGCTCTACATACTTACTCTATAGGTTTATCTTAAGATCAAGAAATTGACGGATTTTGTATTTCAGTGTATATTAGAAATTATTACAATCGGCCAAGCGCTTTCGCCGATTGTAATAATTTCTAATATACACTGAAATACAAAATCCGTCAATTTCTTGATTTCTTCGGTGTACAACCTGTTAATAACTTATTTATCTTAAGATATTTCTATATCTGATATTTCACACTGAATGAATGTAAATAGGATCAAACAGTTTTAAAGAAGGATTTGCAAGGTAGGAACCCATTCAAAGTTATCCAACTATTGACAACCAATAAAGTTAAGATCAAAGTCATGATCATATACGAGCCGAACTTAAGGTCATTCTCAAGGCCAAGCTTAAATTTGAACACCATGTTCAAAATTTAAGATCACGTCAAGGAGAAGTTTAAGGCTGCATTAAAGGACATGTTTGTAACCAAAAGAAAGTTCAACGCCATGTTCAAGGTCACGTCCAAGGTCGTATTCAAGGTTAGGGTCACGGGACAGGACTAGGGTCGAGGAGTAGAGGTAACATCGGAATCTCTTTTTCACACTACTAAAGACAGTGCCGAGTCAATGAATATCTTCATAATGTGCAAACCGAATTTTAATCCCGATATCCGTCAATTTTTGTAGCCCGCATTTCGGTCTACGTACCAATTTCTACATTTCTTGGTTAAACTATAGTTTCATTGCAAGCTCGTTTGCATTCCTAGATTTTTATTCACCTTTTCTATGGACTTCTGAATTCTTTCAGATCAACATCGATCTAGTTTAAGGCAGCAGAGAACTTGGAGACTTTCCAGGTCTCATCATAAAACTACGAAAGAGTTTGGTTAGGTGTGTACGTAAGGAAAGTTCTACTCTTCTTCTTGCCGTGCTATATTCGTTTAACGGCCGTTAGAGATCATGTTGGCTATGGTGATTTTGTTTGCAGCAAATCTGAAAAGTGGTTCCGAAGTCAATTCAAAACAATATCGTTTCGCACTGTTGATATAACTATTAAATTATTTACATATTGCGTATTTACCTTGAACAATGATTCAGGAAGGACACTGCACTCACGTGTATAAATTAATTTAAAAATTATATTCTATTAAGAATTTAACTTTCGTAAATTCACAGAGGTCAAGATGACCACGTGTGTCATTTTGAAGTTAAAGTGGTACTGAAAGGCACCGATGGTATTTTTTGTAAGTAATGAGGGTTGTTTTGGCTATTGATGGTTTAACGAGTCTAGTCCGAAAAAGCAATGTGTTTTTAGTTTTTGAATTACACTTTTTAGGTTTTTGTATATTATAACAACCTAAAAAATATAATTCATCAGCATCTCAAACGCTCCCAGTTGTATCATTCCTTTAACGATGTTCAAAATACGGCACTTGACAATTCCAAACTGCAATCTAATATTCCCTTAGAACTCTTTCACAATTTGGAGCATTTGTTCGAAATGGCTTTTGATAGCAGCCATCAGTTTAAGATCATTCATGTATAGAAGATGATTCAATCTTACTATCCCTTCGTTGTTATTTCTTATACAAAAGCCGTATGTGGTGGAGTTCAAACGGCGTGAAAGTGGGTTCATTGCAGGGCATAACTACAATGAGCTTAGTGAATGGCCTTGAAATATTCCCTGAAATATATAGGGATTGTATTAGTTTTGATGGTATCACTGGATGCCACTTGCAATTGGATCCTAGTTCTCCAGGTTGTCATAATGCGTTGTAAAAAGGAAACAAAATTATCATCGACCCTATACATTTTCAATATAGTTTTGAGCCACTCTGTGGCACTGATTCGAAGGCCTTCTCATAATCCACGTAGGCAGGAAAGAGATTTCTTCGGTTGGTATAGGCTTGGTTAAATATGATAGTCAAAAATCAAATATTCCTTGCATTCTATTGCTCCCCTGGTGCATCTTCTCTGTTGAGTTGCAATGATTTTATTTTGTTCACAATGTGCATAGATGCGTTGGGTCAAGCAGGAGGTAAAGGAAGGCAGGTGATTGGCCTATACTTAGCTGGGTCATGTGTGTTATGTTGGTTGTTTTGGTCAAAGATACGTAATACCTTCTGTTAGAAACAATGGCATTTTTGCTGAGTTTAGAAAAACATCATTAATAAGTTTAGCCAGTTGATGGTATAGACACCAGAAGTTCTTGAGCAAGTAGTTATTGATCCCGTCGAGACTTGGAGCTTTCCAGGGATTCCTTGATTATTCCTGAAATTTCCTTGTGGGTAAATGGCCCAAATTGCATCTGACTGTGGTCTTGACTGATTTCGTGTTCTTCATTGACCCAGCTTACTGCGATGTTACAATTGGCGGGTATGGAATGCTGGCTTCCCCAGAAATCTTCCACCTGCTCTCTATTGGGATATTTATTATCTGTCATGTTAGGTGGAGAGTTTAGCTTACGGTAGAAAGTTTTTCTGATTGTTGGAACAGCGCATTGTCTCGTTTTTGGTTATTGCTTGTGTTGTATCTCTTTAGCAGTCCTGTAATAACAGATAGCGTCTGTTTCAGCGTGTTGAAAAATTGTTGAGTGATAGCATTCAGTAGATATTGTCTTGTGCCCTTGATGTACTCTGTCAGTTGTCCTATATATTTTCGAAGATTTTTGATTTTCTTACTTAGACGCCTTTTCCATGGTGGTGTGTTGGTCTCTGTTCTGGGTTCTGATATATTATTATTATTGTCATTAGATTTACAAGCCAAACGGCTTCGCAATCCCTTCAGGGATTATTGACTCATACCAAGTATACAAACACACCAAAAGTATGAAACTCTGTGGGGACACTTTCCATGTTATCGGGTTCTAGGTGGCGTGGTGTTCTGTACTTCCTACAAAATTTCTGAAGGTCCTCGCTGTTGCAAAGAGAAGTATTTTCTGAATCGGTTTCTACAGATGGTAGTAGTGAACATTACCCGATTCGCTCTATCCCCCCACTCCTTGACCCTGACATTGCTCCCTCCTACGTCAAGAGTAGTTATTCCGGCGGTATAGACCGGGCCCCTTTTTTTGAGCCCCTTCCGGGAGCCCCATTTTCTAGTGCTCCACCCGAGTACACCTTAGGGCTCCGCTAAAGTTCCGTCCGGGATCCTGATTTTTCAGAGCCCCGTCCGGGTTCCCATTTTCTAGTACTTCACTCGGGTACCCCATAGGGCTTCGTTAAAGTTCCGTCCGGGGACCCCATTTTTTAGAGCTCCTTCCGAAGTCCCCCTTTTCTAAACTTTATCTGGATACCCTATAGGACTCCTATAAAGTTCCATCCAAGGGCTCCATTTTCTAGAGCGGATCCCGTTCAAGCTCCGGCTAAAGGTCAAATTTTTCCCTGAACCCCCACCCAAGGGCCCCATTTGGGCGTTGGCTTTCGCATTTACATCAGCTGTCAATTGTTATATACGTCAGCTATCATTTACATTAGGCTTTAACCCCACTTTTTATTAGGTCCTATTTAATAGAGCGAAAATACGCTTTTCAGTAAAAAATAATCTATTAGAATTTGAACAAATATTTCATTCAATTTAAAGACTTGTAGACAATCTGACAAGGAAATTCTGTAAATAGAGAACTTACTGTGGACCGTGGTGATGCAAACACGCCATTTTACAATTTCATTTTAACAAGTTTCTAGCTAATTCAATAGATGATGATAGGAATACTGTATTTCCCTTATTTTATATGTCCTATTTTTAGGACAAAGCCCCCGAAGTCCCATTTTCTAGTTGTTATCTGTCATACGTCAGCTGTTATGTCAAATAATGATCGCGCGTTAAAGTTTAGAGAAAACACCATTTGATATATATTTTTTTACTTTGAAAAGGTAAAATTTGGAAAAAAGAGTTGATACGAAGCTACGAGACATATGAATTTTATGTAATAAAAAGTGGAGTTATACAATATGCCCCTTAGAACGCACGGGGAAAATATAACAAATATATACTTCATTTTTATTTCATCAAACATTATATTTTACTGTAATATAAAGAGTGAATAATAAACAAATATTTAGCTGGTAAATCAACAATGTGAATTTATATTTAGGGCCCCCTATGGCAAACAATTTCGAGTTATAACCTTTTTTTTTGACATATATAATAGGTAAATCTAAATTACTTTAATAATAATTCAAAACGTAATATTTTAATTTATTTTTTCAATTTATACAAACATATCCTTAATCTGATATATATTGTCACATATTTAGATTTTATTCCTGGGTATAGAATGTTTAGGACTGGAGGAGGAGGACCATCCACAAACCAAATAGTTTCTTGAATCGATTTTCACATCATCTGGAAGGTCTTTGTCAGCATAAGGTATAGTATATCTAAAAAAATAAACAATTTTTAGCAAACATAATTAAGTTGGATTTCCTTTAACCATAGGTTTATTTAATGTGATAAAAAGTTAATAAAATATGGAAAAAAGTAAAAAGTGCTTAAGAGGAATCTGATTATTTAAAATACTAACATAATGGTGAGAGTTATTAAAGAGATAAAAAGTAATCTAGGCATGAGTTTTTGTTTATGTCTCTTTTAATTCAATATAATAAAAAATTTCAAGATATGTATAAGCAAGGTTTTGAGCATAGGTATATATAAAATATGAAATAAACTATTTAACAGTGTACAGCAAAACCACAAGTTTCATTTATCATGATGAGCTAATGGTTCAACGAATCGATAATAGCCTAACTAACTCACTGATATGCTTTTCTCTAATTTTCCGTGAAATATGAAAGTGTTTTTTTATTTTGTTATTTTAAATACATAATTTCCTATTTTTTACAAATTTTAAACGCTTTTAAATTGTCATAATTATGTTTTAGATATGACATCTTATATCAATATTAAAAACACTCTAGTGTAAGAAATTAAATATTTGACTTTGTTACTACTCAAAATTCACCAAAAGTTGTATAAATAATATGAAAATATTAGAAAGGTTTCTTACTGCATTGGAAAAGACATAAAATTATAAAAAAAAAACTATAATAATGGGTTAAGTATTAAAAATGTATAATTTGAAAAATTAAAAGCTCAAGTGATGCCTTGTGTAGATTTTTATCCAAAAATAGGGTGTTTTCAGGACAGAAATTAGTCACAGACTAAGGAATATGGACAATAAATTAAAGGTTCAAGTATATCTTGTATAGATTTTTTGTATAAAAATAGGGCATGTTCTGTAGAATACTTTAAATCGTGGATCATAATTTCGTTTAGATATGAGTTTAAATATTAAAATTAAAACCACTGTGATGTAAGAAATTAAATATTTTGCCTTTTGTTGACTTCTCAAAAATTCATCAAAAGCTGTACAAAATAATATGAACAATAATGTCAAAGAGGTTTCCTACTGCGTTGGAAAAGACATAAAATTACAAAAAAATGCTATAACAAGTGGTTAAATCAACTGTTAGAAATGTCTAATTTGAAAAATTACAGGCCGAAGTAGCGTCTTGTGGAGATTTTTATACAAAATAGAGCGTTTTTAGAAGAGAAATTACACATTGACTAATTGATATGGGCAATAAATTAAAAGGTCCAAGTGTATTTTCTGATTTTTAATATAAAAATAGGGTATGTTCTGTTAGATACTTACAAGAAGGGGTATTTTGACATGTTAAAATGTATAATTTGAAAATTAAAGACTCCTGAAGTGTCTCTTACGAATTTTTTATACAAAATATGGTGTTTTCTGGAGAGAAATTGTACCCTAAGTGATGTTGACAATAAACTAAAAGACCAAATGTATCCTATATAGATTTTTTATATAAAAATAGGTTATGTTCTGTAGAATACTTAAAAAAAAGGGTTATTTCGTTCTGTTAAAAATGTATAATTTGAAAATTAAAGACCCATAAGATGTCTTTTATGGATTTTTTATACAAAATATGGCTTTTTCTGGAGAGAAATTGTACCCTAAGCGATATGGACAATAAATTAAAAGTCCAAATGTATCTTGAATAGATTTTTTATATAAAGATAGGATATGTTCTGTAGGATACCTACAAAAAGGGTTATCTTGATGTGTTAAAATGTATAATTTGAAATTAAAGACCGCTGAAATGTCTCTTATGGATTTTTTATACAAAATATGGTGTTTTCTGGAGAGAAATTGTACTCTAAGTGATATGGACAATAAATTAAAAATCCATATGTATCTTGTCTAATTTTTTATATAAAAATGGGGTATGTTCTGTAGGATACTTACAAAAAGGGTTATTTTGATATGTTAAAATATATAATTTGAAAATTAAAAACCCCTGAAGTGTCTCTTACGAGTTTTTTTTATTCAAAATATGTTGTTTTCTGTAGAGAAATTGTACCCTAAGTGATGTTGACAATAAACTAAGAGTCCAAATTTATCCTATATAGATTTTTTATATAAAAATAGGGTATGTTCTGTAGAATACTTAAAAAAAAAGAGTAATTTCGTTTTGTTACAAATGTATAATTTGAAAATTAAAGACCCATGAGATGTCTTTTATGGATTTTTTATACAAAATATGATATGTCTCGAAAAAAATTATACATTAAGTAATATGGACAATAAATTAAAGGTCCAAGTGTATCTTGTGTAGATTTTTTATATAAAAATAGGGTATACACTGTAGAATACTTACATAAAAGGATATATGTTCTACAACAAATCCTCATAAAGTTCCAGAAGGCCAACACAGTCCCAAGAAGCATATATTTCAATATTCTTTTCAGTTCTATTATGTATCTCTTCTGGACGTATTACGTTTACCTACAAAAAATTTTTAACACAAAATATCAGTTAACTATTAAATATATAGTAATCACAATGAGTTGATGGTTTAATAAATCGATAATAGTCATAACTTAGTCACAGATATGTTTTTCTCTTTTTTCCCTAATAGAGAGGTGTAAGCCATGTTTCAACATTAATACTCTAGTTGCTGTTGTTGTTGAAACTGCTGCCACAATAGAAGTATTCACGTATTTAAATTTTACCTAAAATTGGAAAAGTTACAATATTTTCCCTCAAATTAACAAAAAAACCATACCACTAAAATTGTTACTTACAAAGAGGGTTATTTCGTTCTATTAAAAATGTATAATTTGAAAATTAAAGACATGTGAGATGTCTTTTGTGGATTTTTTATAAAAAATATGGTATGTATCAAAAGAAATTATACACCAAGTAATACGGGCAATAAATTAATGGTCCAAGTGTATCTTGTGTAGATTTTTTATATAAAAATAGGGTATATTCTGTAGAATACTTACATAAAAAGGATATTTGTTCTACAATAAATCCTCATAAAATTCCAAAAGGGCCACACAGTCCCAAGTAGCATATATTTCATTATACTTTTCAGTTCTATATGTATCTCTTCTGGACGTATTACGATTACCTACAAAAAATTTTTAACACAAAGTTTCAGTTAATTATTAAATATAGAGTTATCAAAATGAGTTGATGGTTTAATAAATCGATAATAGTCATAACTCACTCACAGATATGTTCTTCTCTTTTTTCCATAACAGAGAGGTGTAAGCCATGTTTCAACGTTAATACATTAGTTACTGTTGTAGCCGAAACTGCTGCCACAATAGAAGTATTCAGGTATTTAGATTTTACCTAAAATTGGAAAAGTTACAATGTTTTTCTTTAAATTAACAAAAAAAAATACCACTAAAATTGTTACTTTTTATTAAATTAAAAATGAAACTTCTTGTTTTAAAATTGATATTTGCATCAAAGAAAAATTTATATCATATTAATAAGTTTTCTACTATACAGTACTGATAAGCAACTTAAAAACTGACCTTCATTGGTATGCTGCAAGCATTGTTGTGATAAATGCAAATATGTTTGACTAAATTCAAGCTTATTCTAAAAAGTTCGAGTTAGTAAAAAATTAAATAGCAATAAGGTGTATAATTTTTAAATAACAAATAGAAAGCTAATTTATATACATTAGGGTAAAATTTACGCAGTTAATAATTAGTTGTCCTATTACTTTTTATGGTTTATTGGTAAATAGGCTATCATTCTTGACATCCTCGTCGTCCCACCACCACAAATAAACGAAACAAATGTCTGCATATTTGATTTTTCTCTCTCAAAATTGACTTAAGATATTTTTATTCTTGTCTATCTGCTTCTATATGCTGTTTATTTCACATCGGGAGTATTCGTTACATGCCAAATTCTTTCTTGAATGTATTTCTGGCCCATATATATTTCCGATATAAAGTACGGCATATCTAAAAAATTTACTTTTTCAAAAATTTTTTTTAAGAGGAGAAAGTAAAGCTAGAAGAAGAACACCCTTTTGCAAAATTAAGAAAATCATTATTTCTGTTTTAAATATTTCCCAGCCCCCATTTTTACAAAGTAGTTCTGTTTTTTTATACGTTTACATAAATTAAAAATGTGCTTATGTGTCTCAAATACTATTAAAAAGTAATTTTTGAAATTCACTCATCGAAAAATTTTCTAAGCTGACATTTTAAGATAAAAATGTAACCAAAGCTACCTATTAAATTTTTCTTAAGTATTTTATCAGAAAAACACTAAAATGTACCTGACATAAAAAAAATCAATGACGTAATTTGAAAAAATATTTCATTTTCGACAAAAAAAAAATAATCCAAAAACTTATCTGTCTAAATTTTAAGCATTATTTCGAATAGAAACTAATTAAAATGCTCTCTAAACATGAATAAATCATCCACCATTTGTTGAAACTACAAACTAGAAAAAAATAAATCCACCAATTTTAGACGCCGTTGTCGTGCAAGCTATACTTTGCACCAATCAGATATTTACTACAAAAATTACTATTTAACTACGTAAATTGAAAATATACTGCTTTTTTCTAACAGAAAATAATTAAAAATGCACGCTAAACATATAGAAATCAATTAATATTCGATCAAATTTTAAAATAAAAGAAAATAAATCCCAGAGCTCTGTTACCGGCATCCATTGAGCGTGCCAGCCATGTAAGCCATTGCAGACATAAAGTACAATCTAAAAATTTTCTGGGTTCCTCATTTGATTAATTTACAGAAACTATATCTTAATACCTTACTAACGCAGCAATCACGCTATAAAAAAATACAATAACGCTAATGGTTTAATTTCCTATTACCGATCTTTAAGATAACATCTTGTTAGATTTTATGAATAAAAATAAAACGGTTTTTTATAAGACCATTCGCCCTGGAATTATATCAAAATTTATCTTAAAACTTACCTCTTTCAATTTTTTTAAGGGTTTTGTCGAACAAAAACTGATTAAAAATGCACTCACATATAAAATTCAATTAAAAATTCACTTTACACGCTTAAAATCTGTAATAAAACGAATATTATCGGCCATTATGGTTGCGGTACGAATATTGACATAATACTGACACACTTTTTAAAAGCAGTTCTACCGGCGGATCGATAAAAAAGATCGGGTCTGTTACCTGCCTTCACATCGAAAGTTCCATGAATTACATACAGTTCCGATCGCCCTTTTCAGTACTGGAAACCATACTTTCAAACCTTTTTTAAATTCGAATTGTGTCTGCTTCTATTTTTTCAACAAAATAACATTGTGGAAATCCTAAGTAGACTATAATTTATTTTAGATTGCTAAGTTAATGTTGAAACACAATAAACAAGCATGTAAAATGTGTGTCTTTGGGTAAAATAGGTATAAATTACAGTTTTTAGAGTACAACTAGTAATAATATTTATTTAAATTATAAAATCAGATGTTGCTGTAATGAAATGTAAAGAAAATTTTCGTTGTTCGAGCTGTATTACTTTTTAATAAAAATAATGTAATTAATACTTTTTTTTTATATAACAGTTCCAAAAATCGGATTGTCCATTGGGTAGTAATTTACCCCTTCCACGCCTTAAACTTTGTCATGACCTTAAAAAATATACGAGTATATGCTTTGAAAGCTGGCGTGATAATTCACCCCCACTCTTTAAACTTAATCCACGCCTTGAAAATATGCACGCTTCCTCGATGCCTTGAAAACTGGCGTTCGATCTAACATATGTGATGAATATATATGACGCCATTTTAACCTGAAGTATACCATTATAAACGCCCATGCGCCGTGGAATGATTTTTTATTCACGTTAATATCATAATTTTAAAATATTTTTTTGCAGTGCATATTTTAAAAGTGATTGTTGTTACAGGTAATTTTTATTTAATACATTTTTCCACAGCCAGTATTTCAAAAAATTTTTAATAATTTGACATTTTGTTTCTTACCAGTTGAGTTATTTTAATAAAATTCTGTGTACTCTTCAAAAATAATCTTTTATGAAGGAATTATTCCCAAAAAATACGCACAGAATTTCCTTCGATGTATTTGAAGGAGAAAAATACCTTTTTAATATTTCCGTTTTCAAATATCATGGATTTCTTTTACAACAGCATTTTGTTCTTATAGATCCTTTTAAGTTCAGAATTTTGTACTTCTCCTACAGAAACCAAGACATAAGTTAAATAATGTCAAAATAAATGCGAAGTATCTAAATTCAATGATTATTTCGCCTTTAGTGCTCTAATTTCCTTGTTTTCCTGGAGAAGTTATAACAAAGGTATCGAAAATGCAAGATATTAGTTAAAATAAATCCAATAATCTTTGAGATATTTTCTTATTTCCCTAAAAAATGGATTTCGGGGAGTAAATTAATACAAACGTTTGTGACATTCTGTCTATAAGCTAAGTTCAGAATCTTGTACTTCTCCTAAAAAAAACAACAAGGAATATAGGTTCAATAAAATCGAAATAAGAACGAAAGATCTAAATTCAATGACTATTTCGGATTTGGTGCTGTAATTTCTTTGCTGTTCCTAGCTAACCTATAAAAGAAGTATCCAAAATGCCGGATTTTTAAAATATTATAAAAACTATTATTCTTAGAGGTATTTACGTATTTCCCTAAAAAGTGGACATCGGGAAGTAAATTAAGAAAAACGGCCCAGTTTCCATTTTCTGTCTATAAGCGTAGTTCAAAATCTTGTACTTCTCTTGTAAAAAAAAAACAAAAATTATATGTTAAATAATGTTGAAATATGAACGAAATGTCTAAATTCTGTTATTTTTCGCCTCTTGGTGCTATAATTTTTAATATATTTCGGCAGCACAACTACAAGAATCTCTGAAGGATTTAATTTTCAATTATATTTAGAATATAGAATTTTACTTTAGAGTGAATAAAATCTAAATATGAACGGAATATCTAAATTTAGTTACTATTTCGTATTTGGGGTTATGATTTCCTTGCTTTCCTAGAGAAGTTACAACAAAAGTATTGAAAAATGCAGGATTTTTAAATATTATACAAAATAAAACTAATAATCAAAGAAATATTTTTGCATTTCCCTAAAAAACGGCATTCGAAAAGTAAATTAATATAAACGCCACATTTTTGACTTTCTGTCGATAACCTAAGTTCAGAATCTTATACTTCTATAAAAAACAAAAAATATAGATTAAATAAATTTGAAATATGACGAAACATCTAAATTCTATGAGTTTTCGTCCTTGGTACTATAATTTGTAATATATTTCGGCAACAGGACAACGAAAATCTGGGAAGGTTTTAATTTTCAATTATATTACGAATATAGAATAGCATTTTAGAGTGCAGAAATAAAAATATTAACGAAATATCTAAATTTAGTAATTATTTCGTCTTTGATGTTCGTCTTTCGTATCAAATTTGCAGAATTTTTAAAATATTATGCAAAATAAAACTAATAATGAAAGAGATATTTTCGTATTTCCAAAAAAAAAAGAAATTAAATTCGGGAAGTAAATTGATACAAACGACTCATTTTTGACTTTATGTCTATAAGTTAAGCTCAGAATCTTATACTTCTCCTGCGAAAAGATAGAAATATGGTCGAAATAAGAACGAAATGTCTTCAATCAATGATTGACGACCTTATTTAGGGAAATAAGAAAATATCTCAAAGATTATTGAATTTATTTTAAATAATATCCTGCATTTTCGATACCTCTGTTATAACTTCTCTAGGAAAACAAGGAAATTAGAACACTAAAGGCGAAATAATCATTGAATTTAGATACTTCGCATTTATTTTGACATTATTTAACTTATGTCTTGGTTTCTGTAGGAGAAGTACAAAATTCTGAACTTAAAAGGATCTATAAGAACAAAATGCTGTTGTAAAAGAAATCCATGATATTTGAAAACGGAAATATTAAAAAGGTATTTTTCTCCTTCAAATACATCGAAGGAAATTCTGTGCGTATTTTTTGGGAATAATTCCTTCATAAAAGATTATTTTTGAAAAGTACACAGAATTTTATTAAAATAACTCAACTGGTAAGAAACAAAAAGTCAAATTATTAAAAATTTTTTGAAATACTGGCTGTGGAAAAATGTATTAAATAAAAATTACCTGTAACAACAATCACTTTTAAAATATGCACTGCAAAAAAATATTTTAAAATTATGATATTAACGTGAATAAAAAATCATTCCACGGCGCATGGGCGTTTATAATGGTATACTTCAGGGTAAAATGGCGTCATATATATTCATCACATATGTTAGGTCGAACGCCAGTTTTCAAGGCATCGAGGAAGCGTGCATATTTTCAAGGCGTGGATTAAGTTTAAAGAGTGGGGGTGAATTATCACGCCAGCTTTCAAAGCATATACTCGTATATTTTTTAAGGTCATGACAAAGTTTAAGGCGTGGAAGGGGTAAATTACTACCCAATGGACAATCCGATTTTTGGAACTGTTATATAAAAAAAAAAGTATTAATTACATTATTTTTATTAAAAAGTAATACAGCTCGAACAACGAAAATTTTCTTTACATTTCATTACAGCAACATCTGATTTTATAATTTAAATAAATATTATTACTAGTTGTACTCTAAAAACTGTAATTTATACCTATTTTACCCAAAGACACACATTTTACATGCTTGTTTATTGTGTTTCAACATTAACTTAGCAATCTAAAATAAATTATAGTCTACTTAGGATTTCCACAATGTTATTTTGTTGAAAAAATAGAAGCAGACACAATTCGAATTTAAAAAAGGTTTGAAAGTATGGTTTCCAGTACTGAAAATGGCGATCGGAACTGTATGTAATTCATGGAACTTTCGATGTGAAGGCAGGTAACAGACCCGATCTTTTTTATCGATCCGCCGGTAGAACTGCTTTTAAAAAGTGTGTCAGTATTATGTCAATATTCGTACCGCAACCATAATGGCCGATAATATTCGTTTTATTACAGATTTTAAGCGTGTAAAGTGAATTTTTAATTGAATTTTATATGTTGAGTGCATTTTTAATCAGTTTTTGTTCGACTAAACCCTTAAGAAAATTGAAAGAGGTAAGTTTTAAGATAAATTTTGATATAATTCCAGGGCGAATGGTCTTATAAAAAACCGTTTTATTTTTATTCATAAAATCTAACAAGATGTTATCTTAAAGATCGGTAATAGGAAATTAAACCATTAGCGTTATTGTATTTTTTTATAGCGTGATTGCTGCGTTAGTAAGGTATTAAGATATAGTTTCTGTAAATTAATCAAATGAGGAACCCAGAAAATTTTTAGATTGTACTTTATGTCTGCAATGGCTTACATGGCTGGCACGCTCAATGGATGCCGGTAACAGAGCTCTGGGATTTATTTTCTTTTATTTTAAAATTTGATCGAATATTAATTGATTTCTATATGTTTAGCGTGCATTTTTAATTATTTTCTGTTAGAAAAAAGCAGTATATTTTCAATTTACGTAGTTAAATAGTAATTTTTGTAGTAAATATCTGATTGGTGCAAAGTATAGCTTGCACGACAACGGCGTCTAAAATTGGTGGATTTATTTTTTTCTAGTTTGTAGTTTCAACAAATGGTGGATGATTTATTCATGTTTAGAGAGCATTTTAATTAGTTTCTATTCGAAATAATGCTTAAAATTTAGACAGATAAGTTTTTGGATTATTTTTTTTTTGTCGAAAATGAAATATTTTTTCAAATTACGTCATTGATTTTTTTTATGTCAGGTACATTTTAGTGTTTTTCTGATAAAATACTTAAGAAAAATTTAATAGGTAGCTTTGGTTACATTTTTATCTTAAAATGTCAGCTTAGAAAATTTTTCGATGAGTGAATTTCAAAAATTACTTTTTAATAGTATTTGAGACACATAAGCACATTTTTAATTTATGTAAACGTATAAAAAAACAGAACTACTTTGTAAAAATGGGGGCTGGGAAATATTTAAAACAGAAATAATGATTTTCTTAATTTTGCAAAAGGGTGTTCTTCTTCTAGCTTTACTTTCTCCTCTTAAAAAAAATTTTTGAAAAAGTAAATTTTTTAGATATGCCGTACTTTATATCGGAAATATATATGGGCCAGAAATACATTCAAGAAAGAATTTGGCATGTAACGAATACTCCCGATGTGAAATAAACAGCATATAGAAGCAGATAGACAAGAATAAAAATATCTTAAGTCAATTTTGAGAGAGAAAAATCAAATATGCAGACATTTGTTTCGTTTATTTGTGGTGGTGGGACGACGAGGATGTCAAGAATGATAGCCTATTTACCAATAAACCATAAAAAGTAATAGGACAACTAATTATCAACTGCGTAAATTTTACCCTAATGTATATAAATTAGCTTTTTATTTGTTATTTAAAAATTATACACCTTATTGCTATTTAATTTTTTACTAACTCGAACTTTTTAGAATAAACTTGAATTTAGTCAAACATATTTGCATTTATCACAACAATGCTTGCAGCATACCAATGAAGGTCAGTTTTTAAGTTGCTTATCAGTACTGTATAGTAGAAAACTTATTAATATGATATAAATTTTTCTTTGATGCAAATATCAATTTTAAAACAAGAAGTTTCATTTTTAATTTAATAAAAAGTAACAATTTTAGTGGTATTTTTTTTTTGTTAATTTAAAGAAAAACATTGTAACTTTTCCAATTTTAGATAAAATCTAAATACCTGAATACTTCTATTGTGGCAGCAGTTTCGGCTACAACAGTAACTAATGTATTAACGTTGAAACATGGCTTACACCTCTCTGTTATGGAAAAAAGAGAAGAACATATCTGTGAGTGAGTTATGACTATTATCGATTTATTAAACCATCAACTCATTTTGATAACTCTATATTTAATAATTAACTGAAACTTTGTGTTAAAAATTTTTTGTAGGTAATCGTAATACGTCCAGAAGAGATACATATAGAACTGAAAAGTATAATGAAATATATGCTACTTGGGACTGTGTGGCCCTTTTGGAATTTTATGAGGATTTATTGTAGAACAAATATCCTTTTTATGTAAGTATTCTACAGAATATACCCTATTTTTATATAAAAAATCTACACAAGATACACTTGGACCATTAATTTATTGCCCGTATTACTTGGTGTATAATTTCTTTTGATACATACCATATTTTTTACAAAAAATCCACAAAAGACATCTCACGTGTCTTTAATTTTCAAATTATACATTTTTAATAGAACGAAATAACCCTCTTTGTAAGTAACAATTTTAGTGGTATGGTTTTTTTGTTAATTTGAAGGAAAATATTGTAACTTTTCCAATTTTAGGTAAAATTTAAATACGTGAATACTTCTATTGTGGCAGCAGTTTCAACAACAACAGCAACTAGAGTATTAATGTTGAAACATGGCTTACACCTCTCTATTAGGGAAAAAAGAGAAAAACATATCTGTGACTAAGTTATGACTATTATCGATTTATTAAACCATCAACTCATTGTGATTACTATATATTTAATAGTTAACTGATATTTTGTGTTAAAAAATTTTTTGTAGGTAAACGTAATACGTCCAGAAGAGATACATAATAGAACTGAAAAGAATATTGAAATATATGCTACTTGGGACTGTGTTGGCCTTCTGGAACTTTATGAGGATTTGTTGTAGAACATATATCTTTTTATGTAAGTATTCTACAGTGTATACCCTATTTTTATATAAAAAATCTACACAAGATACACTTGGACCTTTAATTTATTGTCCATATTACTTAATGTATAATTTTTTTCGAGACATATCATATTTTGTATAAAAAATCCATAAAAGACATCTCATGGGTCTTTAATTTTCAAATTATACATTTGTAACAAAACGAAATTACTCTTTTTTTTTAAGTATTCTACAGAACATACCCTATTTTTATATAAAAAATCTATATAGGATACATTTGGACTCTTAGTTTATTGTCAACATCACTTAGGGTACAATTTCTCTACAGAAAACAACATATTTTGAATAAAAAAAACTCGTAAGAGACACTTCAGGGGTTTTTAATTTTCAAATTATATATTTTAACATATCAAAATAACCCTTTTTGTAAGTATCCTACAGAACATACCCCATTTTTATATAAAAAATTAGACAAGATACATATGGATTTTTAATTTATTGTCCATATCACTTAGAGTACAATTTCTCTCCAGAAAACACCATATTTTGTATAAAAAATCCATAAGAGACATTTCAGCGGTCTTTAATTTCAAATTATACATTTTAACACATCAAGATAACCCTTTTTGTAGGTATCCTACAGAACATATCCTATCTTTATATAAAAAATCTATTCAAGATACATTTGGACTTTTAATTTATTGTCCATATCGCTTAGGGTACAATTTCTCTCCAGAAAAAGCTATATTTTGTATAAAAAATCCATAAAAGACATCTTATGGGTCTTTAATTTTCAAATTATACATTTTTAACAGAACGAAATAACTCTTTTTTTTAAGTATTCTACAGAACATACCCTATTTTTATATAAAAAATCTATATAGGATACATTTGGTCTTTTAGTTTATTGTCAACATCACTTAGGGTACAATTTCTCTCCAGAAAACACCATATTTTGTATAAAAAATTCGTAAGAGACACTTCAGGAGTCTTTAATTTTCAAATTATACATTTTAACATGTCAAAATACCCCTTCTTGTAAGTATCTAACAGAACATACCCTATTTTTATATTAAAAATCAGAAAATACACTTGGACCTTTTAATTTATTGCCCATATCAATTAGTCAATGTGTAATTTCTCTTCTAAAAACGCTCTATTTTGTATAAAAATCTCCACAAGACGCTACTTCGGCCTGTAATTTTTCAAATTAGACATTTCTAACAGTTGATTTAACCACTTGTTATAGCATTTTTTTGTAATTTTATGTCTTTTCCAACGCAGTAGGAAACCTCTTTGACATTATTGTTCATATTATTTTGTACAGCTTTTGATGAATTTTTGAGAAGTCAACAAAAGGCAAAATATTTAATTTCTTACATCACAGTGGTTTTAATTTTAATATTTAAACTCATATCTAAACGAAATTATGATCCACGATTTAAAGTATTCTACAGAACATGCCCTATTTTTATACAAAAAATCTATACAAGATATACTTGAACCTTTAATTTATTGTCCATATTCCTTAGTCTGTGACTAATTTCTGTCCTGAAAACACCCTATTTTTGGATAAAAATCTACACAAGGCATCACTTGAGCTTTTAATTTTTCAAATTACACATTTTTAATACTTAACCCATTATTATAGTTTTTTTTTTATAATTTTATGTCTTTTCCAATGCAGTAAGAAACCTTTCTAATATTTTCATATTATTTATACAACTTTTGGTGAATTTTGAGTAGTAACAAAGTCAAATATTTAATTTCTTACACTAGAGTGTTTTTAATATTGATATAAGATGTCATATCTAAAACATAATTATGACAATTTAAAAGCGTTTAAAATTTGTAAAAAATAGGAAATTATGTATTTAAAATAGCAAAATAAAAAAACACTTTCATATTTCACGGAAAATTAGAGAAAAGCATATCAGTGAGTTAGTTAGGCTATTATCGATTCGTTGAACCATTAGCTCATCATGATAAATGAAACTTGTGGTTTTGCTGTACACTGTTAAATAGTTTATTTCATATTTTATATATACCTATGCTCAAAACCTTGCTTATACATATCTTGAAATTTTTTATTATATTGAATTAAAAGAGACATAAACAAAAACTCATGCCTAGATTACTTTTTATCTCTTTAATAACTCTCACCATTATGTTAGTATTTTAAATAATCAGTTTCCTCTTAAGCACTTTTTACTTTTTTCCATATTTTATTAACTTTTTATCACATTAAATAAACCTATGGTTAAAGGAAATCCAACTTAATTATGTTTGCTAAATATTGTTTATTTTTTTAGATATACCATACCTTATGCTGACAAAGACCTTCCAGATGATGTGAAAATCGATTCAAGAAACTATTTGGTTTGTGGATGGTCCTCCTCCTCCAGTCCTAAACATTCTATACCCAGGAATAAAATCTAAATATGTGACAATATATATCAGATTAAGGATATGTTTGTATAAATTGAAAAAATAAATTAAAATATTACGTTTCGAATTATTATTAAAGTAATTTAGATTTACCTATTATATATGTCAAAAAAAAAGGTTATAACTCGAAATTGCTTGCCATAGGGGGCCCTAAATATAAATTCACATTGTTGATTTACCAGCTAAATATTTGTTTATTATTCACTCTTTATATTACAGTAAAATATAGTGTTTGATGAAATAAAAATGAAGTATATATTTGTTATATTTTCCCCGTGCGTTCTAAGGGGCATATTGTATAACTCCACTTTTTATTACATAAAATTCATATGTCTCGTAGCTTCGTATCAACTCTTTTTTCCAAATTTTACCTTTTCAAAGTAAAAAAATATATATCAAATGATGTTTTCTCTAAACTTTAACGCGCGATCATTATTTGACATAACAGCTGACGTATGACAGATAACAACTAGAAAATGGGACTCCGGGGGCTTAGTCCTAAAAATAGGACATATAAAATAAGGGAAATACAGTATTCCTATCATCATCTATTGAATTAGCTAGAAACTTGTTAAAATGAAATTGTAAAATGGCGTGTTTGCATCACCACGGTCCACAGTAAGTTCTCTATTTACAGAATTTCCTTGTCAGATTGTCTACAAGTCTTTAAATTGAATGAAATATTTGTTCAAATTCTAATAGATTATTTTTTACTGAAAAGCGTATTTTCGCTCTATTAAATAGGACCTAATAAAAAGTGGGGTTAAAGCCTAATGTAAATGATAGCTGACGTATATAACAATTGACAGCTGATGTAAATGCGAAAGCCAACGCCCAAATGGGGCCCTTGGGTGGGGGTTCAGGGAAAAATTTGACCTTTAGCCGGAGCTTGAACGGGATCCGCTAGTGAAGACCTAGAAAATGCGGCCCTCGGTCGGAAATTGAACTGAGTCCTATGGGGCACGTGGGTAGAGCTCTAGAAAATGGAGCCCTTGGATGGAACTTTATAGGAGTCCTATAGGGTATCCAGATGAAGCTTAGAAAAGGGGGACTTCGGAAGGAGCTCTAAAAAATGGGGTCCCCGGACGGAACTTTAACGAAGCCCTATGGGGTACCCGAGTGAAGTACTAGAAAATGGGAACCCGGACGGGGCTCTGAAAAATCAGGATCCCGGATGGAACTTTAGCGGAGCCCTAAGGTGTACTCGGGTAGAGCACTAGAAAATGGGGCTCAAAAAAAGGGGCCCGGTCTATACCGCCGGAATAACTACTCTTGACGTAGGAGGGAGCAATGTCAGGGTCAAGGAGTGGGGGGATAGAGCGAATCGGGTAATGTTCACTACTGATGGTCACTAAGGCCCAATCCCTTGATGTTTTGTAGGAAGTTTTTTGGTATCACTCCAGTTGTTAATAGTATTATGAGAATCATGTGGATGGTGTTCCTTGCCCACTATCTGCAGTTTTGCATCCCCAGATCTCTCTATTTGGCGATCTTCTCATTGTATTTTGGCCTTAAGTTGTTGTTATTAGGTATAACAATGTCAATCAGTTGGCCTAGAAATTTTATCTGTCAGTATCAGGGGCGGATCCAGCCTCTATCTTGGGGGGGGGGGTGTGATATCACAAAAGTAGAGTATGGCAGGCGAAAGCAAGTTGTCGACCGGGGGGGAGGGATACCAGTAACATTCCGATTTCTAGTGTAAAACGGCGGGCTCGGGTCTATTTTTCTGAATTTGGAGCTCTTGGAGAGGGGGAGCGCTCACAAGAAAAAACAAGTTACCGACAGGTGAGGAGGATACGAACATACACATTCCTAGTATAAGAGGCAGAATCGGGTCTATTTTCCTGAACTCAAAGCTCTTGGGGTGGGGCAGAGCTATTGCAAAGAAAACAAGTTGTCAACAAGGGAGGGGGGAGTGCCAGCAGCATACATATTCCTAATATAAAAGGCAGAATCGGTTTTATTTTCCTGAACTTAGAGCTCTTGGGAAGGGGAGTGACAATCGCAAGCATACTCATTCCTATAATCTATTCAAGAACTAGAGAGAGTAATAAAACTGTTATAGAAATCTCCAACGTAGGTGCTCCAGTGCCGCAGGTAACTGACGACTGCCGTAAATCTAATTATATTTAGTTATATTTACATATTACAAACTTTTATAAATTTACTGCAACAATAAAATTTCTGATTCAATTTAATTGCGGTCAGTGAGCAGAGTACACTTTACGGAGTATCCTTAGTGACTTATCTTGTTTGTGCTTGTTTTTATATATTATTTGAGATTAGTGAGATACCCAAAAGATCCAAAATCGTTAAACCAAGGCATTTTTTTCCTTAACGAAAAACTTATTACGGTGAATGTTTATGATGCCTTAAAATATCAATATCCAGATAATAATGTTAAAAGCTCTATTGAGATGTGTTTCAACATGGTACAGAAGTTGGAAAATCTACTATGTACCGAATACTGAAGGAGAAAAAAAAGACTGGAATTTTTAGGACTTTCAAGCCACATTGGATTACAGGCAGACGAAAAATCTCGTTGGAAGAAGAGATGTAAAATGCAATAAAAGGAGTTGTACATACATTTTATTATGAGAAGCAGATCCCAACCGTCGAAAAAATTCTAACCAAAATCAATGAAGATCGGAATTTACCTGAAATTAAAAGAACTGAGCTCTGGAAATTACTCAGAGAAATTAATTTTTGCTGAGAAAACCCAGATAGGAAATCTGCTCTTATAGATCGTCCGGAAAATGTCCGTTGGAGAAGGAAATATTTCTCTCGAGTAAAAGATAGAATTGCCAGAAATAACACAGCTTATAAAATTAGTAATTTAACTAAATTTTTGAAAGATTTTTTTGAATAAAGTTACTGCAGAAAATTGGGAAAAATCCATATAATAAAAGAATAAAAGAAAATGTGCAAACTCGATCTCATGATCGGTGAGATAGAGAAACCAATTGTAATTAATTTGAGCGAAGATAGCTTTACTGACTTTGATTACGAATTAGATACGTAATGTATTCCAGTATAAATACAATTTATTATTTAAATTTTTGTTTTTGTTGTATTTTGTTGTTTAATGTTGTTAATATATTTTTTATTTTTTTATATATTTTTATTTTAGTGTATCCCACTCTTTAATTTTATATATATTTAATTCCAATTAAGAGTAATTTTTTTATTATTGTATTTGAGTCTTTTTCTTAAGCATGTAGAATTAACATGTTTACTTTATTTTTGGGGGGCTATCGGATTTCCATATAATAAAGTAAATTAAATTAAGATGTCAGTGCTATAGAAATAAAAATAAGTAAGTCTAATTTTTACTGTAACATATAAAAGTTAATTACATTTGAATTCCTTTTGTTTAATTGTAATTCTGCATATGGTTTAAAAAATAAATAAACTGAAACGTCAAATGTCCTAAAGATATTTTTAATTAATAATAAAATGACAGATAGCCTCAAAAAAATTTTAATATTACATGGACGAATTTATTTTTTATATATGTTTAACTTTTTGTATTTTTGACAATGGGTATTTTGTAAATATTTAAATTATAACTTAGAATTTTTTGAGAGAATAAGGCTACGTTTTAGTCTGAATGTGCCTAAAATGGTTTCTATGCCAAAATTAAAAATAATAAAAATACAGTTGCTAATTGTGTTAAATATGTCAAAATTATCTACATTTTCTAATGTATGTGAATTATTAAGAAATCATAAGGAACGAAATAATATTATAAAAACTTTTTATTTTAAGTTTATTACCGAAATAATATTCTATACCATAAATACTTAGTGATAAAATAGACCTCCTTCCGACGCCTATAACAAGGATTAAAATCCTTTTTAACACTTCACACTTTCAAATATCTATTGTTATCCAACTCAAATAGTCCATTATTATAGACCGGTATTTTTGATTATAAAATTTCTAATCCATTCCTATGAAAAATATGTGGGTCTAACAGATTTTGCCAAAACACCGGACTAAAGAACACAGGTAGTTTGCGAAGAAAAAAAAAGGTAAAAAATGATATATTACTCTCTCTGGTTCCTGAATAAACTATAGTATAAGAGGCAAAATCGGGTCTATTTCCCTGAATTTAAAGATCTTGGGGGGGGGGTCGCCCCCCTCCCCCCCCCCCTTGGATCTGCACCTAGCCAGTATAATGTCTGGCCTATTATGAGCAACTATTTGATATGTTAGAACCGTTCGTTCCCAATATAACTTTAACTCTTTGTTTTCAAGAATAAACTCCGGATTGTATTTGTAGTAAGGCACTTTTCCTACCTGCAATAGTTTTAACTTATTTGCTAACTCTTGGTAGAGTATCTTAGGGGCTTAGTCGTGTCTTTCTTTATATTCGGTTGGGGCAAACGTTTAGCATCCTCCAGTTGTGTGCTGGATTGTCTCTGATGTTCGACAGCCATATCTACATTGGCCATTTTCTACTGAGGGATCTCTGATGATGAACTTCCTGTAGTTTTTCGTCGGAATAACTTGGTCTTGGATAGCTAATAAGAAACCCTCCATTTCTGGAAACATCTGTTTTGAAATTAATTAGTAGTTCGACGCTGAGTTGTCGACATTTTTTTGGAAGACCTGATTTAGATGCCTTCCATGAAGTGGTTTCTGTAACTTCTCTTGGTCTGTTCGGTGGTGAGAAGCAATATCCCGTTCCCTCAGCTGTGGCGGCGTTGAATCGTCTGCCTCGCATATTGCTCAATGGAGTGTTGAAGGAATCCGCTAACCTGTGGGAATAAGAACGTAAGTTTCTTATTTGTTGATCGAGCTGCTTACCAATATTGACCAATCATCTTCCTCCTTGGTGTCTTGGAAGCAATATACGTTCAATAGCACTCCAAGGGTGGTGTTTGTGTGCTTTTGTGAAGAGTGTTCTTATTTTCCTTTGCAGGTTTTCGATGTCCGTCCTGCTCCATTTTAAAAGTCCAAAAGAGTAGCTAAGCACAGAGCATGCATACGTGTTAAGCGCCTTAAACAAATTTCTACTATTTAGACTAGTTCGTAACACCCGTATTACCCTCCTGACAAATTCGGTTGTTAATTCGGCCTTCATAGTGCGATAGTCAATCTATTTAGCCTGTATTATACCAATGTATTTGTATATTTGTTCTGTTTCCATTGCAGCTATGGTTTCACCGGTATGCATCTCAAATGCTTCCGGTTGTATCTTTCCTTTAACGATGTTCAAAAGGCGGCACTTGTCAAGTCCAAACTGCATTCCGATATCCCCGAAGAAGTCTTCCACAATTTTGAGCATTTGCTCCAGCTGCTTTTTGGTAGCAGCCATCATCCATATATAGAAGATGATTCAATCTTACTACCCCTTCGTTGTTATTTCTAATACTAAAGCTATTTCTGGTAGAGTTCAAACGGCGTCACAGTAGGTTCATTGCAAGGCAGAACCACAATGGGCTTAGTGAATCGCCTTGAAATATTCAACCTTACTACACTTTCGTTGTTATTTCTAAGGCTAAAGCCATTTCTGGTGGAGTTCAAACGGCGCGACAGTGCGTTCATTGCAAGGCAGAACCACAATGGGCTTAGTGAATCGTCTTGAAATATTCCCCTTCGTACTGGTATTATATTAGTTTCGATGATATCGTTGGATGGCACTTGCAACTGGATCCTAGTTTTCCAGGTTGACATGATGCTTTCTGAAAAGGAAACAAAATGTTTGTCGGCCCTATATATTCTCAATATGGGTTTAAGCCACTCCTGAGTTGAAGGCCTTCTTATAATCCACGTAAGCAGCCAAGAGGTTTCTTCGGTTAGTACAGGCTTGGTTACATATGACAGAGTCAACAGTCAATTTTTCCATATATCTCATTGCTACCCTGGTGCATCCCCTCTGTTGAGATTATGCTATTTTGTTCACAATGTGCATAGATGCGTTGGGTCAAGCAGGAGGTGATAAATTTATATAGTGTGGGAAGGCAGGTAATTGGCCTATACTTAGCTGGGTCATGGGTGTTATGTTGATTCTTTGGTAAGAGATACGTAATATCTGCGACAAATTCATTTTATCATGATGTTATAAAATATATCGAGGCGGGCGAGTTTCTGTTGGGATCTTTTGTGACTTCAGCAGGGCATTTGATTGTGTTGATCATAGCACTTTATTAGTTAAATTTTGTAAATACGAAATTCGCAACTCCTCATTGAACTGGATAAAAACATTTTTGGAAAACAGGAAACAGTATATAAGAATTTTTTATACTGATCATGGAGCACAACAAAGTATAAATTCTAAACATATAAGAGTGAATGTTGGAGTCCCACAGGAATCCATATTAGACGCTGTCCTGTTTACATTATATATAAATGAAATTGGATGCATCCCTGCGGACGCTATGTCTTAATTTCTGAAAGACTAGACCATGATTTGGAAGTAAAATGTAATAATATTTTGCTGGATGTGAGTAGATGGTTTAATGAAAACTTTTTATTCCTCAATGGTAATAAAACTAAATTTATTAGATTCCATAATTATCAGAAAAAATGTTCGAAACTAGATATTTTAATTCAGGACAACTCTATTGCACAGTGTGAAAAGGTGAAATTTTTTGGCATCTATATGGACGAATGTTTAAATTTCAAAAATCACTGTGAATATGTTTCGGGTGAGCTGAATAGTTTGGTTTATATGTTTAGGAATTTACGCACTGTTTTGGATGAAGTACAGCTTCTTACTGTTTACTACGCCCAGGTTGAACCGCGCTTATGGTATGGGGTTACTTTCTGAGGTTTGTACATTTTTCGCCTATAAGGTATTTTCATCACAGAAAAGGACCATTCGATGCATTGCCAATGTATGTAGTACTTTTTCATGTAAAAATATTTTCAAAAAGTTAGAAATTTTAACTTTTATTGGTTTGTTTCTTTTTGAAATGTGTATCTATGTTTACTTAAACAATTCCTCTTTCACTCTTGCGTAAACACGCATCAGAAAAATAAGTTACATGTTCCCTATAATAAATATAATTTGGGTTATAAATCTCCTAATAGCTTTGGGCCTAACTTTTTAATAAGTTACCAGAAGAAATAATAAAAGCCACTTCTCTTGAAAATTTAAAAATAAACTTAAAATAATACTTGCTAGAACATTATTTATATTGTATAGATTCTTTTATATCGAATAGCAACAATTGAACATGCTTGTCTTTCTGGCGTTAATTAGTTTTAGGTCTTAACAAGTTGATGATTCCTATACAAATTGTAATTTTGTTAAAAAAAAGGAAAATAAAGATATTATTATTTTTATTTACAAGCCAAACGGCTTCACACGTCCTCCGGGGAATATTGAGTCATACCAGGTACACAAAGATATCAAAAGTATGAAGCTCTGTGGGAACCCTTTCCATGTTATCGGGTCCTAGGTGACGTGATCTGCTGTATTTCCTACGAACTTTCGGACGGTTCGCGAGGTTGTAAGGTGAATTGCTTTCTGCATTGGCTTATACACATGCTGACTCAGTCCCTTGATGTTTTGCAGGAGGTTCTTTGTTATCACTTCAGTTGTTGACAGTATTATGTGAATCGTTTGGACACTGTTTATTGCCCATTATCTTCGGATTTGCACCTCCAGATCTCTGTATTTGGCGATCTTCCCGATGTATTTTGGCCTTAGGTTGTTGTTGTTAGGTACAGCAGTCCTAATTGACCTCATTTGGATGCCGTCCATAGTAGTCCCTACAGCGTGGGAAAAAATTGACTACCGTAGAAAATGTCGGCATCATTTGATGCTTGGGCGTGGTCACATGGTCGTGTGCCATGAGATGACGTAATGGGTGTGGTCTTGAGGTCACGTGCCATTATGCGTGGGTGTGGTCTTGTGGTCGCGTGCCATGAGATGACGTAATGGGTGTGGTCTTGAGGTCGCGTGCCATTATGCGTAGGTGTGGTCTTGTGGTCGCGTGCCACGAGATGACGTAATACTTCAATTAAACTAGTAAATACTGGACACCATATATCTTATTTTTTATTAATTAATTAAATAATTCCCTGTATAAATATCACCTGCCATCTGTCATGTCACCTATCAAAGTCACATGACCTACCACCTGTCACATTGCACCTGTCAATTCCAATAAACTCTAATTCCAGCGAGGATCGAACCAGCTACCTTCGGGTTCGAAGACAAAATTTATAGACACGAGGCTATCAGACCAAGTCATAAATTTTAGCAATTAAACTGTAGATTAGAATGATATAACGACAGTATTACAAGTGTTTTTGTTAATTTGAACACAACATACGTTAAAAAGTCAATGTAGATAAGGTGAATGTAAAAGAATAATGAGCAAAATAAATAAAATTTGTCCACCCTGTTTTACATGTATAGTAAGTTAGACAAGAACAAGATTAGATCTAAAGTATGTAAGAGAGAGATAGAAGTTTAAATTAGATATTGTACATATATTTATCTCTCTTATATATATATATATATATATATATATATATATATATATATATATATATATATATATATATATATATATACATATATAGATAAATATTTTAGTAATTTTTAAAGATGTATGTTTGTGTGTTTCATCAGCCAAGAATTTAATATAATTTGTTTTGTCACTACTATATTATAATATTAACTTTACAAATATACCTTTCCGTGGGCGCAAAAGTGTGATTTTTTCTTGGTAAGAGGATGATTATAAATGATTAAAATGACTTAACGACGGGGTATTTTTGAGGTCAAAATGATCTTATATCGTAGTTTTTTCTATAGTATAAAGGCCTTATAGGGGATGTCTCTCATCATCCTCCTCGGAGGATTGCAAATAGATATAATTTATAGTGAAATATTTTAGTAATAAAGTTGTGGTAAACAGTGCCAAAAAGGCCATATACGTTGAAATTAAAATTTACATGTTCGTGTGAAAGATCGTTATCAGCCGGGATGCCGAAGACACTTTTGCCGCTATGTGCGCATATTTTTCTCTTATAGTTTGGCCAAAAGACGCGTTTTGGTCGACTGCGCATGTGTCAAAAGGGCACATAAGTTTTTTCGTTAAATTTGGGCTTGTGGATCACGATGTGAGGGGTATTTTTCTTTTAAAACAAAATCTAATGCCCCAATTGCACCTATTAGAGGGATGTTTTTTATATATTTGTCTACATCGCAGAGACTTATATTAAAAGATGTGTGTATGACACATTTGATAAGAATTTAATTTATTTTGATTTAACTAATACATTAAAATTGTGAGGTCAAGTAATCGGAAAAGAAGAAAGGTCAGTTGAGCAGATAATACTTAATAATATTTGCCATTTAAAATGTTGGTAAATTAATACTCTTGAAATATAAGTATTCTGATAAATTAAAAATATATTTAGGAATGTGTTATATAATTTTCTTAAGGTGGTAAATAAATGGGTTTTTGTTAGTACACCTAATCTGGTTTTCTGTGTATATTATATACTTATAGAAATCTACCTACAATTGTTTCTGGAATGTGACATATTCAGAAAAAAATGATAACTAGGTTTGCTAAAAGGCTCAGGGGTTATTTTTCTTTAGTAACTTAGTAAATCTTTATCAATTTTTGGTCTGTGCGTTGAATATTTTTAAAAGAATAAACCATTTCAAAGGTAAACGTTTTATGTATTGTAGACATTTAAAGGGATTCCAGTCGGTCTTGTTTTGCAATTGGCAGATGCAAAGGTTCAAAATGATAAAATCTTAAATTAATCATTATACGGAATGTATAGTAATTTAAAAAGGATTATTAACAGTAAATAAATCCAATGTATTTTATGACATTTATAAGATAAGACCTTAACGAAGTGTCAGGGGAGAACTGATCGCTTAAGTCACACCCCATTTTCGATTTTTATGGATAAAAACGTAAATTTATTTAATACCTTTTTTATTATTACGTTCAAAATATTGCAATTATAATTATACAATTTAAATCAGAGTAACTTTATTGCATTTTCAGTCTCTTATATCTATAAGGTTCTGAGCTGCCGTCAGGTAAAAATTTTCTATTGGTTGAATTTGGGTTATATAATTTGATTTCTGTGCAAGTTGTTACCAGGTGCTCCTTGGTTCGGCGAATGTTCTAGGAAACAATTGGTACTGGATCAGACTTTTAAAGAACCATATTCTTTGTGGAGTCAAAATTAATAATTTTTGCTGTTTCATAGTTCAGAGAAATCCCCTTAACTTTGCAAACAACCTCTTCTCTATTATTTTTCGTAGAAAAAACTTTAAAACCATAATCTTTAGGACGACCAGACACAAAGTTGTTGATGTACGAACCAGGTCCGTAATTTTCCAATTCATGGGTCATATCTCCAATAAACTGTCCAGTGGATATGTAGATTTCATCGTCATTTCTTGCGGTATAAATAACCGAGTCTGTATCGAAATATAAAACTCTGCTACCGAGCTGATCAAGATAGTCATATAATTTAAGTCTTGTCTGAGCTGTGACATATGCAGCTATTGCTACGTTAACTGTAGGTAAAGGGTCAAATGCTTCTTCTCTATACTCGTAATTGACAATAATGGTATTTTCATTAACAGAAAGAATGCAATTAACGTAAATTGTTGCGTTTGTAAACATTGCATAAAACTCTGCAGAATCATTAATAATTTTCGTTTTTGGTTGGTTTTCTCTCTGTAAAAATTTTCCCCAGAAGCTATTAAGCATTAATTTTGCCAGTGACCTGAGGCCAGGATTGTCTAATACCTTATTATAATCTAATTAAACATCTTCCTTCTCGAAAAATTCCTGAATATATTTGTCCTTTTCTTCTTCCGTTTTAAAACTTTTAGGCCAATCGGAAGACTCTCGTTTTATTTTAATAAATTTATTCATCATAGCTGTGAACAATCCCTCCTGTTCAAGTTTTTGTTTACTAAAACGTTCAGTATTATACTGCCAAATTTCGTAAATGTACAAAATTGTATAACCTTTCTCTATAGCCTTCGCTACTTCATCAATTACTTAAGTTCCAGAAAGTGCTCGGTCTTTATCGTTATGGGTACATTCGTATCGATTCATATTTTTCCCACATTCTTGACAGAGAACAAACATTAATTTATTGTTCATTTCCATGGGCAAAATGGGATAATAGAGCTCATTTGGAGAAAGAATCTTACATTTTATAATGCCGTCTGTTTCATTTAGATTTAACATTCTACACTCTTCTCCTACCCAAATTTTCGGATGACCAGTTGGAAATTTGCCATATTTACAAACATAAGGATACAAAGAACAGACATCAGCATATCTAATTATTTCCCCATCTTTAACCTCACAATATTCCCAGACATTTCTAGTTCGACCACGATAAAAGGCATCTCTAGGATTTAAAGGAATAGAAATAATTAGAGGATGTGTTTTGGTGTAACTTTCAATCTCGGGATTGTCTTGTAGCTGTTTTCTAAATTCACATTCCCACATTTCATTTACTACATAACCGAAACTTTTTAATCTTTCAGTTTTTGTCACAGTTGCTTCATATCTTAAATTTAGAGTTTGTGTTGGATCTTCAAAGGATCATTTCTACCATTTGGATGGCATTTCAGACACCCGTGATAATAACATCCGTAAAATTCGAAAATCTCATTTGTTTCCGGGCAAAAACCATAAACTTTTACTCCATGTAAAATAACTCATGATCTTTCGCAGCATGTGTAATATTTATTTCCTCTTGTTTTCCATACAGATCATCCACTGAATTCCAATTTTACTTTGGTTATCCCTCCATCTATAACCATTTTTGGGAATTATTCCTATTGTGTTAGGTCTTAGGAAATTTCTTCGAAATACCTTTTTACAAGCGGATGCAATGGTAGTGGCTTCACTAAAGGGACATACATTGGTAGTTGTCAATAGTTGCTCTCTAAATTTTAGGCAAGCTCTGAAACACAGTAGTCAACTAGCTCTTTCTGCATATCAAATTGATCATTTTTGTGCTCTTCATACCATTTTATAAACTTTTCTCTGTCTTCAGCCTTCATACTGTCTGGACTATAGTACTCGATTGACGATAAAGATCCAATATAATTTTGTCTTGGTTTTGTGTTAAACAACTGTGGAAAATAGTCTTTTTTAAAATCATCACCTAGTCCGAAAGCTTTTGGTAACTTACTAAGAGGCATAGGAAAATAATTTATGCTGTCTATAAACTTAATATTATTAATTAGCTTCATGATTATTTTTGTTCCTCTCATAATTAATTCTGGTGTTAAATCTGTTTTTGTCAAAATGTGGTTTAAAATAAATTGGTGGTCAAAGGCTTGACCATTGTTTGCAATTACCACCACATTTTTAAATTTTTTTCTTATTTATAATAAATGTTGGATAAATGTTCCGGTGGGATCTTCTTCTTCTTCTTTTATTATTTTGAATCGATATCCACATTTTTGACAAAAATAAAGATTTACCACATCTATACATTTATCACAACACTGTTTATGTACACAAAGATTGACCTGATGCAAAAGCAAACCGTTGGTTAAAACATGTTCCTGTTGGGTTTCCAAATCATAAAATACAAAGAGTACATCTTTTGTTCTAGGTTTGCCTTTATCTTTTTGAATATAGCAGAAATGATTGTTAAGGACATGAGATTTGCATATTTTACAAAAAATTTCTCCGCATATATGTTGCCTCGAATCTTTTATGACTTTGAAGCAATTTTAACAGCACCTAATTTCAGTACAAATAGAAGATTTTTTCCACGAACCAACCTTTAGGTGATTATCATAACAATCTTGACCCCTAAAATGTCTATGGCAACTGTCACATTTAACTTTAACTTGATTAAAAGAACATTTTGGAGACTGAAAACAATCTGGATACGTACCTCCTCGTCTGTGAGCATTTTTGTTATTGGACGGAATGTGACAGTCTTCACAATAATATCGACATATAAAGGTAGCTGTCAAAGATATTACAACATTAAAATGACCATTGTGGTGAAACAAATTAAGTTTTTTATAGCCTTCACTTGCACCTTCAAAAATTACATCTCTTCTTTTACCTCCATATTTATAAACGACAATTTTATTATCTTTCAAATATTGTTATCTTCATTTCAAGAATTTCAGATCCTGTATCGGGAATAGTTACCTCGGCGTTTGTCAACAATATCATAGCTCTATTTGTTTGTGCTTTTCTGGTATCTTTTTTCACTTTATCAAATTTAGGGTCTTTTTCAACTTTTACCATAGCTACTACCAAAGCTCGAGGTAAACAGAGGTTGACCTTGTTCTTAATTACAATAAGACCTCGTCGTATACTATACTCCTCTTCAAAGGTGTTAAATTTCGTAACAGGCAAAAAAAATCCGGGTTAAGCTCAGTCGAGTTGGAATGATAAATGCTGCTGAATATCCCAAACATCTTCAAAGTTTACCTGCTCTGCAGGTCTGAAACGAATCCAACCTTCTCTTCGATTAAAGTCTTTTGAGCAAAAACTAAAACCAATCTGGTCCTGAGATTCTAATTCATGTGTGGCTTTCTGAATAACTTGATTGATCGCATCATTCACCCAACCAACAGGTTCAGTATCTTCAGGCACAGGCTTTAACTTAAATTCTAAAGTACGACCAGTAAGATTATACCTTCGTATTCCTGATGTATTCACTAACGATGACAAATTTTTCCATTATTCTTAAGTTTAGCACACCTTCACTCTGTAACGATCAACTTTGAAATGACTCGTCTTCGTTTCTGCAGCTCTATTTATGCCTTTTGATTTGAAAAAAAAAATTTATACTTACCAAAAAATGGAACCCAATAAAATAACTGAAACAAAATGTTAGTTTTCAACAATATGATAAAAATAGAATGTTGTGTGGGTGTCAGGGCTCACATATGATGTTTTTGATATTATTTTAAAGGTATTAAAGCAATTATGAAAAACAAAATTAAACCCATATAAATATATTGACAAATCAGTAAAAAAAATCAACCTTACCAAAACTAAAGAAAGGTGTAAAAAAATCTTAAAACTATTACACTTCTTGTCGTCGTTATGGCACTTTAGCGTGTTATAAAAACTGAAACTTGGCAACGTTGAAGAAAAAATTGTAAAAAGTACTTAATTTAAAAGCTTGTTTTCGTCACGATTGCAACAGCAGCACTATTGCAAAAACGAATGCGTTATCTGTAAATATTAATTAGAGTAAATAATAAATTAATATGGATTACCGGGGAATAATAATAAGATAACTTTAAGAATTTTAGTACTGGTTACGAAATACATAATTATTGAATTTTCAAATATCCAATCTAGCTAGTTAGTAAGTAGCAGTAAAATTTCCTTATATTTTTCCAAATCACTAGCGGAATAACTACCAGGTTTTCGATGTGATAGCAGACTCCGTAAAGCATCAATTAAAGTAAAACGTTCAATTACAGTTATAAAAATTTTCAATCTATACTTGAAGAGATTGAAAGTATTAGTGATACAGAGCATGATGACAAGGGCTTTAGATCTTTTATTAATGAATAGGTGATTATTTAAATAATAATAATAGTTTTATATTCCTAGCTAAGCAGACATATAGGTAGATTGGCTGTATTTATTTTAGAAAATGCTAGTTTCACCCCTTTACCTCAAGGATATTATCCACTTATTATAATAATTCAGTAAGTACCATACATAAGGTTTACTAATTTAGAACACTTTTTATGGACATAATAAAAACCTCACACTCTTTGACACCGCGAATTTACTTTTAAAAGAGAATCCTCTTTAACACCACTAATTTTTAATCAAAAAAATTGAACTTATCAGACTATCCCTGATAAGCACTCCAGAAACTACACGCACTACTGAAGAAAATTCTTCCACAGCCCTCTTTGTTATATACCACAACAATTATGAAATGGGTGAGCCGAATAAAAACGAATACACCTGTGATGCGTTTTTTCTATGGGGAGCAGTTCGTGCTCTACGGATCTACTTTTATTACGGCAGCGGAACATCGGTCAGTGGATATTTCTCGTGCAGACAGTCATCGGTCAAATGCTCAGTGCAGGGGTATCGATTTGACTGTATCTACTTATATCCGGGATATCCCTGCTCTCTGAACTGATCAACGATTTGACTGCCAGAAGGTCAAAACATCCACTCGGTGGTCGGTTCTCGGGCGCCACCCTGGGGATTCATGTGGTCGAGGGCCCTCTTAGAAACAGCAAGCCATGGGTCAATTGCGTGTATTAGTGCTGGCTGCCGGCTGCCAATTGTTATCTGTAATGATAAAAATGGGACTAGGGAATGAAACAAACGGTTTTAAAACATCCTGTATCTTGTATTCCATTCTTTTATAAAAAGACATGGCCTAAAACTAACTTATAATCTAAGATGGACAATAATATAAACAAATAAAAGGTCTGGAGGGCAAGAGTATGTTATGAAAGCTGTTCACGGTAGCTCGTACTGGTCGGTAGCACTGGAGACGCTAACCCGGCGGTATCATTTACGACGCTATTCACGTTACCTCGTACTACACGGTTGCGACGATATTCACGACGGCTTGTACTCAAATGATCGCACTTCGTGTCTACAATCTGCGGACGCTGTTCACGGCGCTTCGTACTAAAATTCGACCGTCGGCGGCATACACGGTATGTCTAAAAATAAACCCGGCATCCATCGGCGGTAAGCGGCGTCTCTACACGGCAGCGGTGCCGGGGCGGCAGTTGTTAAGTGCCTTTGTCAACGAACAATGGAGAACACCCGGCGGTAAAACACATTCTTGGTCATTGGGTAGACCATGTCCGGCAGGCGACCCAGGCAGTTCATTTGGACTATTGACCCGGGTGGAGAACGTGCAGTTTTCCGCGAAATAATGGTCTGCTCAAGCTTAAGTAGTCGGCCTGAGCTTCCCCTACGCTGACGTGTGACGGCGTTCGGTGATCGCGCATACAATACTGCTGTATGCAGCGCGCAATTACTATAATCGGACGCTTTGAAAATCATCGGAAAATTGTATTTTCCGGCATGGCGCGGCAAATCTAATTATATACGGGTAATATTGAAGCTTTTAGCATTCTTTTCCCGGAAGAATCAGATTTTTAGGATGTAAAATAAATAAGTTAAATCCCGGCGAACATACTCATGCCCAAAAATTAGTAACTTCGTTACACAAACGACTAGAAAATAGGAAATACGAAATAGTCTCAGGGCACCTAATGCAAGAGGGTATGATATCCTTTGCGGTGGAAGATTGAATGTGGTGCGATCTAAAAGAAGATCTCCAAACTCGACGGAGGGCTGCAGAAGAATAAAAATTGTTGTAAATTAGTATACTTTATGTATGGTATTTATTGAATGATTGTATAAGGGGGTGATACCCTTGAGGGGTGAAGGAGTGAAAGGAATATTTTCTAAAAAGAGACCACCAAACTCGGCGAGGACTTCTTAGGGGAGACATTTTCGTTTATTTTTTCGATAAAATGTGTCGTTGTGGAGATATTTCAATTTTTTAATTTTTTATAAAGGAAAAAATCTATTTTTGGTAATATATTAAAAATGGTGCATTTTATCAAAAAATTAAATGAAAAAATCTCCCCCACGCCCCCCGTCGAGTTTGGAGATCTTTTAGATCTCATCACATTCAACCCTCCACCGCAAAGGGTATCATACCGTCTTGCATTAGGTGACCTGAGGCTATTTCGTATTTCCTATTTTCTAGTCGGGTGTATTCGTTTTTATTCGGTCATCCATTTCATAGTAGCTGTGAAAGAATTTTCTTCAGTAGTGCGTGTAGTTTCTGGAGTGCTTATCAGGGATAGTCTGATAAATTCAATTTTTCTGATAAAGAATTAGTTGTGTTAAAGGGGATTCTCTTTTAAAAGTAAATTCGCGGTGTCAGAGAGTGTGAGGTTTTTATTATGTCCATAAAAATTGTTCTAAATTAGTAAACCTTATGTATGGTACTTACTGAATTATAATAAGTGGATGATACCCTTGAGGTAAAGGGGTGAAACTAGCATTTTCTTAAATAAATACTGCCAACCTACCTATCTGTCTGCATAGCTAGGAATATAAAACTATTATTATTATTTAAATAATCATCTATTTATTAATAAAAGATCCAAAGCCCTTGTCATCATGCTCTGTAACACTAATACTTTCAATTTCTTCAAGTGTAGATTGAAAATTTTTATAACTGGAATTGAGCGCTTTACTTTAATTGATGCTTTAGGGAGTTTGCTAAAACATCGACAACCTGGTAGTTATTCCCCTAGTGATTTATAAAAATATAAGGAAATTGTACTGCTACTTACTAGCTAGCTAGATTGGACATTTGAAAATTCAATAATTATGTATTTTGTAACCAGTGCTAAAATTCATAAAGCTGTCTTATTATTATTCCCCGGTAATCCATATTAATTTATTATTGACTCTAATTAATATTTACAGATAATGCATTCGTTTTTGTAATAGTGCTGCTGTTGCAATCGTGACGAAAACAAGCTTTTAAATTAAGTACTTTTTACAATTTTTTCTTCAACGTTGCCAAGTTTCAGTTTTTATAACACGCTAAAGTGCCATAACGACGACAACAAGTGTAATAGTTTGAAGATTTTTTTACATCTTTCTTTAGTTTTGGTAAGGTTGATTTTTTTTACTGATTTGTCAATATATTTATATGGGTTTAATTTTGTTTTTCATAATTGCTTTAATACCTTTAAAATAATATCAAAAACATCATATGTGAGCCCTGACACCCACACAACATTCTATTTTTACCATATTGTTGAAAACTAACTTTTTGTTTCAGTTATTTTATTGGGTTCCATTTTTTGGTAAGTATAAATTTTTTTTTTCAAATCAAAAGGCATAAATAGAGCTGCAGAAATGAAGACGAGTCATTTCAAAGTTGATCGTTACAGAGTGAAGGTGTGCTGAACTTAAGAATAATGGAAAAATTTGAAGATACTGAATCTGTTGGTTGGGTGAATGATGCGATCAATCAAGTTATTCAGAAAGCCACACATGAATTAGAATCTCAGGACCAGATTGGTTTTAATTTTTGTTCAAAAGATTTTAATCGAAGATAAGGTTGGATTCGTTTCAGATCTGCAGAACTAGTAAACTTTGAAGATGTTTGGGATGTTATCAGCAGCGTCTATCAAATCAACTCGACTGGCGCACGGATTCTTTTTGTCTGTGACGAAATTTAACACCTTTGAAGAGAAGTGTAGTAAACGACGAGGTCTCATTGTAATTAAGGACAAGGACACCCTCTGTTTACCTCGAGCTTTGGTAGTGGCTATGGCAAAAGTTGAAAAAGACCCTAAATTTGATAAAGTGAAAAAAGATTCCGGAAAAGTACAAACAAGTAGAGCTATGATATTGTTAACAAATGCCGAGGTAACTATTCCCGATACAGGATCTGCCGTTTATAAATATGGAGGTAAAGGAAGAGATGTCATTTTTGAAAATGCAAATGCAGGCTATAAAAAACTTAATTTATTACACCACAATGGTCATTTTAATGTTATAATATCTTTGACAGATACCTTTACATGATGAAGACTGTCACGTTCCGTCTAATAACAAAAATAATCACAGATGTGGAGGTATGTGTCCAGCTTGTTTTCAGTCTCCCAAATGTGCTTCTAATCAAGTTAAAATTAAATGTGACAGTTGCCATAGACATTTTAGGGGTCAAGATTGTTATGGTAATCGCTTAAAGGTTGGTTCGTGGAAAAAATCTACTGTTTGTACTGAAATTAGGTGCTGCGAAAATTGTTTCAAAGTCATAAAAGATTCGAGGCAACATATATGCGGAGAAATTTTTTGTAAAATATGCAAATCTCATGTCCTTAACAATCATTTCTGCTATATTCAAAAAGATAAAGGCAAACCTAGAACAAAAGATGTACTCTTTGTATTTTATGTTTTGGACGCCCGACAGGAAAAGGTATTAACCAATGGTTCGCTTTTACATCAGGTCAATCTTTATGTATATAAACAGTGTTGTGATAAATGTATAGATGAGGCAAATCTTTATTTGTGTCAAACATGTCGATATCGATTCAAAATAATAAAAGAAGAAGAAGAAACTCCCACCGGAACATTTATCCAACATTTATTAGGAATAAGAAAAAAGTTTAAAAATATGGTGGTAATTGTACACAATGGTCAAGCCTTTGACCACCAATTTATTTTAAACCACATTTTGACAAAAACAGATTTAACACCAGAATTAATAATGAGAGGAACAAAAATAATCATGAAGCTAATAAATAATATTAAGTTTATAGACAGCATAAATTATTTTCCTATGCCTCTTAGTAAGTTACCAAAAGCTTTCGGACTAGGGGATGATTTTAAAAAAGACTATTTTCTACAGTTGTTTAACACAAAACCAAGACAAAATTATATTGGATCTTTACCGTCAATCGAGTACTATAGTCCAGACAGTATGAAGGCTGAAGACAGAGAAATGATCAATTTGATATGCAGAAAGAGTTAGTTGACTACTGTGTTTCAGAGCTTCCTTAAAATTTAGAGAGCAACTATTGATAACTACGAATGTATGTCCCTTTAGTGAAGCCACTACCATTGCATTCGCTTGTAAAAAGGTATTTCGAAGAAATTTCCTAAGACCTAACACAATAGGAATAATTCCCAAAAATGGTTATAGATGGAGGGATAACCAAAGTAAAATTGAAATTCAGTGGATGATCTGTATAGAAAACAAGAGGAAATAAATATTACACATGCTGCGAAAGATCATGAGTTATTTTGCATGGAGTAAAAGTTTATGGTTTTTGCCCGGAAACAAATGAAATTTTCGAATTTCAGGGATGTTATTATCACGGGTGTCTGAAATGCCATCCACATGGTAGAAATGATCCTTTGTTTGAAGATCCAATACAAACTCTAAATTTAAGATATGAAGCAACTGTGACAAAAAATGAAAGATTAAAAAGTTTCGGTTATGTAGTAAATGAAATGTGGGAATGTGAATTTAGAAAACAGCTACAAGACAATCCTGAGATTGAAAGTTACACCAAAACACATCCTCTAATTACTTCTATTCCTTTAAATCCTAGAGATGCCTTTTATCGTGGTCGAACTGAAAATGTCTCGGAATATTATGAGGTTAAAGATGGGGAAAAATTAGATATGCTGATGTCTGTTCTTTGTATCCTTATGTTTGTAAATATGGCAAATTTCCAACTGGTCATCCGAAAATTTGGGTAGGAGAAGAGTGTAGAAAGTTAAATCTAAATGAAACAGACGGCATTATAAAATGTAAGATTCTTTCTCCAAATGAGCTCTATCATCCCGTTTTGCCTATGAAAATGAACAATAAATTAATGTTTGTTCTCTGTCAAGAATGTGAGAAAAATATGAATCGATACGAATGTACCCATAACGATAAAGACCGAGCACTTTCTGGAACTTGGGTAATTGATGAAGTAGCGAAGGCTATAGAGAAAGGTTATACAATTTTATACATTTACGAAATTTGACAGTATAATACTGAACGTTTTAGTAAACAAAAACTCGAACAGGAGGGATTGTTCACAGCTATGATGAATAAGTTTATTAAAATAAAACGAGAGTCTTCCGATTGGCCTAAAAGTTGTAAAACGGAAGAAGAAAAGGACAAATATATTCAGGAATTTTTCGAGAAGGAAGATGTTCAATTAGATTACAATAAGATATTAAACAATCCTGGCCTCAGGTCATTGGCAAAATTAATGCTTAATAGCTTCTGGGGAAAATTTTTACAGAGAGAAAACCAACCAAAAACGAAAATTATTAATGATTCTGCAGAGTTTTATGCAATGTTTACAAACGCAACAATTTACGTTAATAGCATTATTTCTGTTAATGAAAATACACTTATTGTCAATTACGAGTATAGAGAAGAAGCATTTGACCCTTTACCTACAATTAACGTAGCAATAGCTGCATATGTCACGGCACATGCCAGACTTAAATTATATGACTATCTTGATCAGCTCTGCAGCAGAGTTTCATATTACGATACACACTCAGTTATTTATACCGCAAGAAAAGACGACGAAATCGACATATCCACTGGACAGTTTATTGGAGATATGACCGATGAATGGGGAAATTACGCCAATTGCAAAATAAGACCGACTGGAATCCCTTTAAATGTCTACAATACATAAAACGTTATCCTTTGAAATGGTTTATTCTTTTAAAAATATTCAACGCACAGACCAAAAATTGATAAAGATTTACTAAGTTACTAAAGAAAAATAACCCCTGAGCCTTTTAGCAAATCTAGTTATCATTTTTTTCTGAATATGTCACATTCCAGAAACAATTGTAGGTAGGTTTCTATAAGTATACAATATACACAGAAAACCAGATTAGGTGTACTAACAAAAAACCCATTTATTTACCAGCTTAAGAAAATTATACAACACACTCCTGAATATATTTTTAATTTATCAGAATAGTTATATTTCAAGAGTTTTAATTTACCAACATTTTAAATGGCAAATATTATTAAGTATTTTCTGCTTAACTGACCTTTCTTCTTTTCCGATTACTTGACCTCACAATTTTAATGTATTAGTTAAATCAAAATAAATTAAATTCTTATCTAATGTAACGTATATACATCTTTTAATATAAGTCTCTGCGATGTAGCCAAATATATACACATCCTTTTAATAGGTGCAATGGGGCATTAGATTTTGTTTTAAACGAAAAATACCCCTCACATCGTGATCCACAACCCATAACGAAAAAATTTATGTGCCCTTTTGACACATGCGCAGTCGACCAAAACACGTCTTTTGGCCAAACTATAAGAGAAAAATATGCACATATAGCGGCAAAAGTGCCTTCGGCATCCCGGCTGATAACGATCTTTCACACGAACACTTAATTTTTAATTTTAATATATATGGCCATTTTGGCACTTTTTACCACAACTATATAATATTACTAAAATATTTTATTATATATTATATCCATTTGCAATCCTCCGAGGAGGATGATGAGAGACATCCCCTATAAGGCCTTTATACTATAGCAAAAACTACGTTATAAGATCATTTTGACTGCAAAAATACCCCGTCGTAAAGTCATTTTAATCATTAATAATCATCCTCTTACCAAGAAAATATCACCCTTTTTCGCCCACCGAAAAGTATATTTGTAAAGTTAATATTATAATATAATAGTGACAAAAAAAATTAAATTAAATTCTATATATATATATATATATATATATATATATATATATATATATATATATATATATATATATATATATATATATATATATATATACTCCTATCTGCCTCATATATCTATAATAAATCCATTTGCAACCATATACGAGGGGATTAATATATACAATATTCGAACTTTAATCTCTCTCCCACACGCATACAATACATACAAGAGAGATAAATATATATACAATATCCTATTTAAACATCTATCTCTCTTTTACACAGGTTAGATCTAATCTTGTTCTTGTCTAACTTACTATACATGTAAAACAGGGTGGACAAATTTTATTTATTTTGCTCATTATTCTTTTACATTCACCTTATCTACATTGACTTTTAACGTGGCATATCTAGTTCTTTTATTTCTTTTAAGGTCAAACTGACTAAGATTTATAAGCAAGCACTCGCCACGTAAAAATACGTATGTTGTGTTCAAATTAACAAAAACACTTTTAATACTGTCGTTATATCATTTCAAATCTATAGTTTAATTGCTAAAATTTATGACTTGGTTTGATAGCCTCGTGTCTATAAATTTTATCTTCCAACCCGAAGGTAGCTGGTTCGATCCTCGCTGGAATTAATCAAATGAAAAAGGTGTGACGTCATCCAAATAAAATTAATATTGCAGCTAACAAGAAGACGATTTAAAAGTTTATTGGAATTGACAGGTGCAATGTGACAGATGGTAGGTCATGTGACTTTGTCAGGTGACATATGACAGATGGCAGGTGACAGTTATATAGGGAATTATTTAATTAATTAATAAAAAAATAAGATATAGCAAGGTGTCCAGTAAATACTAATTTAATTGAAGTATTACGTCATCTCATGGCACGCGACCACAAGACCACACCTACGCATAATGGCATGCGACCTCCAGACCACACCCATTACGTCTTCTCATGGCACGCGACCATGTGACCACGCCCAATCATCAAATGATGCCCACATTTTCTACGGTGGTCAGTTTTTTCCCACGATGTAGGGGCCCAATGACTACTGTCCATGAAGTGGCTTCTGCAGCCAGGTTTGTAACTTCTTTTGGTCTGTCTGGTGGTGAGAAGTAATGTTCCCTCAACTGTAGAGACGTTGAGGCGTCTGCCTCGCATATTGCTCGATGTAGTGGGGAAGAGTCCGCTAATCTGTGGAAATATGAACTTAGATTTATTATTTTTTGATCGAGCTGTTTACCAATATCCACCAATCCTCTTTCTCCTTGGTATCTTGGAAGCATTGTACGTTCAATAGCACTCCGAGGATGATGTTATTGTCCTTTTGTTAGAAGTGTCCTTATTTTTCCTTGCAGGTTTTGTATGTCCATCCTGATCCATTTTACAATTCCAAAAGAGTAACTCAGCGCAGAGCACGCATACGTTTTGAGCGCCTTAAACAAATTTCTACTATTTAAGTTAGTTCGTAATACCCGCCTTACCCTAATGACAAATTCGGTTGTCAATTCTTTTAGCTTGTTTCATACCTAGATATTTGTATGTTTGGTCTGCTTCCATTGCAGCTATAGTTTACCGTTCTGCATTTCAAAAGCAGTTGGTTGTATCTTCCCTATAACGATGTTCAAAATACGGCACTCGTCAAGTCCAAATTGCATTCCGATATCCCCGGAGAACTTCTCTAAAACTTTAAATATTTTCCAGCTGATTTCTGGTAGGAGCCATCAGTTTGAGATCATCCATGTATAGAAGATGATTCATTCTTACTACCTCTTCGTTGTTATTCCTAATACTAAAGCCGTATCTGGTGAAGTTCAAACGGCGTGATAGTAAGTTCATTGCAAGGCAGAACCACAATGAGCTAAGTGAATCACCCTGAAATATTCCCTTCGCATCGGAATGGTGTTAGTTTCGATGGTGTCGATGGATGGCACCTGCAATTGGATCCTAGTTCTTCAGGTTGACATGATGCGTTCTAAAAAGGTAACAAAATTATTATCGACTCTATACATTCTCAATATAGTTTTGAGTCACTAATATGGCACTGAATCGAAAGCCTTCTCATAATCCACGTAGGCAGCAAAGAGCTTTCTTCGGTTGGTACAGGCTTAGTTACATATGACAGAGTCAACAATCAATTGGGCCTTGCATCCCATGGCTCCACTCGTGCATTCTTTCTGTTGAGTTGCAATTATGCTATTTTGTTCACGATGTGCATAGATGCGTTGGATCAAGCAGGAGGTGATCATCTTATACAGTGTGGGTAGGTACATTATTGTCCTATACTTAGTTGGGTTATGTGTGTTGTGTTGGTCCTTTGGTAGGAGGTACGTTCGGTCAAGAACAATGACATTTTTGCTGGGTTAAGAAAAACATCATTAATAAGATTAGCCAGCTGGCGGTACATAAACCAGAACGTTTTGAGCAAGTAGTTCTGGATCCCGTCGAGACCTGGAGCTCTCCAATTATAGGATCCCTTGATTATTCTTGAAATTTCCTCGGTGGTAAATGGCTCAAAATTCTACCTGCTCTCCATTGGGATATCTATTATCTGCTATTATAGGTGGAGAGTTTAGCTTACGGTAGTCTTTTCTGATCTTTGGAAGAGCGCATTGTCTCATTTTCGGTTATTGCTGGTCTTGTACCTCTTTAGCCGTCCTGCAATAACAGAGAGCTTCTGTTTAGCGAATCAAGGCATTGCTGAGCAGTAACATTCGCTGGATCTTGTTGCGAATGATATCGGACACGATTCATGATTTCTTCAACTCGCCTTTGCAGTCGACTAGTTCTTGTGCCCTTGTACTCAGTCAGCTGTCATATATCTTTTCGAAGATTTTCAATTTTCTTATTTAGACGTCTTTCCCATGGTGGTGTGTTGGGTTCTGCATTTGCTGATCGACGCTCTGTTGTAATTTAATTTCTAGAGCTCCAGCTATAGCAGTCGAGGCACAGTAGATGGTCATATGTAAGGACTCCAGAGTGTAGGCATCTGAAACATAAGCTGGTAAAATCCGATTGTTCATGATGTCTAACATGGCACCCAGTTTTTTGGATGAATTAATTTTTGGCAGTGCCGATCTTCTTAATGAATTGCTTCCATTATACTCCAACATCGCAGCACTCGTTTCCGTTGATAGTTTTTGATAAAAGATTTCAGTGTTGTCCTGTTGGGTTTCGTCATTCAGCTGTTCCTGTTGTTCTTGGAACTCAGGTTTCGTTTGTGGCTCAGATTCAGCAATCGGATTGCTGTTATTGTCAGTGCCTGTGATCTCACGTTCAATTTCCTCTTTGATACTATTAAGCTGAGCTTCAGGAATTAGGCTGTTTTGGATAATAACTCTATATTGGTCAGCTATTCTCTGCTGGGACACTTGCATGTGTGGGTACTCCCTGCCAAATTCTGCAGGTAGTTGTTGTCTGTAGCCGATCATCTCTCGTCCTAGTTCAGACAGACTTATTATTATTATTATTATTATCTTGTGTCAGAAACAATTGCATTTTTGGTGGGTTTAGAAAATCATCATTAATAAGATTAGTCAGTTGATGGTGTTATACACAAGAACTTCTTGAGCCAGTATTCGAGCCTTGGAAAGTTCCAATTATGGAATTCCTTGATTATTATTGAGATCTCCTTGATGGTAAATGGTTCAAACTGCATCTGGCTGTAATCTCGGCCCTTCTTGAGCCAGTAGTCGAGCCCTGGAGATTTCCAATTATGGAATTCCTTGATTATTCTTTAGATATCCTTGGTGGTAAATGGTTCAAACTACATCTGCCTGTAGTCTTGGCAGATTTTATGTTCTTCATTGATCCAGTCGGCTGCGATGTTACAATTAGCGGGTGTGGAAAGTTAGTTTATTATTATTATTATCGCAAGACACAGTGTGTGCGGTGAGGATTCTTCCAAAACCTCCCGATTGGACTAGAAACTCTAGCCGCCATACCTTTCTTCTCGCCTACCGGGTTTTGGGACCGTTATTTAAGTTTTACTCTTAACTTTTGAATAGAAAATTATTTGCCGTTCAGAATTAGGAATGGATTGCTTTCGCACGTATTTTTTTGGAAAGCCAGCTTTATATATATATATATATATATATATATATATATATATATATATATATATATATATATATATATATATATATATATATATAGATAGATATAAAGAGGAATTACCGTCCGTGTAATTTTAAAATAAAATAAGAAATTTTCGGCTAGGCGGACAAAGAACTTTGATAAATATTATTCTCATGCTAACAAATGCGGAGATCTCCAAAGAACATGGAAAAACTCCGGGTCCGAAAAATGACGATAGCGCTGTTTCGTCCTTGTCCGTCTAGCCGAGAATTTCTTATTTTTGTTTAAAATTACACGAACGTTAACTTCTCTTTATCTTTTTATATGTTGGCGTAAAACATACACACAACAGCTCTCTTAGGGAGATCGCTGGTGCAATACTGAACTTGAATTGTGGAATTCACAGTTAGTTTAGTTGCCGATGCCGAATAATGCGACCCTTATCCTTAGAGTAGCAAATTCGTGTATCGAGTTTTGATATATGTCTTCTTTTTTAATTTACCGTCACGCCACCACATGACGGTTTCATACAACCTTTGTGGATTTGTGTAATTCTTATGTTATTGAGTGAGCCATCAACATGTCGCCACTGTGTCTTATTTACCATTTTTTAACGGTGAAATATGTTTATAGGACAGATACGAGATGATGGTTTGTACCGAATGCAATGGCGTGACGAGTCTCATACTAGGACGAAACAACGCTGTCGTCATTTTTCGGACCAAGATTTTTTCCATGTTCTTTGGAGATCTCCGCATTTTTTAGCATGAGAATAATATTTATCAAAGTTCTTTGTCCGCCTAGCCGAGAATTTCTTATTTTACTTAGAATTATACGGACGTTAACTTCTTTTCTTATTTTTATATTTGTTGGCTTAATACATGCACAACAGCTCTCTTAGAGAGATCATTGGTGCGATACTGAACTTGAACTGTGGAATTCACAGTTCGTTTGGTTGCCGAGATCTCTATCCTTAGAGTAGCAAGTTCGTGTATCGAGTTTTTAATGTACCGTCGCGCCACAATCTGGCGATTTTATACAACATTTGTCAACAGTCATCAAGATGTCGCCACTGTGTCTTATTTACTATTTTTCAACCGTGAAATCTGTTTATGGGACACAGATAGGAGATGATGGTTTGTGCCGAATTCAATGGCCGGACGAAACAGAGCTGTAGTGATTTTTTGGATCCGGGGTTTTTCCATGTTCTTTGGAGATCTCCGCACTTTTTAGCATATTTATCAACGGTCTTTGTCCGCTTAGCCGAGAATATATTTTAATATATATATATATATATATATATATATATATATATATATATATATATATATATATATATATATATACATATTTATTTATTTATTTATTTACAGTACAGTACATTACAGATCTAAATCCAAATAGTACACTGTTGTCAAAGCTAGTTACAGATTAAAGTTAAAATACAATAATACATTGAAAATTTAAACTAGTTTAATAAAAATACAATAACAGTTAAAAAAAATATATGTATATATACTCAATCACAAACATACAACTCAACAACATAGGAAACATTTGAGTCGCAATCATCACGGTATCTCTGAATGTCAGACATCGTGAGATATGAGTAAATTTAGTTTTCTTTTAAACATTATCACTGTACCGTTGAATTCAGTGTCAAAGGGGACATACATGTTAAAATAATGCATAATTTTATTCATAACACTGTATCTGCCGACATCTGTTCGGCTCCTGTTAACCGAAAATCCCTCGGTGAGACGAGTTCTTCGTGAAGGAACCCGATAATTAATAAGCGCCAAGAGATCAGAACAGTCTATAATATTTGTAATTATCTTAAACCCAAAGAGTATACTCAAGAAAATTCGCCGTTTTTCTGGGCTGGTCATGCTTAGAATTGATAATCGCTGCTGGTATTGTAAAAGACTCTTATCAATTTTTAGTATATACAATAAGAAATTTGCAAATTTCGACTGAACCCACTCCAAGCCCTTTATGTAAGTTCCCTGATACGGTAACAAGACTACGCAGCAATATTCCAAATGACTTTGGACAAGACAATAATATAGGGATTTTAGGACTTCGGTGTTGGAAAATTCCCAGCAGCGTCTCATAATGAATCCAGCCATTTTAAAAGATTTTGATAAAACATAATTGATGTGATCTTTAAATCTCAATTCTGAATCAAAAATCACACCTAAATCATTAATTAACTGTACTCGAGGGACTGGAGTGTCTGATATAAAGTAAGTATGTAATATTGACACTTTCTTCCTTGAGAACGAAATGATTTTACATTTAAAAATGTTTAACTCCATCCGGTTTTTAGTACACCAGTCATTTATTTTACGAAGTTCAGATTGCAAAATTAAGCAGTCGTTAATACTTATAACTCTTGGGAAAATTTTTAGGTCGTCTGCATAGAGAAGAAACTGGCAACCCTCAAACACATCCGTGAGGTCGTTGATGAAAACAAGGAACAGAATCGGACCCAGGGGTGAACCTTGAGGCTCTCCCGAAGTCACCCTAATTTCATTGGGGACTGCATTGTTTATTCTAATTGCTTGTATACGGTTATGAAGGTAATTCGATAACCATGCCAATAAAGGACCACCTACACCGTATGATTTTGATTTACCGATGAGAATACTGTGGTCGATGCGGTCGAAGGCTTTTTTAAAATCGAGGTATACGCAGTCGACTTGACCACCCAAATTAATAGTGGATGATAGATATTGGGAATAGATACATAAATTTGTTTCACAGGAGCGATGAGGCAAAAATCCATGTTAACGGTCAGAGAGAATATTTTTTAGATTAAAAATGAGTTTGTCGACGAGTATAGATTCAAGGACTTTTGCAATACAGTCTTGACCAGATATCGGACGGTAATTGCTCACGTCAGTTCTATCTCCACTCTTGTGAATCACGGTGACATAAGCTGACTTCCATATGTTAAGGAATAAACCTTGATTTAGGGAACGTTGATAGATATAACTAAGTGGAAAAGTCAAAGTTGGACTGCAGTTTTTTATGAAGATTGGTGGAATATCGTCTGGTCCAGCACCCTTGGTTTCATCAAGTTCAATAAGTTTCTCAAATATAGTAGAGCTATTAATATCTATGTTCTGTAGATTTATGTTATTCATTGAACGAATATGTATAGGCTTTGAGAGGGTCAAACTTATTGGAGTAAAGACTGACTGAAAGAAGTTGGCGAATAAATTCGCAATTAAATGTGGGTCAGTGAGTTGTGTGTTATTAAACTTCATATGTACATGATGCGCAGCCGCGTTTTGTTGACTTTTGATGTAAGACCAGAAAGTTTTGGTGTTCTTCAGGATATTATTTTGAGTTGATGAAAGGATCATAGTCCTTTTGATTGAAGCTTTGGATTGGGATCTTAATGTTTTCCACGCAGTCTCGTCAGTTATTTGACATGTATGACAAAATTTCGAGTAAGCTCTATTTTTCTCCTTTATGAGCTGAATAGTAGCTTTTGTAAAATAACTAGGGTATTTAAGATTGAGTCTGTTAGTTTTTGGGACATACATATCAATTGCAACATAAAGAATTGTATAAAACATTTCTATTGCGCTGTCAATGTCACCATAACTCAAAAAGCTCCAGTTAGTGAGCTCAGAATGGTTATTCAATTGGTTATAGTCAGCTTTATGAAAATTGTAATTAATAAATTGCGACTCCGATGCTATGTCGTGTACAAAATCAACACAGAAATTAATTAGTAGAGGAGGGTGGTGTCTATCTGCATTAGTTAAAGGTTAATTACAATTAGAGACCATTATTTCACAATAATTAGAAAAAATCAAATCCAATATTACATTGCCGGTGTTGCAAATATTGTTATGCTGAGTAAGGTCATGAAAGCAAACACAGAGGATTTGTTCACTTTCATTGTTGGAAGTAAACGCAATGTTTGTATTTAGATCGGTATTAAATAGATTCAGAATTGAATGCTGGTCGCTACCGAGAGTATTGCGCAAATCGACCTGTACAAACGAGTTCGTGTAGTTAGGCAAATTAAAGTCACCCAGCAATAAAACCTTAGATGTCGGAAAATGATCATATATATATATATATATATATATATATATATATATATATATATATATATATATATATATATATATATATATATAATTGATAGAGTTTACCCTCTCCTCATAAACTGATTTATTAGATGATGGCGGAATATAAACTGCGCCTAAAACGCTCCGGAAGCCACCAATCCGGACACTCATCAACACCACAGTCTGTCACAACACATACTGAAGACTCGAGGGAACACTCCACGGCTATCAGGACTCCACCTCTGGATTTGTTGGACTGATCAGGATCTCTGTCTTTCCTGTATACTTCGTAGTTTGGTGGAAATAGTTCCTGACTAGCAATTCCCTCATTCAACCATGTCTCAGTTGAAACGATAATGTCGTGATTGTTGTTTATTACTGCTTGTTGGAAATGTACAGACTTAGTCCTCAATCCACGAACATTCTGGTAATATAGAGAGATAAGTGTTTTATGCGGTGTACGATCAATTGCAGAGGCCTCGCTGAAATTTGGATGAGCTATGGCTATTGAGGATGTGGCCGAAGGACACCTGCGGAAAATTTCCGCTAATATTCTCGCTACCAATCAGCTCTGCACATATAAACTTGGAAATTCTACGTTTAACCTCAAAATTCGTTGTTCCTTACCAATCCCTTTCAAATATTGACATAAAGCTGTCGGAGCAAATATAGATGCATTCAATCTTGCTGTGCTGAATACGCATCTTAATATCCAATTATACACAAAATTATTCAGCACCCTCCGATTTGCACAATAGGATGGAGTGACAATTATTAAGTTTTTTCTTTGGGTTATATCAGAGAGTATATTCCAACTGTCTTTGTCGATAGTCGTTCCATTTCGTGCATTTTCCATACCAGTAAAAAATATAACATAATCATTTTTGAAGAACCTTCGGCTTAACGAAGCAAACGACTCGATAAGAGATTCCGCTGATGTCGACAAGCCAGTATATTGGCTGTTTATATCATATCTGTCTCCCAGAAAGGATTTAATTAATCTTTCGATTCCACTGAGGCATGATTTATTACCAAACAACAAGATCTGATGTTTAACTGAGTTTATTCTTGAAGAGTCCATAGATATAGTTTGTTTACTTGATTCAGCGGGTACGTTGGTATTCCTACATAATTCATTTTATAGTACTTCTATTTCCTCCAAGCGAAGCTTGTTTTGTACTGTTAGGGTTTGTATAGATATTAAAAGTTGTTTATTTAAGGAATCATTCTCTTTTAAATTATTTCTGGTGCTAACAAGTTCGGCTTTATATTCTTGAAGTTTTCTTTCACCATCTGCTTGCTGTTCCCTGGCCTGGAATAGTTGAATTGACAGAGTTTCTTGCTCGTTACTCGCGGTTCTGGATTTAAGTTAATCCAATGCCTTAGATTTTTCTTTAATTTCGAATTGCATGTGTCTAAGTTGGCTGGTTTGCTGTTCAAACTAGTCCTCACAATGAACAAGCTTGGTTTTACGATCCGTTATTTTTTTCTTTAGGTTACGACATTCTGCCGACGACTCTCCAGATCGTTCTCTAGACTGGTCATGGTTGGTTTCATCCAATTGTTGTGCTTCATTCGCATTATCATTAAACTTTTTTGAACAGTGTCTAGAACATAATATTTTATAGCCTTCAACAATAATAAATTTAGCTTTCCTAGCAACACAACTTGGGTGATAAAGGCCCTTATATATTACACAAAAGTAACTGTTGAATTTCTTCTGTTTACAACAAGTGAATTCAACTTCCAAATCTATCCTCTAAGAATCCTAAATGCGCTGATAAATTGTCAGAGACTACTCCACTACAATATAAATTTTGTTGTGGATTGGTAATAAACAAAATAAAACAAAATACAGATAAAATTTCTTCCACAAACATGGTTCTTGTTCCGCTCAGGTCGATCTGCTTTATCAAATAAATAAACGAGAAAAAAAAATCTTTTTTATTGATGTTCGTTTGATGAATAGGAGACCATTGTTCTTCAGTTTTCGATGAATAGCTACGCTATTAGTGGAAAGAATGCTGTGATACTCAGAGCGTTGTGTTCTACCAATTTTTACAGACAATTTGACACCAGACAATTAATTTTTTGCAACTGCAAAACCACTTATTAAAGCAAACGTGTTGTTCTCGCCCGCACGCATGTACAAAAATTAGTAGTATTTGACCCAACCTGGCGTCCTATAAAAATATGTGCGAAAACAATCCATTCTTAATTCCGAAAGGCAAGTAGTTTTGTATTCAAAAGTTAAGAGTTAAACTTAAATATCTTTCCCAAAGCTTGGTAGGCGAGAAGAAAGGTGAGACGGTTAGAGTTTCTAGTCTAATCTGGAGGTTTTGGAAGGATTCTTACCGCACACCCTGTGTCTTGCGATAATAATAATAATAATAAAAAACCGAATTTCCACACCTGCCAATTATAACATCGCAGTCGACTGGATCAATGAAGAACACCAAATCGTCCGAGGCAACAACCAGATGCAGTTTGAAGCGTTTACCATCAAGGAAATCTCAGGAATAATCAAGAAATTCCATAATTGGAAATCTCCAGATCTCGACCGAGTCCAGAACTACTGGCTCAAGAAGTTCTGGCGTATATACCATCAACTGACTAATCTTATTAATGAGGTTTTTCTAAACCCAGCAAAATTGTCATTATTTTTGACAGAGGGTATTACGTATCTCTTACCAAAGGACCAACATAATAGACCCGGCTAAGTATAGGCCAATCACCTGCCAAGTCAACAGAGAGGATACACCAGAGATGCAATGGGGTGCAAGGAACAAATGATTGTTGACCCTGTCATATGTAACCAAGCCTGTACCAACCGAAGAAACCTCTTTGCTGTTTACGTGGATTATGAGAAGACCTTCGACTCAGTGTCTCAGAAGTGGCTTAAAACTATATTGAGAATGTATAGGGTCGATAAGCATTTTGTTTTCTTTTCATCATGTCAACCTGGAATCCAGTTGCAAATGCCATCCAGCGATACCCTCGAAACTAATACAATACCAATGCGAAAGGGAATATTTCAAGTAGTCTCACTAAGCCCATTGTGGTTCTGCCTTGCAATGAACCCACTGTCACGCCGTTTGAACTCCACCAGATATGGCTTTAGTGTTAGAAATAACGAAGAGGTAGTCAGAGTGAATCATCTTCTATACATGGACGATCTTAAACTGATGGCTGCTACCAGAAACCAGCTGGAGCAAATGCTTAAAATTGTGGAGAAGTTCTCCGGGGATAGAAATAACAACGAAGGGGTAGTAAGGTTGAATCATCTTCTATAAATGATCTTAAACTGATGGCTGCTACCAAAAAACAGCTGGAGCAAATGTTCAAAATTATGTAGGAGTTCGCCGGGGATGCCGGAATGCAGTTTGAGCTTGACAAATGCCGCATTTTGAACATCGTTGAAAGAAAGATACCACGGGGAGCATTTGAGATGCAGAACGGTGAAACTATAGCTGCAATGGAAGCAGAGGAAATATAGAAACACCTAGCTATGAAACAAGCTAAACAAATTGTACATCGCACTATGAAGGCCGAATTGACAACCGAATTTGTTAGGAGGGTAAGACGGGTGTTACAAACTAGTCTAAATAGTTGAAATTTGTTTAAGCCGCTCAACACGTAAGCATGCTCTGCGCTTAGCTATTCTTTTGGAATTTTAAAATAAAGCAGGACGGACATCGAAAATCTGTAAAGGAAAATAAAAATACTCTTAACAAAAACACACTACCACCACCGTCGGAGTGCTATTTAACGTACATTTTTTCCAAGACACCAAGAAGGAAGAGGATTGGTCGATATTGGTAAGCAGCTCGATCAACAAATAATAAACTTACATTCTTATTTCCACAGGTTAGCGTACTCTTCCACACAACATCGAACAATATGCGAGGCAGACCATTCAACGCCGCTACAGCTGAGGGAACGTGATATTGCTTCTCACCAACGAACAGGCCAAGAGAAGGTACAAGCCTGGCTACAGAAACCACTTTATGAAGGGCATCCAAATCAGATCATCCAGAACTATGTCGAGAATTCAGCGTTGAACTATTGGCCGATTTCAGAACAGATGTTTCCGGAAACGGAGGGCTTCTTGTTAGCTATCCAAGACCAACTTATTCCGACGAAGAACTATCGGAACTTCATCAGAGATCCCTCAATAGAAAAAGACCCATATAGATATGGCTGTCGAATATCAGAGACAATCCAGCACATAACTGGAGAATGCCAAGCGTTTACCGCAACCGAATATAAAGAAAGACACGACTCAGCCTGTAAGATACTCCACCAAGAGTTAACAGATAAGCTAAAACTATTGTAGGTAGGTAAATTGCCTTACTACAAATACAATCCGGAGTCTATTTTTGAAAACAACGAGTTCAAGTTATATTGGGACCGAATGATTGTAACATATCAAACAGTTGCTCATAAGAGACCAGACATTATACTAACAGATAAAATTTCTAGGCGAACTACACTGATTGACATTGCTATACCTAATAACAACAACTTAAGATCAAAATACAATGAGAAAATCGCATCGTGGGCAATAAACAGGATCCATACGACTCCCATAACACTATTAACAACTGGAGTGATACCAAAGAACCTCCTGCAGAACATCTAGGGACTGAGCCTTAGCGACCATCTGTATAAACCGATTCAGAAATTAGTTCTTCTTGTAATCGCGAGGACCGTCAGAAATTTTGTAGGAAGTACAGAAGACCACGCCACCTAGGAGACGATAGCATGGACAGGGTCCCCACAGAGCTCCTGTATTTTTATACCTGGTATCAGTCAACAATCCCTGGAGGGATTACGAAGCCGTTTGGCTTATAGATCTGATGATAATAATAATATATCAGAACCTAAAACAGAGCCCAACAGACCATCATGGGAAAAGCATCTAAGTAAGGAAATCGAAAATTTTCGATATGAGACAACTAACGAAGTATATCAGGGGCACGAGAACAACTAAACTGCAAAGATGAAATGAGGAAATCATGCTACTACTTGACAATGCTTCGATACGCTGAAACAAAAGCTCTCTGTTATTGCTGGACTGCTAAAGAGATACAAGATAAGCAATAACCAAAAACGAGAGAATACGCTGTTTCAACGATCAGAAAAGACTTTCTACCGTAAGCTAAATTCTCCACCTAACATGACAGATAATAAATATCCCAGTAGAGAGCAGGTAGAAGAGTTCTGGAGAAGCCAGCATTCCATATCCACCAATTGTAACATCGCAGTAAGCTGGGTCAATGAAGGGCACTAAATCTGCCAAGACTGCAGTCAGATGCAGTTTGAGCCATTTTCCACCGAGGAAATTTCAGGAATAATCAAGGAATCCCATAACTGAAAAGCTCCAGGTCTCGACAGAATCCATAACTACTGGCTCAAGAATTTCTGGTGTATTTGCCATCAACTGGCTAATCTTATTAATGCTGTTTTTCTAGACCCAGCAAAAATGCCATTCTTTCTGACAGAAGATATTACGTATTTCTTACCAAAGGACCAACATAACAAATATAACTCAGCTAAGTATAGGACAATCACCTGCCTTCCCACACTATGCTGCCTGCGTGGATTATAAGAAGACCTTCGACTCAGTGCCACATGAGTGGCTTAAAACTATATTGAAAATGCATAGGGTCGATGATAATTTTGTGTCCTTTTTAGAATGAATTATGACAACCTAGAAAACTAGGATCCAATTGCAAGTGGCATCCAGCGATACCGTCAAAACTAATACAACCCCTATATATTTCAAGAAATATTTCAAGGCGATTCACTTAGCTCATTGTGGTTCTGCCTTGAAATTAACCCACTTTCACGTCGTTTGAACTCCACCATATACGGCTTTAGTATTAGAAATAACAACGCAGAAGTAGTAAGATTGAATCATCGTCTATACATGATCTTTAACTGATGGCTGTTACCAGAAACCAATTGGAACAACAGTTCAAAATTGTGGAGGAGTTCTAAGAGGATATTGGATTGCAGTTTGGAATTGGCAAGTGCCGTATTTTGAATATCGTTAAAGGAATGATACTACCGGAAACATTTGAGATGCTGATGAATTATATTTTTTAGGTTGTTATAACATATAGCAACCTAAAAAGTATAATTTAAAAACTAAAAACAAGTTGCTTTTTCGGACTAGACCCCATATACCATCAATAGCCAAAAAATCCTCATTACTTTCAAAAAATACAATCTGTGCCTTTCAGTACCACTTTAACTTCAAAATGACACACGTGATCATTTTGATCTCAGTGAATTTAGTAAAGTTAAATTCTTAATAGAATATAATTTTTAAACTAATTTATACATGTGAGTGCAGTGTCGTTCCTGAATCATTGTTCAAGGTAAATACCCATATTTTATTCCTACATACTAGCATTGACTAAATAAACATAAGACTTTCACCACTTATGGACGCAACTATTTTTGCTCTTTTTTGCGAGAGCGCAAGATAAAAAATTCCAAGTATTAAATCCGGCTCATTCAAGAAATTTTGTTATAGTAAACAGTTATAAAAAAGCAAGACATGAGACGATACAGTGTTATCGTGTTAGATATCAACTCTAAAAAATACAGGTGTAAGTTTTAATCTCTCCGTTTATAATTCATTTAAATTCACAAAGCAAATATTGTCATGAATTAGACGATCATTTTATATTTAGATTAATGAGTTTTTATGGATATGAAACAGTACAATACAGGGTGGTTCTCCAGGAAATTTATCAATCGATTGTGGAAAAACTATAATTAGGAGGAATCTGAAAATTTAATAGTGTACCAATGTGCATAGGGGATAGCTAGCTAAAATATTTTTAAGATAGTGGCATTTCCGGTTGTACCGGAAGTAGATGTCAACTTGCTAATTTTAATTGGAATACCGTATATATTATTGCATTTTTGATGTCTTCGTAAAATTCTAGATATATTTTATGTATAATGTTCTGTACTTAAGTCTCACCGTTGAACATATTTAAATTCTTATGCGTTTGTGGACCAAAACTAAACTCTATATTTTTCTTATAAGAAAGTCTTTATTATTTAATTTGGGTTAGTTTCCTTGTAGACAAAGATCGACATTAGTAGTCTTTTTATGATATTTTGAAAATGATTAATACAGAGTGGTCGAAAAAGAAGAATAAATTTTATGTTTGTTTGAAGGTTGTAGACAATGTTGAAGATTGACCAGAATGTGGTTGTCAGACTTGCATTGTCTTTATTTTAATTTATTTTTACGACGTTTCGATTATGTTGTATCTCTAATCGTTATCAAGTATAAACTGAATGAATTATAAATAATAAAATTTATATTTAAAAAATCGTCAAAATTTACTTTTTTCAAATAGAAAGCACCTATTTTTTATAATTTTATCATATTAAGCATTAAAAATAAGAATAACTTTGTATAAGACTGTCTATTCCAAAAATTTTTATTTTTTAAAATATTGCCAATTCAACATTTTCCTATTTAAAAATGCTATACGGCTTTTAAGTTTTATTATTAGTTGGCCATGACGGCGAGGCGTGGCGAAAATAAAACAAATAGAACTCTAGAGAATTGTCACTATTTCTTGTCACTTGATCTTCATTAATAATAATCATGCTGGGGCAATTAGATTACACGCACGAAGATTATTTATACTTATTTATTATTTATGGAGAATGTGATTATTTCAAGAACATGCGATACATTCGCGATCCGATATCCGAAGAAACAGAAACCAACACTACATACTGATAAAAAGATTATAAAAAACTTCAAGAACTTTGGATCTATAAAAGTCAAAAGAAATAGAAATAAACCAGTTTTTAATAAAATAAAGTTACAATTACTTTACAATTATTTGAATATAATTAACGCTCTTGAACTTCCAAACATTTTTCGCACCTAAGCAAGAACTCTTCATGGGTCACGCGCTGCTTGCGATTTTCCATAATGGTTAATGAGGTGTTGTATATTTTATTTTTGATTGTCCCCCAAATAAAAAAATCAAGTACTGTTAGATCTCTGAAGCGAGGTAGCCAAAGATGTGGCCAATTCTTAGGTATTCATTGATCATAAAACAGGTTTCGCAGATGATTGTTAACTAAATGACTATTATGTGGAAGCGCTCCATCTTGTCGATAAAATAGATTTCCATGATCAGCCAGCGAATGGCCTACCTGTACCACCAAGATATCTAAATAGTTCACTCCCAAATTTCTCAAGATGTCGAATTAGCGCTAAACTATAAGTTAAAAAACGTATTTTGTATCTAGAAGTCTTCAAAAATGGCTAACTTACCATTCAGATTATCTTGGTAGAGTTCTAGGGCGACGACCCCGTCATTTCTTGTAGCACAAGACACGTTAAACTGCCAAGACGCTTGAAAATTTAATTCTCTAAATGGATGTACATTTGAGTCGCTCCAATAGTGGGAATTGCGTCGAACAATCTATTTTTTGGCTTCGTCCGACCAAATAATAATATACAAAAAACCAGCATGATCTTATGACCGAAGTAAAATAAATTGATAGAACTCTACACTTCGTGGAAAATCAGTGCCTTTTAAATGTTGTACTATGGAATACATAGGGATGAAAATTGTGTTTCCATAAATTCCTTAAAACTGATGCTTGAGATAATCCAGACTCTAATGCTACTTGCCTTGTAGATATTATGGGATATGCGGCGAAATATCCTAAAATTGTAGTTTCAATATCTTGGTTATTAAAAAGTGGTTTATTTCTATATCTTTTTGCTTTTATGGCTCCAAAGTTCTTGAGGTTTTCTATAGTCCTTTTGACAGTTGGTGGTGTTGGTTTCTATTTCTATGGAAATCGGATAGCTAATGTATCGCATGTCCTTGAAATAACTCACATTCTCCATAAATAATAAATAAGTTTAAATAATCTTCTTGCGTGTAATTTAATCGCCCGGCATGATTATTATTAATGAATGTCAAATAGCAAGAAACAGTGACAATTCTATAGGGTTCGATTGTTTAATTTTCGCCACGCCTCGCCGTGATGGCCAACTAATAACAACACTTAAAAGCCGTATAGCATTTTTACAATAGAAAGATGTTGAATGTCATTTTTGACATAAAAATTTAAATATGTCCAAAATAATGAGACCTAAGTATAGAATATTACACATGAAATGTATCTAGAACTTTACGTATAAATCAAAAATGCAATAATATATACGGTTTTCTATTTAAAATAAGCAAGTTGTCACATTTTCAGATTTTTCCTAATTATAGTTTTCCCACAATCGGTCGAAAAAATTCCCGGAGATTCACCCCGTATATTATCCATTTAGATTTAACAGGTGATATACTTGAGATTTTGGAAATATAAAATATGAAAAGGAGTTTTTAAATTCGAACCGTAAATATATATATATATATATATATATATATATATATATATATATATATATATATATATATATATATATATATATGTTTATGTGGCTTTCACGGATTCCTCCGTGTGAGATGCAATAGCAGTGGATATATCCACATTATGCCGTTGTAGTGCTGAAATCACATTCAGCAAACGTACAACTATATGCAGCTCCGTGTATAGAATGAAGTAAAATACGAACAGTAAATGCAAACTTCTCTCCATCTTATCCTTTTTGTGTTAGAGGTTGCACAGTTAAAATAAATTGTTATGAAATGCAATTTATCCTATTCCACCACCATCGAGATGATGGCCTACCTGTACCACCATACCGAGAAGAAAGTCAAAACTTACCCTCCCCGCCACAGTGATACGGCAGAAATACATGTTTCGTCTCTATTAGACTCATCAGGGTACCGACATGCACCTGGCTGTGCAAAGGACAGATCGGAAGGAAGCATGCAAATACTGAACGCGGCTTCGCCGAGCTCCCGCCTCTCACACGGAGGAATCCGTGAAAGCCACATAAACATATATACGCCATCCGGCGGGAGGTCGGCGAAGCCGCGTTCAGTATTTGCATGCTTCCTTCCGATCTGTCCTTTGCACAGCCAGGTGCATGTCGGTACGCTGATGAGTCTAATAGAGACGAAATATGTATCTCTGCCGTATCACTGTGGCGGGGAGGGTAAGTTTTGACTTTCTTTTCGGTATGGTGGTACAGGTAGGCCATCATCTGGATGGTGGTGGAATAGGATAAATTGCATTTCATAACAATTTATTTTAACTGTGCAACCTCTAACACAAAAAGGATAAGATAGAGAGAAGTTTGCATTTACTGTTCGTATTTTACTTCATTCTATACACGGAGATGCATATAGTTGTACGTTTGCTGCATGTGATTTCAGCACTACAACGGCATAATGTGGATATATCCACTGCTATTGCATCTCACACGGAGGAATCCGTGAAAGCCACATAAACATATATACGCCATCCGGCGGGAGGTCGGCGAAGCCGCGTTCAGTATTTGCATGCTTCCTTCCGATCTGTCCTTTGCACAACCAGGTGCATGTCGGTACCCTGATGAGTCTAATAGAGACGAAACATGTATCTCTGCCGTATCACTGTGGCGGGGAGGGTAAGTTTTGACTTTCTTCTCGGTATGGTGGTACAGGTAGGCCATCATCTCGATGGTGGTGGAATAGGATAAATTGCATTTCATAACAATTTATTTTAACTGTGCAACCTCTAACACAAAAATGATAAGATGGAGAGAAGTTTGCATTTACTGTTCGTATTTTACTTCACATATATATATATATATATATATATATATATATATATATATATATATATATGTCAATGCAGTTATAGGGTTAAAAATGTAGTGTCCACTATCCCAGCTGGACTTTAAAAAATACTTTTGAAAAATTAATATACAATAGATTATGTGATTATAATTGGTTGTGTTGTAATTAATTGTTTATTTAAAACAAAAATCTCCGATAAGCTCAGTTGAAAAAGATATAATATATATATATATATATATATATATATATATATATATATATATATATATATATATATATATATATATATATATTCCATTTTTTGGTTCATTTTAAGCAAGTATAATGGCTGTTGCTGTGAGTGAGTCTTATTGTCTCGAATTAATTGCAAAACAACAGAATACATTCGTAGTTTCAAAAGATATTAATTACGGTATACTTGTATCAATTTTAGAACGAGCATTACCAGCTGTAATTTTTCTTGCGGGATTTTTTAGATTTAACTTTTTCCGAATTTTCTTAATAGAGTTGGGAAAGATCAAGAATTAATCATGGAAATGGAAAAACATAAAATAGACATATGCGGACTATCAGAAACAAAACGAAAAGGAAAAGGAACATCTCAATTTGGCCGATACATCTTAATTCACAGTGGGAAAGCCAAACATGAAAGAGCCCATTCGGGAGTCGGTATACTGCTCCACGAGAATTATAAACAATGCATTGAGGACATACAATATATCAACGATAGAATACTTAAAGTATCCCTAACATTAAAGCAAACCATAATACATCTTATTAGCACATACGCCCCGGACATATCAAGACCTATAGAGGAATCAGAAAACTTCTACCAAAAACTGCAAGACTCTATAGAAAACATAAACAAGAATGAGAAAATAATAATATTCGGAGATCTAAATGCTCGAATAGGAGATGAAATCATTCCAGGCGTTAAACAGAAATACAATGAACCTATAACTAACGAAAACGGAGAGCTCTTAATAGATTTCTGTGCTAGAAACGAAATGAGAATTACTAATACTTTTTTCCCACACAAAGATCAACATAAGTACACATTTATGAATACCAGAGGTCAAAAGTCAATGATTGACTTCATAATTACCAATAAATGAATAATGCCAACACAAATACTTGACGTAAGGACCCTGACTTCCGCTAACCTGAGAACAGACCACAATCTCGTACTGTGCAGGTTAGTCTTGGAACGACCGCACAAAGTCCGAAAAGCACCAGTCTTTATCGAAAAGTACAACATAGAATCTCTAGAGTCGGATAGCACACGAAAACTGTATGAAAACAGACTAACAGGCAAACTGAAGGAGTTCGACTGTAACGCATATGACGTGGAGACCTGCTGGACAAAAATTAAAAATACCATACATCAAGCGGCTGAAGAATCCATTGGAAAGAGAAAAATAAACATAAATTCAACAAACAACACCAAACCATGGTTTTGCCAGAAAGTAAAGGACCTCGCAGAATTAAAAAGAAGAAGCTACTTAACATACAAAAGCACACCAAACCAACAAAAACACGCAGAATATATAGAAACTAGAAACCGAGTCAATTCACGTATTAAGGCCATCAAAAGGGAGCATTGGAATAAATTCACAAGCGATATGGATCATGATATACATGGCGCCCAAAGAAAGGTGTGGAAAATGTTAAAGAACAGAAAGAAGCCGGTGAATGAATATGTTCAGAGTAAAGGAGTCGCAATAGAAACTTGGGAAGAATACTTTGGTACACTATATAACGCTGAAGAAATACAAGAAATAGAATACCGGACAGCATCAAACGCAACCGTCTCAGAGACGGAATCAAGAGAAAGACTAGGAAAGCTAAAGAATAGAAAAGCACCTGGGACAGATGGAATACCTAACGAACTATTAAAATATGGTGGCCCGGAACTTGTAACAAAACTTACCACTTTATTTAACAAAATCCTGAGTACAGCGAAAATTCCAAACGACTGGCACACGAGCATAACAATTCCTATATTAAAAAAGGGACAAAAGACATTGCCCGAAAATTACAGAGGAATAACTTTACTGTGCACAACTATGAAACTGTTCACAGGAATAATAAAAGAGAAGCTAGAAAAGCTAATAGTTAATAGGGAAGAGCAACAAGGGTTCAGAAAAGGCAGATCGACTACGGACGCAATATTTATCATGAAACAAATTAAAGAAAAGGCCATAGAATATAACACACCAGCATTCGTCTGTTTCGTCGACCTCACTAAAGCATTCGACAAAGTCCAACTAGGCGACGTCATTCGAATGCTTATTGATAAACAAATACCCGCCAATATAGTAAAGACAATTTGCAATCTGAACACTGCCAATACAACACAAATTAAAACAGAACAACACACCTCAGGTAGCATACCAACGCCCGGAGGAATCAGACAGGGAGATAGTCTCAGCCCCTTCCTGTTTAACCTCATTATGGATAAAATCATAGAGGAAGTGGCAACATTAAACATCAGGTACAGAATAAATAACACACGTATCAGCTTGGTGGGCTATGCCGATGATACCGCAATCCTCGCAGAAACCGAAGACGATCTGCAGAGACAGCTCTTTAAATTATACCAAGTGGGACAACGACTTAATATGAATATCTCCATCGAAAAAACGAAAAGTATGACCATCAGTAAGGAACCCATTAGATGCAAACTAGTAATCCAGGACAGACCCATAGAGCAAGTGATGCAGTTAAAATACCTTGGCGTAAATATATCCAGCAGTCATGGACCTATAAAGGACGTAAAATGCCAAGTCAACAAAGCCGCAGCAACCACAGGATGTCTAAGAGAATTTGTATGGAAGAATCAATATATGCGAATGGACAGCAAAATTAAGATCTATAAAACATGCATAAGACCCATAATGACATATGGAATAGAGACGAGAGAAGACACTAGTAAAACGAAAAGTATACTACGGGTGGCTGAAATGAGGGTAATGAGGATGATAGTCGGTAAAACCAGAAGAGATCGTGTAAGAAATGTAGACGTCAGAGAACAATGCGAGATACAGGATATAGTAAGATGGGGAAGACAAAGAAGACGGGAATGGTATCACCACGTAAAAAGGATGTCCGAACACAGACTACCCCGCATAGTACTAGAGGGAAAACCAGCAGGAAACCGACCACCAGGAAGACCACCGAAAAGATGGAGAGATAGCTGGCAGTCCACATCACAGGAAATGATAGGGAGGCACGACCGGAATTAACAGATCAACAGATCTCATACAAGTAGAAGAAGAAGAAGAAGAAGAGTTACAAACTTCATCAGGACGAAAACTTGTGTGGACTCGTGTTGTACAGACTAATGCTAATGTGTGACCTTTTACTCACCCATTTCTAAATATATTCCACTATTTAATGTCAACAGATTTTGATGAAGCACGATTCAAACCTATGATTAATCAAACACGAACACTTATCCGTTGGCAGCAGGTAAGATATTTTCGTTGCTATAAAATGTTCCCTCCTGAAAGTATTGCAAGTCCTCCAATATTTTTGCCTCTCTTCAGGTTAGAAGAAAAATTAACAGCATTTCCCTCACTAAAATATCTGGCTACAACAATGTCTGATTTCGAAAATATCAAGGTGTACCAAGGAAAGATATTAGAAAAGAAAAAACACTTATTTCCAAGATAAATTTATTTAAATTAAACTTTTTGTTCCAGACATACAACATTTGGATACAAGACAAAATAATTGCAAACTTACCCCTTGGTCCATTGTTAAATTGAACAACAACAACAACAATAACCACAACTATTCTACTTGGATGAAATCCAACAGTGACAACAGTTCCAAGCTCGAGAAGGAGGAGGAAGAGGTGGAACAAATTCCAAACGATCACCATCAATCTATTAACCTGTTTTGTTCAGAGGATTTAAAAACCACTTTCTTTTGTAATCAGTGTAACAACCCTAAATTTATACCAAATCCCGAATTAATTATTAAATCATTTTATTCTACATGTAAAATTAATATATATTTTTCATAAAGTTCATTTTTTAATTATAAATATACATAGCATGATGAGTGACTATAGGGGCTTTGAATTTTCTAGATTGTAGAAAAGAAATATTTAAATTTTTACAATAGCCTACGCTGCTTATAAATCTGAATTTAAAAGAAGAAAAAAATGCCAACTTTTACTACTCTTCACCCTACAACAATTTATGACAAAAACTTACCTCATCAAGTACCCGAAGGTATAAAAATATATCAGTGTCATTTTTGTTACTAAAAATTAACTGCCAAATAATTTTGGTATTCTTGTGATCCCTTTGTGAGAAGTATTCATCCAGAATGTCATCGAAAGAAAAATGATGTTTTAAAAAACTATATCTTGAAGGGTTATCATAGTTAGTATTTTCCACAGTGTAATACTTACTATTTTTTAAATAAATAAATGAGCATTTAAATAATAGTTTTAATTACCTATATCTCTACAAGAAAATTGAAAGAATAAGTTTACAAATTGGTTAGGGAAAAAATACCTGAACTTTTTCCCACTGTTCTCTTAAATTTTTACCTAATTAGTTCAGATTCGAATCTCACTTCAAGTAAACTACTTTTTTTTAATTCAAATTATTATTATTTAACAAAACATACATCTTTTAATATAAGTGTATACGAGGAAGGAAAAAATTTACAGAAAATTTCGTAATTGACTCGAATTGAGAAAAACAGTTTATATTCAAATATTAATAATATAATTAATTTTAAAAGGGTATCAATTTTGAACATTTTACATGGTAACCACAACGAAGTCTTATCTGCTAATTTGACCTTTCGCGTGATCAATTGCTGACCTCATACACAATGTATTTTCGATTTAATATTTTGTCGAATTAAATTGATTTCTTGACTGACGTAAAACATATATACATGTATATACATGTATATATATATATATATATATATATATATATATATATATATATATATATATATATATATATATACCCCGAATTTAACGAAAAAACGAAAGTGCCCTATTGGCACACGCGCAGTAGACCAAAACTCGTCTTTTGACTAAACAATAAGAGAAAAATATGAGCACATAGCGGCAAAAGTGCCTTTGGCATCCCGGCTGATAACGATCTTTCGCACAAACACAAATATTATATTATTTAAAAATTTAATTTACATCTTTTTGTATGAACGCTCGAACAGTTCGGAATATTTTAAAAATTACGAATAACTTAAGAGATTTTTCCGAAAGACCAGGAAACACGTATGGTGTTTTGTGAGGACATAATAGAAAGGGCTAATAGGGATATAACCCCTGAAGTTTTGACAAATACGCGAACCGTATTTTACAATAGACTGGGTTATTGTCTCGCTCAAAGTAGAGGCCTGTTTGAACAACTCTTGTAGACTTTTAGGTGTTTTTGTTGATTTAAATTGGATTTCATTCTTTGTTGATTTATTTACAATTACTGAACGTGTTACTTTTATTTTTGACCAGAATAAAAGTTTATTTTTGAGAATGATTTTTAATTTTAAAGTGGTCTATTAGCTTATTTACTTAGAAATTACCGTTGCGTTTCACTAGTATTTTTATTAGAATGAAGGTTTATTTTGTAACAGAAATATCAACGGCTCAACGGCCAACAAAAAATTATTTTTTTTATATTTCTACTATTTGGTGTATTTAAAACAATCAGTGTATCAAATAGTCATTAAATATTCCAAATTCCGTCGATTACGTTATAAGTTTAGACGAAAAGTAAATACACCCTCTCATCCGATTCAAGGTACTGCTCGTCTTTGTGTCGCACGGAAGTTAGCGGGGGTAATATGGCGCGTAGGCGTTCCCTACGATCTTCTGTCCCGAACTAACCTGAAAGAAGTTAGACGGGCTTAATGGGCAGAATTTAGAAAACGGCCAAAATAATTTTTAGTTAAAAAATTTAAAATAGAAGGTTGGTTATAGTAACGTTTCTATTAAACCTCGGTAATATGAACGGCCAGTCTTTTCTTTCTAAAGTTTCATCTCAGGTCAAAGGTAACAGTGTTGTGGTTGCGTCGCGCCCAGTTACATTTGTGTGCCGCTCTTCTATTTGACATTGGATTGTCGAGAAACAAATATCAACGATTACAAAATTGAGATAAACAGAAAGGCAGTAATATATTTTGGCCGTACTCTGGTGTGTAAAGTACAAAAAAAGCATGTTATCCACATGACGAGTATCTAACTTTTACTAAATCAAAAGCCGAGGCTAAATTCCAAGGCTTACTGGATCATACAGTGGACCGAATTATATTGCTTCAATTAGACGCCCTTGAACAAATCAATAAATTAGATTTGTAGATATGAGTGGGGGCTTCGATGGAACGTCAGGTCAGAGCCAGTACAAAATGAAATTCACTGATCCGAATATTTCTGATACAAACTTGTTTATAACCTCTCTTATTCCACTTCAATTAGCAGGTATTAACACGCAAACTCAACAAGAACAGATTGTGTTGTACAATTCCAAACCCTCCTCTACTATGAATTGCGGGCCTCTGAAATTTAAATTTATTAAGGAAACCAATCAAAAGTCTTTAAAGAAAACAGAAAATTATGAACTCGAACTAAACAACTTGCAACATACAAAAGAGTTCTCTTTGCCACCCCAGCTTCAGTACAGTACAATGTATTTATGACGATGATAGACGGCTAGGTGAATGTTTTGGCTGGAACAAAATCGGTCCAACGTTGTTACCTCTGCCAACAACAACTCAGTTCAACAACATTGATACTATATCCCAGTAAATACAGCCCATTTCAAGCTACGGCTGATAACTCTACAAGCATGTATTCGATTCTCCGAATGCTGCTTGTATTTCTCGTATCAACGTGACACACAGAAGTGGTAAGCCCGTAAGCAGAAAGACAAAGAGGTGAAAGCACAGACAAAAGCTACCATCTAACAGGCCTTTAAGGAGACAGATTAGGATTTCTTGTTGACATGCCAAAGAAAGGGTTAGAAAGCACTAACGATGACAACACAACTCGACGTGATGACAGTGATGAGCCAGCTATTATAGCAAGAGTAAAGCGAAAACTGATCCTCTGGTTTCTCGTCATTTTGCAAACTATTGGAAGCGGACATTAAACTGCAATAAAGAAGATATGGATACACACTTCAAACAACAAGATTGTTTATCAAAAGATATTCTTGGTAAAACATGCTAACAGAAATCCACAAATTACTTACTCCATTGACATCAAACATCATAGCATTTATAATATTACCGATAAGTAGACTATCGAAAGATGCACAAAAATCAACGGACAAGTTGATAAGAAACCATCACCTAGACTTTGCCCGAAAATCGTCTCGAGAAAAAATATGGATGATGTGTTCCAAAACTTTTCCGGTCGATGGATCCTTACACTGTTTTTGATATAGTAAGGATTCGGATAAGAATTCATACGTATTGGAGAATGAGAAAAGAGCTGTTAACAAAGAAGGCAATGATTAATTTTTTTTTTTTATTATTTTTATTATAGTCGTATTATTTATTCATTTATGTGAATCAATAAATATTATATTGCTTACAAATTATTTGCATTGGTATTTATTAAGAAGTCTTAAGCATAGAGGAAAAAGTACTTTCGCCTTTTTAACGATTATCGATATCCATGTATTTATTATTATAGTATTATATTTAAAATGTACCTTGAAGTCAAGCGCAATATTTTATTCATGGAAATTCAATTATTCTTTTTATTTTATTTTTAAAGCGTGGAACCACATTAGACGTTTTTCGAATTTATTTTCATGATTTTAAAGTTTCAGTCTGCTATATTGGATTCGATTTTTATTTTTAATATCAAATCAATGCTTTCGACCCACTGTGTTTTGACGACCCGAAACAAGCGAAAAATCCTTGCCTGACACCATTTTTGCTGGAAACCAGGAAGCAAGCTTGAATACAACAGTATGCATTATTTTGCTACTTGAACAGAGCTAAACGGATTGTCCGACACTTTCTGTTACCCTTTCATTATTTAGAGGTTCCGTTTTGGATTTTCCCCACCTGTATACGTCTATAGGGACCTTTTACACCTGTCAGGTAACAATTTGTCACTTCCTTAGATCTTCAGCCGCTTCTTTTGCTGCATGGTGACAGATCACGGCTTCTGTGGATGGACACAGGCCATCCAGAGCGGTGACCTTGAAGTGTAACAGATCCACGTTAGTTACACTACTCCTAGAATTTTCATTTCTAATATTGAATGAATTTTATTTCACGGTTTGTCATCCTAACTTTTTTAAAATCTTATTTATTAATGACCTTACATATTTGTATGAATATAACATGAACACACCACAAACGTAACAAGAACATAACACGTTAGGTAGTTGTATTATGTATTGTAAGTATTTAAAAGGATTCCAGTCGGTCTTATTCTACAGTAGGCAAATACAACAGTTCAAACTTTTAAAATTTTAAATTAATCATTATATGGAATTTATAGTAATTAAAATAGGATTATTAACAGTAAATAGATCCTATATATTTTATGACATCTATAAGATAAAACCTTAACTAGGTGTCAGACTAGTCAGACCCCATTTTCGATTTTTTATGGATAAAAACGGAAATTTTAAAGCAAAAGCCAAAATAAAACGTCGATTTATTAAGACTTCTTTTAATATTATTATTATGTTCAAAATATTACAATTATGATTAAAATTATATAATTCAAATCCGAGAAGCTTTATTGTGTTTTCAGTTTTTTATGTCCGTAAGGTTATGAGCTGTCATCAGGTAAAAATTTTCTCTTGGTTGAATATGGTTTGTATAATTTGATTTCGGTGCAAGTTGTTACCAGGTGTTCCTTGGTTCGGCGAAAATTCTTGGAAACAATCGGTATTGAATCCAATTTTTGAAGAACCATATTCTTTATGGAGTCAAAATTGATAAGTTTTGATGCTTCGTAGTTTAGAGAAATTCCCTTAACTTTCAAAACAACGTCCTCTTTATTATTTTTCGTAGAAAAACTTTAAAAGAATACTTTTTAGGACCACCAGATACAAAGTTGTTAATTTACGAACCAGGTCCGTAATTTTTCAATTCGTCGGTCATATCTCCAATAAACTCTCCAGTGAATATGTCGATTTCGTCATCCTTTCTTGTAGTGTAAATAACTGAGTTTGTATAGTAATACAAAACTCTGTTACCGAGCTGATCAAGATAGTCATATAATTTAACTCTTGTCTGTGCCGTGACATATGCAGCTATTGCTACATTAACCGTTGGTAATGGGTCAGATGCTTCTTTTCTATAATAATCGTAATTGGCAATAAGGGTATTTTCATTAACAGAAAGAACGCCATTAACGTAAATAGCTGCATTTGTAAACATTGCATAAAACTCTGCAGAATCATTGATAATCTTCGTTTTTGCTTAGTTTTTTCTGTCCAAATTTTCCTCAGAGGCTATTAAGCATTAATTTTGCCAATGATCTGAGACCAGGATTGTCTAATACCTTACTGTAATCTAATTTAACATCTTCTTTCCCGAAAAATTCCTAAATATATTTGTTCTTTTCTTCCTCGGCTTTACAATTTTTAAGCCAATCTGAAGACTCTTGTTTTATTTTAATACATTTATTCATCATAGCTGTGAACAATTCTGCTTGTCCAAGTTGCTTGTTAAAACATTCTGTCTTATATCGTAAAATTTCATAAATATCCAAAATTGTATAACCTTTCTCTATAGCCTTCGCTATTTCATCAATCCCCAAGTTCTAGAAAATGATCGGTTTCGATTGTTATGTGTACACTCATACAGATTCATATCTTGTCCACATTCTTGACAGAGAACAAACATTAATTTATTGTTCATTTTTATAGGCAGAACGGGATGACAGAGCTCACTTGGAGGAAGAATCTTACATTTTATGATGCCGTCTATCTCGTTTAGAATTAAATTTTTACACTCTTCTCCTATCAAAATTTTCGGATGACCAGTTGGAAATTTGCCATATTTACAGACATAAGGGTATAAAGAACATACATCAGCATATTTAGTTTTTTCTCCATGCTTGATCCATAATATTCCCAGACAATTGCAGTTCGTCCCCCATAAGAGGCATCTCTAGCATTTAAAGGATTTAAAGTAATTTGAGGATGTGTTTTGGTGTAACTTTCAATCTCGGGGTTGTCTTGTAGCTGTTTTTTAAATTCACATTCCCACATTTCATTTACTACATAACCGAAACTTTTTAATCGTTCAGTTTTTGTCACGGTTACATATCTTAAATTTAGAGTTTATGCTGGATCCTCAAACAAAAGTTCATTTCTACCGTTTGGATGACATTTCAGACACCCATGATAATAACATCCGTGAAATTCGAAAATTTCATTTGTTTCAGAACAAAAACCATCAACTTTTATTCCATGCAAAACAACTTCCGGATCTTTCGCGGCATGTGTAATATTTATTTGCTTTTGATTTTCCATAAAGATCATCCACTGCTACGCCTCAAGAGAAAGAAAGAATTAAAATGAAAATGAATGCTTCTGTACAGGGTGAATCAACGATTGGATGAAGTAGGTTTGTGCCTTTTCGGTGAAATTTACAAAGAAACTATATTTATTGTTTGATACAGTTTATTTTTACGCAGATTTTAAAAATATTTAGGACTCTACAAGGTGAGCCAAAAAACTAGGACAGCATAAAGTTGTATTTTTTTAAATAGAACATCCTATATACGAATCATATTTTCGATTTAGCTTATAATTTTAAATCTTTTTTATTAAGGGTTTACTATAACAAAACTTTATAGTTTCTGAGATAATTAAGTTTAAAGAAAAAAGTCACATTTTCAAGCATCAATTCAATCCTAAATAACGTTTTCAATTTTGTGACAAATATATTCAAATTTGGAATTTAGCAAGGCCAAGGACAAGTTAACATAATTTTTATCTAATATTTGCAATAAAAGCTACAGGGTGTTGAACACATCGGCTCAAATTTGAACAAGTTTAAATGAATAAATATCTTTTTTTTTTAAATGGTACACCCTGTATGTTTTCATGTTATTTACTAGAGTAATAAAAACCCTAAAAGTTTTGTTCAATATATACTATACCTATTTATAATAGTTTTTGAGATATTTCAGTTTATCTTATTTTCCATACTTTTTTACCGAAATAGTCTTCATTATCATAGTAGCCATGGCAAAAACAATGTAAAAGAACATTTTTCTGTGTGTCAAATTTATAACCGCAATCGCTTCTTTTGGTTTTTATGTAGTGTAGTTTGGTTTTTTTTGCATTCATCTTATATTGTAAAATGAATTTTCCAAAGAATGAGTTAATAGATATGATTTATACAATAGAAGAGGCTCAAAAACATTGCCTTCTTGCTCAAAGAATTTACAAAATGAAGTATCCTGATCGACGCCAGCCTAATACCCATACTTTTCAAAATTTAATGCAAAGATTTGATTATTCTGGTACTGTTGATTATCCAAAACGTAAAGTGGTCAACAAACCAGTAACTAATGAAGAAAAAGAACTACAAGTATTGTTAAATGTTCAGGAAAATCCTTATATTGGTAGCCGTCAGTTAGCAGCATTATGTGAAACATCACAATCCACCGATAATCGTACTACCAAGAAATATAGGTATCATCCATATGACATAGAATTACACCAAGAATTGCATGGACAGGATTTTGAAAGTCGTGTAAACTTTTGTCGTACAATAAATGCGGAGATTCAATTAAATCCAAATTTATTATGCTAGGTAATGTTTAGTGATGAAGCTACTTTTAGAAGTAACGGTGCCGTAAATAGACGCAACATGCATTATTACGCCACAGAAAACCCATTTTGGATTAGAGAGGTGCAACATCAAAACCACTGGTCATTAAATGTTTGGTGTGGTATTCATCATAATCGAATTATTGGACCCCACTTTTTTAATGAACCACTAAATGGCCATAGTTACCTGAACTTTCTACAAGAAGAACTACCCCAACTGCTTCAAGGTCTCGATAGGGATGAGCTCGACAGTATGTGGTTCCAGCACGATGGTGCGCCTCCGCATTACCATCGTGAAGTTCGTGCGTTTTTGGACCAAAGATATCCGCAAAAATGGATTGGACGTCGGGGTTTCATTGAGTGGCCACCAAGGTCTTGCGACATCACCCCATTAGATTTCTTCCTATGGGGTTATATTAAAAATAAGGTGTATGTTAATCCACCAACAACAGTGGAAGATATGCGAAACAGGATTAGGGATACCTGTAGAACAATAACGTCACTAATTTTGCCCAGAGTCCGAGAAAATCTGCAAAAAAGACTAAATTTGTGCATTGCACAAGAGGGTCGTTTATTCGAACACTTATTAAAAAGAAATAATTAATCTCAGTATTTAATAGGTATTTTTTTTGTTTCAATTTAGTATAAAAGTAAATATGTATTTGCCTTGTCGTTATTTTTGTGTTAATTTTTTCACATTATGTTTAATTAAACTATTGCCGTTGTAATATAACGAATAATGTATTTCATCATATTTAACCACATTCTGTTTGTTTCTGTAGTTTCTTCTTATTATTTTACATGGCTACTATGATAATGAAGACTATTTCTGTAAAAAAGTATGGAAAATAAGAAAAACTGAAATATCTCAAAAACTATTATAAATAGGTATAAGATATATTAAACAAAACTTTTAGGGTTTTTATTACTCTATTAAATAACATGAAAATATACAAGGTGTGCCATTTAAAAAAAAAGATATTTATTCATTTAAACTTGTTCAAATTTGAGCCGATGTGTTCAACACCCTGTAGCTTTTATTGCAAATATTAGGTAGAAATTATGTTAACTTGTCCTTGGCCTTGCTAAATTCCAAATTTGAATATATTTGTCACAAAATTGAAAACGTTATTTAGGATTGAATTGATGCTTGAAAATGTGACTCTTTTTCTTTAAACTTAATTATCTCAGAAACTATAAAGTTTTGTCATAGTAAACTCTTAATAAAAAAGATTTAAAATTATAAGCTAAATCGAAAATACGATTCGTATATAGGGTGTTCTATTTAAAAAAATACAACTTTACGCTGTCCTAGTTTTTTGGCTCACCCTGTAGAGTCCTAAATATTTTTAAAATCTGCGTAAAAATAAACTGTATCAAACAATAAATATAGTTTCTTTGTTAATTTCACCGAAAAGGCACAAACCTACTTCATCCAATCGTTGACTCACCCTGTACAGGTGGTTATTTTTTTGGTGTTGATCGCTCCTTCTTTTAGGGCTGTGCCTAAGCTAGCATGCCGGAGATTACGGGGAGTTATATAAATTCAAAGCGTCACCTGTTTTAGGCCCGTCGGTAAGAAGAAGCGATGATGTTAACGAAAACAGGAAACAACTAGATCCAAAAATAAAACACGCCGATTCCAAAAACAGTTAAAATCTATATTTAACAATAGAAAAAAGATTCTGATTTACAATCTATGTGAATTTCAACTTAAACTAAAGAAATATGTGACTATTTGCTAAATAATAACTACAAAAAAAAACAAGGAAAGGAACAACGAATAATACTATTAAATTATTACGTCATCCGCGCCAAACGCAAAGTCAGTTAGATCTAAGTCAGGCCTTAATTTTCACTATCAGCTGAACTGAATAACCTTACTTTTTATGTACAGTTGTATTTTGCACTAATAAATTACCTAGTATGCCGATTTAGGAACTAAATTAAAAGTGTTGGACTTCTAATGGGTGAAATAATGTTTTAAATTACCTAGTGTATACGTATACTTTCGGTTTACAAGGTATTTTAAATTAAATTAAATATAAAGTGTCCTGTGATTGCACACAGAAAGTCTTATTAGTTCCAAATCACACGGGAAAAAGGAAAGTATACTTTAAAATTAGGTAATAACACAGTTTATTATATATAGTTCTAATATCTGAAATGTGGTTTTATCACTGAGTCTAAGTACTGTCAGCAAGCAGGATAACCTGTAAATTCTTTGGGAGCAATGGAATGTTTTATGTCAGGCTCCGGCATGGAATTTCAGTTGTTAAATAGAAAAATCCCGGTTTAATAAAATCTGTTTATGGCATGTACCTGTTTGTCTTTACGGGTGTAACAAGTATCAAAAGTCACAAATATGGTGTGTTGACCTTTAAGCGGTGATAACTTTCACAACACTTTACTTAAGGATAAACGAACACAGTTTTAACTTTCTTTATCCCCCAAAATTCGGCAAATGTTGCCCTAAAACACTAAATATCGTTTTAGCTGTTTACTGGGATAAAAGAAGTTCTGTATAATTAGAAAAATCAGCCAAAATATTGCTTTCTGATTTTATGCCGGTTTTACAATCAAGGCTTGGCCCAGAATCTCTCTACTGACCCTTTTAGAAATTTCAAGAGCGCCAAAAAAAAAAACAAAAAATTAACTACACCCTTGATGAAAGTGGCAAAAGTGGAAGCTTTGAGGCATTTTTAGGCACACCTGATTTTTTACAAAACCGGTTTTTGATGATAAAAACTTTAAGCTTTTATTTTATATGTATTAAGGAGACTACTTGATGGAAATAAGGGATTAATTTATGATGAGTATTAGCTTGATTGTTGGTATTTTGGTAAAATTATTTATAGTTTTGTTCGTAAAATAACAAAACTGTAACACCACTGAATTGCTATTTTTCTTTGGTTATCCTTGCGCCTATGACCATTTTTGGGAATTATTCCTATTGTGTTAGGCCTTTGAAAATTTCCTCGAAATACCTTGTTACAAGCGGATTCAATGGCAGTGGCTTCACTAAAGGGACACACATTTATAGTTGTCAATAGTTGCTCTCTAAATTTCAAGCAAGCGCTGACTAGAATTTCAACGTCTGAAACGCAGTAGTCAGTTAGATCTTTCTGCATATCAAATTAATAATTTTCGTGCTCTACATACCTGTTTATAAACTTTTCTCTGTCTTCATTCTTCATTCTATCTAAACTATAGTATTCGATTGGCGGTAAAGATCCAATATAATTTTCGTTTGCTTTTGTATTAAACAAATGTGGGAAATAGCATTTTTAAAATCACCGGAAAATAATTCAAGCTGCCTATAAACTTAATATTATCAATTTGCATCATAATTATTTTTGTTGCTCTCATAATTAATTCGGATGATAAATCTGATTTTGTCAAAATGTTATTTAAAATAAATTGATCGTTAAAAGCTTGACCGATGTGTGCAATTACCACCACATTTGTAAACTTTTTCCTTATTTGTAATAAATATTGGATAAATGTTCCGGAAGGATCTTCTTCTTTTATAACACATTTTTGGCAAAAATAAAGATTTGTCTCATCTATATATTTATCAGAACACTGTTTATATACATAAAGATTGACTTGATGTAAAAGCAAGTTATCGGATAAAATCTCTTCTTGACGGGTTTCCAGATCATAAAATTCAAAAAATACAATTTTTGTTTTTGGGTTTGCCTTTATCTCGTTGAATATAGCAGAAATAATTGTTAGGAACATGATTATTACATATTTTACAAAAAATTTCACCAAATATATGCTGCCTAGGACCTTCTATGATTTTAAAACAATTATCACAGCTACTTGACGTTTCCCAGTAATCGGTTTTTGAGTGGTTATTATAACAATCTTTACTTCCAAAATGTCTATGGCAGCTATCACATTTAATTTTACCTTGATCAGTAGCACATTTTGGAGACTGAAAACAAGCTGGACATATACCTCCACATCTATGATCATTTTTGTTATTATACGGAATGTGACAATCTTCACAATAATATAAAAAGGCAGCTGGCAAAGATGTTATAACATTAAAATGACCCTTGTGGTGTATTAAATTAAGGTTTATAAGGCTTTTACTTGCACTTTCAAAAATAACATCTCTTCCTTTAGCTTCATATTTAAAATAGACAATTTTATAATCTTTCAAATATTGTTGGAATTTCTACAGTTCAGGAATACTAGATCCTTCTTCGGGAATAGTTACCTCGGCGTTTGTCAACAATATCATAGTCCTACTTTTCCGGTATCCTTTATAACTTTATTTAATTCAGGTGTTTCTGTTATTAATCATAATGAGACCTCGTAGTTTAATGCACTCCTCTTCAAAAGTATCATAGTTCATCATTTTGGCTCTTTCTCTTCCTGTAGGTGGTCAAACTGATGTTACCCTTAGTCAAAATGATTCCTTCTTAAGACAAGTCGAATTGGATTGATAGAAGCTGCTGATATTATCCCAAATATCTTCAAAGTTTGCTTGTTCTGCAGGTCTAAAATGAATCCAACCTTCACCTCGGTTAATATCTTTTGAACAAAAACTAAAAGCAACCTGGTCCCGAAGTTGTAAATCTTCCGTGACTTTCTGGATAACTTGATTGATCGCCTCTTTTATCCAACAAACAGGTTCAGTGTCTTCAGGCTCAGGTTTTAATTTAAATTCTAGGGTACGACCAGTAAGATTGTACCTTCGCACCCTCTTTATATAATCACTAACCATGAAAAATGTTTCCATTTTTCTTAAGTTTATCAGGTCTTCACACTACAATGATCAACCTTTAAATGACTAGTCCTCGTTGAAACTCCTTGAAAAAGTTAAACTTGCCAAGTGGAATCTAATAAAATAGCTGGAACCAAAACATAATTTTCAATAAGCTGGTATTGTGTAATGTGAACTTTTTTGGTGTTATTTAAAACGTATCAAAGAGAAAGCTATAAACAAGGCAAAATATTAAAAACACAATTGAACCTGTACAAAATTACTGACAAATTAGTAAAAAAAATCAATTCCCCTGAAAGATTTTTTTTAAAAATGTTGATTCTTTAATATTACATGAATAATCAATCTGCTCAGCAATGTTTTGTAGTTTATCAGTAAAATTTAAACAACCAAATAAATATAATCAGTTTTATTTTATTTTAACACCTTAGACAAGAAAATAAATGGTTATGACTTTTTTTGGGGGGGGCGTTTAGGTTTTATCAACAGTAATTACAATTTAACACATCATGTTAAATTTAGTCGAATTTTCTGCAGTCCGACAAGAAAAGAACTTCAAAATATTATACAATGCTTATTAGTGTTATTTCGTTTTAAATATTGGTAACTGAGATTATTTCATGTAGGTGATGGTGATGTCTTAACAAAAAGAAAAACTTACCGAAAACTAAAAAAAAAAAATTTCAAAGGTTCTCTCTAAACTATACAGTTGTTATCGTAAAGCTCGTTGTTATAGCGCATTTAGCGTTTTAACAAAAAAAAATATGAAACATCATAAAATTAAAGAAAAATTGAAAAAATTTCCTATCAAATATATTTTGGAAATATTAACATCATCTTCAGTCGTTTGCATAAGTTTTCTTAATCTTCCCGTAAGCTCGTTTACATCTTTACAAACTTCCAACTTGTTTCCATCAGAATCCTCATACCTTAAGATGTTTTCCTTGAACCAACTTTTTATGTTTTTATTATAACAATCTTGACCTCTAAAATGTTCATTTTGGTTACTGGAAACACCCTGGAGACATACCACCATATCTATGATCATTTTTGGTATTGTACGGAACGTGCTAGATTTCGCAATAACAAAGACTGCTAAAGATGGTATAAGATTAAAATGACACTTGTGGAATAATAAACTAACTTTTTAGGGTTTTCACCTGCACCTTCAAAAATAACATTTTTTACCCTCTATCTCCCTATTTATAAATAACAATTTTTACAATCTTCTCAAATATCAGTTTCAATTTTATTCATATCCGTTCTATAAAGACAACAAAACCCAATCAGATAAGATTTTATTTCCGAAATCTTAAGCGGAAAATAAATTATAAGGGTGGTTTACAAGAAAGACATTTAAAATAAAAGTATTCTTGTATATTTTATACAAACCCAGAATGAACTAATATTTTCATTAAATTATAGAAGGTATATATATACCGTTTTAAATATATAACGAAAATAGAAAAAATTCAAGTGAAATCTTATTTTTACTCTAAGAAATAAAATAATTAAAAAAATTCATGCCTTAAATTATATACCATAAAATCTTAAAAAATGTTTAATTTCTTTGTATTTCTGTAATCTGCCTTTCTAGTTTTTAGCTTTATAATAGAAAAGTCACAAATTGTCAGATCCTTTACGTGGGTGGTATCAATAACTTTAGAATCTTTCAATATCAGGTTCAATTTTATTCATATCCGTCTTATCTTCTTAATATAATTCCAATAAAACTTCAATAAAATCTCCATTTATATTTTTTTCCATTTTCATTAAATATTTAATAGAAGCACTGCTAAATAAAGATAATAAAATCCAGTAAAGATTTTATTTCCGCAATCTTTTGCGGAAAATAAATCAAAATGGTTTTTGGTACTCGATAAATTAAGCAATTTCTTTTAAAGTCCAAGTATATTATTTCTAAAATATTACATGGTTAATAAAACTTTTCAACAATGCATACACTTCTAAAAAAGGGAAGAAACTAAATGGTAGGAACTTTAATTCGTGATTGAAGAAAATAATTTTGCTCACTCCTCTAAACTATTTACCCGTAAAATTAACATTACTCTGCCCCTTGAAATCGTTTTCTCCAATACAAATATATTACTATCAGTTTATTTGGAAGCTAATAATGAAATAAAAAAATCTTAAATCGTATAAAGCAATTAGAGCTGATGTAATAATACAAAAAAAAAACAATATTTGACTAAATTGAATTGATTTCTACAATATCATCTGACAATGTCTCAGCTAAACATTTTGGCAAGAAAAAAAGTCTCAAGTGTGCTCTCTTATAGTGTAAAACTACTGAAAGGGTTTTATAAAACCGTGTAATAACTAAAAAAAAAATTTTTTTTTGAATTTGTAATCTTTTCCCATGGTTATTTTAGTAATTTTTTTCTCTCTAAATTCCCGAAATCATTACTAAACATTTTTTCGTCTAGAGTTTTTGGAATACTTATTATTGAAAATTGGTATGAAATAAAAAAAATACCTTGCATACAAAAGCACTTTCAGAACACTACACGAACACAATATATTATGTTTATGCGACTGCTGTTTGCATTGGTATGATCTCGATTATTTCCTCCCATTTCCTTATATAACAACCTATTCAAGGACAAATGACACAACCTTTATCAAGGTCAAAGCCAAAGTCAGAGCCAAGATAAAAATCAAGGTCAAAGCCAAGGTCTGTATCGCCGCCAGGGTTGAAGTCGATGTCAAAGTCAAAGTCAGAATCGCTGCCAAGGATTAGTCGGCGGGACATTGACACCGACAGTGCCGCTCACCTTGACTCTGACCCGGGCAGCGATTCTAATCTTGACGTTAACCTTGATTTTAAACTTGATTATGACCTTGACTTTTGCCTTGGCTTTTATTTGATCTATGACCAGGACTTTAAATAGTTTTTGGTCCTGGCCTTGGCTCTGGCATTGACCTTGACTTTGATAGCCCGCATG